>CM033456.1:6136525-6262981 GCA_019425755.1 Amaranthus cruentus
CATAGGTCTAGAAGTTGCTCGCCTTGTAGTTTGCATAGTGAGGAGAAGATTAGAATTCCAAAGAGATTGAAATCTGTTATTGTGGTTGCCAAAGAGATAGAAGCAATTGAGGAATTAGAATCAAACAAGGATGATGGGGATAAAGATCAAATTGTTTTTGATTATGATGACTATCCTAGCAAGAGTGTTGATAGTAATGATGGGGTTAGTGTAAGAGAAACAATACCCAATTTAGTTGATGTTAGTTCGAAGAAACGGTCTTTGGATGAGCCGGAGAAGGATTTTGATGTTTCTCATGCCAAGGTTTTGGGAGTTGTAGATGTTGAAAGACAGCTTGTAAAGGAGAGTGGTGGAATAATCCCAAGTACTGTTAGATTAGTGCATGATTTTTCGATTGGGAATAGTAATGAGGTTACTCCTAATTCTAGCTCAAACCATGCTGATCTTGAAACTATTTTAAGAAAAAAAGCATTGGAAAATTTACTGAAGCGCCAAGGAAAGATGTCCACAATGATTTCAGCCAATAAGAAACCCGAACTTGATATTGAAGTTAAAAAGCTTTCTATTTTGGAGGCTCAACCTGTTGATCAGCCTCTTGAGGGAAATACTAAATCTGTGCAAAATCTAGAGAAGGCTGTTGATGATTTTAATTATATTTCTACTAATTTACCTTGTCCTATAGTAGGTCCTTCAAAAATTACTAATGCACATCTCCCGAGCACGAAGATTGAATCTGTCTATCTACAAGAAAAGTGTAAGAACCCCTGTGATTTTCTTAATAGCAGACCTGATGTTAACTTATCCACATCTAGGAAAGGATTTTATGGAGCAAAGAACACCTGGAAGCGACAGTTGCTCCTACATGAATCTTCTCAGAAGAACCTGTCTTCACCTAGAGAAATGATAGTAAAAGATTCTAAACAAGAAATGACATGTCAGCCTAAAATATCAGAACCACAAAAAACTATAAGTAAGGATTTTGCTTCTTCGAAATTTGATTCTGAAGTTAGCACCAGAATAGTTGAAGCTCTTACACATACAGAGCCTTCCACTTCTGAAGTGGAAAACAAGGATGATAAGACCAATTCAGCTGATGAAGAGGCGCAATTCCAGAACAAGACAATGTCTGTCATGCGGGGTGGTGAAATGGTACAGGTATGTTTGTTGTTAATAAATTGCACTGCTCTTCCAAACGATACTTTCTCTGATATATTTTAAGATTTGCTGAAATGTTCTTGGTCTATAACTAAAAGGATCTACTTAGAAATAATGGCAGATCCGTAATTGAATGTTTTAAATGTAAGTGAGCTGTATGCGTTCTCTTTAGCATTTTGCTTGTGTCTTATAGGTTAGCTACAAGGTGTATATTCCGAAGAAAACCCCTGCTCTATCAAGAAGGCAACTGAAACGATGATCCTTATTGTTTTGGTGGCATGGATTGTCTCACAAGAATGGTAAGTTTACTGAACACGGAAAAGAGCCTTGGTTTATGTAGCTAGAGGAATTTCCTTGTTGATATAGAAATAAGAAGGGAAGTTATGATCCGATTCTGATGATAGACAGTGGCAGGTTTAGTCTCTAAAAATCTCTAATAGTTTATCTGTTTTTACTGCTGCTTTTACTTTTCTTGATGAATGTAGGTAAGTAGCTCAATACGAGTGTTGTGTAATGAGTATAGTTGACTATTACTCTAATGATTCGTCTTGTGGAGCAGATGGTTAGTGTTTCAGTTGTTCCTGTCCTTTGATGTCTTGAGATATTTGCACCTAGTTTTTGATGATACCTGATCTGGGAAATTTGTGTAATAAATCTTTGTCAATATAACGAGCTTGATGCAAATGGCGCATAATGTATGCCGTGTTTATAGTTAGATCGCATGTCCTTAACTAGCTAACTTGGTTCAACGGATGAAAAATTCCTTTACCACACTCCCCTACATGCAAATGCTGGATCCAATTGATGTCGCCAATACACCGTCCTATCTGCTCCAACAAAAGATAGAAAGAAACAATAATAACATCTGCGTCCAGACCTTGGTTCTACTAAAAATTGAGGTCTATAAATGAAATAATATATATATATATATATGAAAAAAAAATAGCAAACAATAACACCATGTATCAAGGCACGTTTCCTTATATCTCGTTCTAACTCAGCGTTTACCCTTTGCTCTCATCTACCAAAACAATGTCATTAGCAAACAATAACACCATGTATCAAGGCACGTTTCCTTATATCTATCGAGTCATCTAATATAAAACTGCTGCTAAAAATAAGAAAAAGAAGAAAAATAAAACAGATAGCATTTCAATGTTAAAATTAGGGGTGGTAGTAAGGGAAGGAATATGGTCTGAGAAGCCAATAGTTTGTGTTCCCATTTTCTGTTGTTTGTAACATGATCGTTTACATTCTAGACTTGATTAATGAATCACATATTGGAAGAACTAAAAAGCTGTTTTTTAAAAGTGACTGGAATCAGTTATTACTGATTTTATTTGGAATGTTGAGGTTGCCTACAATTAATTAATCAGAGGACCTTAAGATTTCTTTTCTAGTTTAACATTTATCTGCAGTTGGCGCATCACTGAGATTATTTTTCAATGAGATTGTTTTCAAAAGCGGAAGATTTTATCGAAAAAAAAAAAAGAAAGAATTTACTCTCGTTTGTTGTATTATTAGTATATTATTAGTTACAGTTACATAGTAATTATTAGGGAAATTCTACCTGGTAAGCACCAGGTATAGTGAAACGCCCGCACCAACTGTTGTAAAACTATCTGCCGTAACTAATTTGGCTAAAAAACGTTAAGTGACCGTTAAATCTGTAAATTACAATTTTGTCCTCTTCATAGTCTTCATCTCCCTCTTCATAATCTTCATCTTCTCCAATCACAACAATGGCTAAATTCTTGCGGTGATGGCCAGAGATGATCATTAGTTAAATTAACTAATTTTGGTGGGGGGGTTTTTGTTATTTTCTTTTTGGGGATTTTGATTTTGATTTTGTTCTTGGAGTTTTCTTGGAGTTTTGCGGTGATGACCAGAGTACTTGAGTTGGGGATATAAGATTGCAGAATTGATAAAAATCAAAGCTTGATTTATTTCAAATACTATATTCACTTATTTTTCTTGATAATCCAATGATAAATTAAGGCAATTAAGACAACATAAAAGGGGGAAATCATAAATTACCTGTACTGGAACAATGGGACGGAATGAAAAAGAGATAAAATTGCAGAAAAACCACAAAGAAAACCAACAAAAATCTCATATTTCTTCTTGTACTTCTTGAGTTTAATTGTGTTGCCCAAATCCCAGTTTTTTGTTTGGTGTATTGTAATTTAATCTTTAGAGATAACTAGAAAGTGTTGAAACCATTTTAGGGCGATGTAGATGGTGATTCATGCTCATACTAAATAACTCAATTTTGAATTTTCAATCTTCAACAACTTTCTCTAACAATTTCAATATACTTTTAGGTTAAGTTAAGATCACTTACAACGATTTTAGGTTGTAATTCGAATTTGAAAATAATCAGTATTCAAATCCAATCTCATAGTTAACGATGAAAACATTGCCCAAATTCGTCCATGAAGACCATTGCCTTCAAGTTTGACTTCAATGGCAGTAGAAGGAGGATGCGTGAAATAAAGAAGAAGAAGGACCATTCTTTTTATTAGAATTAAACAAGGGCAAATGCGTAATTTCACAACTTAATGTTTCATTAACGTTTTTTGGCCATTATCGTTACTGTAGATGTTTTTGCCATAGTTGGGTGCTATTTGGTAGAATGGCAAACAAGAATAGTTATACTGGGAGTTTTACTATACCTGGTGCTTACCAGGTAGAATTTCCCTAATTATTATTCATCAATTTATAGTGCATTATTTCTTATTCTTTCTTATTCTTTATGTAGTAGAAAGAATAGTCATCCTAGTAACTTAGGATATTTTTAAATGTCCAACACTAAAGATATAAGAGCAAAAATATGATAAGCTTGAATAAAGGTGTAGCAATTAATTAAGTGGAGGTAGTATTGATTGATGTGGGTCACGACCATGGGTGAATCTAGTGATGGCCACGATCCGGGTTGGGTCGGTTCTGTTTCGGTTCCATCTGGAACCTGACTTGGAACATTTCCTGTATTGGTTCCGATTCCGGGCGGTTTCAAACGGTTTTTTGACGGTTCATGAGGCGGTTCCGGCGGTTTCAACTCCCGGGTCGGGTAGGTCGGACCACCGGTTTCATTCTTTATTTTTCCTTTAATTTTAAGATAAAAATAGTAAAATACTATAATAATGCGGACGTACCTTCGTTGATTACTTTATTATTAGCGAAATACATTGCTTGTCATCGTTATTAAAATATTTACTAAAAAGCACGAAAAAATAAATTAATAAGAAACGATAAAGATCATTAATTAAAAAGGGAGAGAATGGACTTGAACCTAGTATCCCGAAGGAATACTAAGTTGGCTTCGTATCCCGAAGGAATCAAAGCCCACGTAGTTCTTTGTCATACCTTTATTTGTAGTTGTTGAATGTTGATTGATCGTTATCCGATATTCGTGATTCTATTCGTCATCGTCATCATCACTTGGTTGGTTAGATGCTTCCGCTGACTCTCCTCCCGACGATGATGCAGATGTATCCATCATCATTCATGGATCATCGTCGTGCCGTGTCGAGACGTGCCACCTAGACGACGATGGTCCTACAAAACTATCATCTTGACTTATTATGTTAGTTATTATGGGATTATAATAAGTGGGACGTGTCGAGATGCTAGCACGCCTAGACGTATCGCGACTCGGGTTATATATACTAGAATACTGATCATAAAGGTCTGTTAAAAGCTTTTTACGGTTTTCTACATAATTATGTATATCATTAGGCGGACGATCTAATGCTTGGTAGTAAAATCCAATTAATTTACTTAGGTTTTCCGTCATAAAACACGGATCTAAAACTGTCGCATTTTCATAAATATAAGGAAAATCAGTAGAGAGAGTAGGAGAAGAGATGAGTTGTGAATTGGAAGGATTGAAAGTAATGGGTATATATAAAAACTTCTCCAACGGCTAATTAACGACTAGTTTTTGACCGGTTCCAAAGAACTGCTGGGCTGGGTAAACCGCACGGTTCCGGTTCCAAGGAACCGTTGGGCCGGGTCAACCGTTTCGGGGCGGTTTCATGGACTCGCTGGTCCGGGTGAAACGGTTCGGACTGGGTGAAACGACCTGCGATTCTTTGGTCCGGTTCTAACGGTTTTTCCGGCGGTTCCGACAACCTTTTTTCCGGCGGGTTCACGGTTCCGCTGTTCGGTACTTGTCGCAAACGGTTCCGGTTCGGCACCGATTTGAAGCGGTTTGGAACCGGTTTGATCACTTGATGGTTGAATTGGATACAAATTAGCTGATCACTTGATAGTCCAATAACATACTTCTACAAATTTTAAATTGCCGCCTCATTTGAACACATTATATTTTTATGTTTAAATTAATTGTAGGACAAACCTCGTTGAGTTAAACAATCTTATTTTTTAAAAATCAACTTGTGCAAAGTGACGATATTTTTTTGTATTGTATTTTGCTTTTCTAATTTTATTTCTTTTAAATAGATACTTTACTTTGATTTAAGGAAATTGAAGTATATTTTAAAATTTTTTAATTAATAACATGACACAAATAAATAAATGGGAGAAATACTTCTATATGATATGCTAGAGATGGCCATGGGCCGGTTTATTCGTATCCGATTTGCAAACCGATTCGAAAAAAATTCGAACCGACCTGAACCGGCTAAGAATCGGGCTTGAACCGGCTCGAACCGGTATAATTGACTGGTTCGAGTTGGTTCCAAAAAAAATATTCGAACCGGACTCGAACCATTGAACCGATTCGATTCGAACCGATGAACCACCGAATTGGTTCAAAAAGCCCGAACTGAACCGGTGAATCGAATTGAACCGCTTAACCGAACCAGCTCGAACCACTTAACCGAACCGAACCAGTGAATCGAATCGAACCGATTCGAACCGGTAGAACCGAACCGTTGAACCGGTCCTTCCAACGGCTCTTTTTTTGAATTTTGATTTTTTCCATCCATATTCACTATAAATACCCACTCAAACATTCACTTATTCCTCACATCTTTTCAACTCTAATTCTCTATAAGAAATTTACTCTCTACTTCTTTTTACAATTAGTAAATTTATTAGTCTCTTATTATTTCTCTCTCTAATTAAAAAAAAATTAGCATAATAATTAGTCTTTAATTAGCAATTTAATCATGCCTTCTTTCCTCAAAAAAGCTTCAAAAAAAGTTTTAAAGGTTGTTTTCGGTGGAAGCAAACATAAAAGAAAAGCTTCATCAGAGCCATCAACAACACCTTCAATTACAAACTATGAAGATGACTTTAATACTGATGATGTTTTGGAATTTGGAGCGCAGTTAGAGGCGGAACTTGACGTTGGAGCAACAACTCCTCTAAATGCCAATAAATCTCGGCAATCATCGGCTGCGTCGGGGTCAGGTGCTCGACGAGTCACCCAAGATACAGGTAAGCTTAATAAATTAATGTTACTGTTTAATTGAAGTGTAGTTGATGTTTGATAAATATATTATGTATAATTAATTATGGTTTTTTTAATATTCTAAGTTCATGAAGTGGAAGAAATTAATTCTGATGATGATGAAGAGGTTGAAGAACCTCGTAATTCGGTTTGTCAAGGTGGTGGTAGACCTGTTTACTTTATATGGAAATATTATTCCAAAGTTGCTAAAGTTGACGAGCCGGGCTTTGATGTGTTTTGTGATATTTGTAAGAATGCCGGAGTTAAACCGGTCACTAAGTACTCTATGAAAAAAGGTATGTAACTCAATTCCTAACTTTATTAGCATTTCATTACAATTACATTTTTATTAATACTTGTGTATTATATATTAGATGGAGGTACAGGGACAATTGCTCGACATTTATCACGAAAGCATGGAATCACAAAGGATAGTTGTAGTGCTAGTGCAAGCGGGAGCCGACAAACTCAACTCCACGGGTATGCAAGTGAAATGCCCGGCGCCGGTATGCCTTTCTCTTATAATAGAAACACAATGATTGATGAATTTAGTAGATATGTGATTGGGGATGAAATGCCTTTCATGCATGGAGAAAGTAAAAACTTTGAATATTTTACTAGAGTCTCTTTACAACCACAATTTAGAGTCGTCCCTAGAAACACCCTTAAGCGTCGCACTCAAGTTCTTTATCAAGGAGCTAAGGCTCAATTAATTGAAATGTTTCGTAATTTAAATAATCATGTTAGTTTAACCACTGATACTTGGAGCTCTTGTTTTGGTGAGCCTTATATGTGTGTTACCGCCCATTGGATAGATGAGAATTGGTACTTGCAAAAACGTATTATTGCTTTTGAGGTAATGGAGGAGAAACATACTGGTTTGAACATCAACAATCGTATGATAGCTATTTGCAAGAAATATAATTTGCGCGATAAAGTATTTTCTATTTCTGTTGATAATGCAACGGCAAACACTAAGGCAATAGAATATTTGATGCATGAATCTTCATTTACTAAGATTTTAAATGGTGAGTTTTTACATGTTAGATGTAGTGCGCATGTACTTAATTTATCTGTTCAAGAAGGTGTAAAGAAATTATCACCATTGTTAGATCCTATTAGAACGGTAATTAGGTGGACAAGGAAAGAGGGAAAGTATAAAAGAAAATTTTAAAAAATGTGTGTGGAAGCTGGGTTGCCAAAGAGAAAATTTAGTCTAGATACACCAATACGTTGGAACTCCACTTATAAGTTATTAACTCAAGCTATTCAATATCGTGAAATTCTGACTTATTTATATAACAATCTTATTAATGATCCTACAACCATGATTACAGATGCCCATTGGAGCTAGCCTTGCTATTTTAGTTCACAAAATTCTTGCTGTTTATGATCGTGCTACTAAAATATTTTGTTATGTATATCAGCCAAACATTCATTTAGTTATTTTATAATGCATAAGAATAGTACATGAGATTACTAATAATATGAATGTTGATGTGTTAAAGGATGTGCTTCAAGATATGATGGAAAAATGGTTATCATACTTTGAAAATATTCCTTATATTTATGGTGTTGCTTGTATTATTGATCCAGTTGTTAGGGTAGAAGGTTTATGTAAATTGTTACAATTTTATTATGTTTCTCTCAAACGACCTACTTATGATGTTGATGGTTATATTGAATCATGTAAGAGTTTTACATAATCTTTACAATTATTATGTTTCTATATATAACTCGGGGACTTCAAGTAACAATGCACCATTTGAAGGTGTACAAACGTATGACCCATTTATTTCTAATATTCTCAATAGTCAAAATCGATTTGCTACATCTTCTAGCTCCACCCGTCAATCCATGGAAATAGATGATTATTTGTGTCATCAGTTTGAATTCCAAGAAGATCACGAGCGACAAAAATCCGGTAAATTTCCCATTTTGGCTAAAATTGCAAAGGACATCCTTGCAATTCCGGCCTCCACTATTGCTTCGGAGTCTGCTTTTAGTGCAGATAGAAGAGTTTTAGATGAAAAGAGGTCTCGACTTGCTCCAAATACCATCCAAATGTGCGTTTGCAAAAAGGATTGGGATCAAGCCGAACAAAGAACACAAGGCTTAAGGAATGATGATGATCAAGAAGATGATGACCCGTTGATGCTGATGGACACGGATATATCGATCGGATCTCCCCTAGAAGAAGATGAAAGCGACTCTGATTAGACTATTTCAACAACAACAAACTACAACAAAAAGGTACGTAAATAGAACTATGTGGACTTTGATTCCTTCGGGATACGTAGGCAACTTAGTATTTATACTAAGTCCAAGTCCATTCCCCATCTTTTTTTTAATACGTTAATTATGTATTGTTTGTAATTTTGTATAATATTTAATGAGATAATAAATTAGTATATTGATCATTATTTATTGTATTTATTTTTTTATTGGTTAGTATGATAAATATTTATAAATATAAAAAAATAATTTGAATTTGAACGAATTATTCAGCATCGAATCGAACCTTGAATCGATCGTGAACCGAACCTTGATTCGACTCGAATCAAAAAAAAGCTCAGTCGAACCGGAACTGGTTTACGATTCGGTGGGATCGAACCGGGACCGAATCGAAACCGGTCATGAGCGGTTCAGGTTCAGGTTCAAAAAAGTTTGATCCGAACCGGTGGCCGATTCGAACCTGAACCGGTCCGAACCGAACCATGGCCATCTCTATGATATGCACAAATGATAAAACGAGATGATTATTTTATTGAAAAAAATAATTTAAATGAGCTCTCACCTTTTGAAAATCAGATTCTAAAAACTCAATCTTTAGTTGTATTTTTTTTAAAAAAAATTGTCAAAGAATCAATTCAATCGATATCTTAACCTGATGGCTAAAGCTCAGGATATGTTAATACTGTAACACACCTCTTCACACTAGAGCTCTTTACGCTAGAAGTGTGAATTCGACACATACCCTCCTCACACCTGGTGCTAAATATTTCACTTTAAATAAGATTTGGTTGAGATTTGAACTATGGTCTCTTATTACGCTGACTTTTGATATCATATTAAGAAATCAATTTTATTATCGGCTGAAACTCCATAATATGTTATATATTCTAATAGTAATCCACTGTAACCTCAATTCAGCCTTAAAACCATCACTAACCCTTCACTCACTACGATATCTTCTGAGTTTAATATGGAGGGTGTTTGGCAAATGACTGATAACTGATTATAATGGCTGATTTGACCAGCTGATTTTATTAACTGGTTTGACTAGCTGATTTTGAACCCGCTGCTATAAGCAGCTTGTTCAAATTTCAAAAATATCATAATCGTATCATTAAGCTGTTTCAACCAGCTAATTCACCAAACACTATTTTTAGCTGGTTTGACCACCCAACCCTCTATTTACATCCAAATAAACTAAAATTGTTCAATAAGTTAATTTGCCAAACACCCTATGGCCCTTGAACCTCTAATACGGAGGAAGAAGAAAAATAAGAAAATAAGGAATTTAATTTTTTTAAGAGTTGGCAATTAATTTAGCTTAACGAAAAATTGGAATGATTCTTCTGCTTGCAACTTGTCTATATTTTCTCGAGACTACACAGGCATGAAAATTTTTACCCAGCTTTCCATCCCATTTTTTTATCAATTGTACATATCTTTCGATTAGTATTATTTATAATAATTTCTAAATTACATTCTTAAAATTAAGATTCATTGCGAATTACAATTTGAATGTTTTTTCTTTTTAAATTACAGTCACCAAAATATCAATGTTTAGGCTAGCTCATAATATTTCGTTTGTGGTGGGGATTCGGTTGAATTAACTTAATGTTGTAGATATTGATATTCTAGTGGTTGTAGTTCACAAAAAGACATTTAAATTTTGATTCGTAAAATACCTAAACTTTAAAATTTTCACTAATTATTATTCTATTCTTTACTATTAGTTGTTTAATTTAAATTTTCCAAATTGCAACTTGTTATTGTAAGAATCTAATTTCTAAATTCTAACTTGTTATGGAAAAGTCAATGTCAATAGAACAATTAGTCTGAAGCATATGAAGATTATAAATAATATACTCATTCCTATTCAGCTTAAATGTCTTATTTAGTTTTTCACACTTGCCGAGGCAACATTTTAACACTTAATATCTCAAATTATTCTTAATTAAAAATTATAAAAATTTGATATTAATAATCCTTGTATTGAGACGAACCAAACAAGATCCCACATGAATTAAAAGTGATGAGTGAATAGTGCCAAAAAATAATATGAGATATTTAGGCTGAATAGGAGGTAGTATAAATATGTTAAATAAAATTAGTGAAAAATATATAGAGAGCATAAATCTTAATGAAATTGTGATAAGTCTAAAATTAATGGAAGATATATAGAGATTATAAACCTTAATAAATTATGATACCTCTAAATTGTGATACAAGTAAAAACATATTTGCCTCAATTTTTTATTAGCATGTGCCATGTGCTATTAGATTTTTCTTATTTTTATTTACACTTAACTTTTTTATCTTATCTCTATTTAATTTCATTGTTTCATTATTCTATTTGTTTCTTTTCAAATATACCATTTGACATTTAGTTTAGCCATGTTTGCTAACACGCTAATACTACTTTTAATATCACTAATTGTGTATAATAAAAGATTATAAAAATTAAATTTGAATAAAATTTATATTGAAACAAATTAAACAAAATTTCATCTAATTATATTTAAATAATAAATTAAAAATAGAGTAACTAACGAATAATATCCAAAATCAAATAGAGGATTTGAAAAGAATGAGAGCGTTGTTGTTTCGCTAAATATTTACTTCAATAGGACAAATTTAGTACTGCGTATAAATAGAGTAAAACGGTAAGTGGAGGTGCCTGCAAATGTGTCGTATCCCATTAACATTAACACCAAGCTTCTTATTTGCGAGTAGCGAGTAGCGAGGACCCCTCCTCTTCTCTCTCTATCAGTGTCTATCTCTGTTTCCATCTTTCTCTCTCTTTCCTTATTAGGGTTTTATCCATTCCTTTCTTCCATCTCCATTTTTATTCGCTTCTACAATCACAATCAAAATGGGTAGAATATTCGTGATTGAGCTTGAAGGCAGAACTTACAAATGCAAATTCTGTAAAGTTCATTTTGCTCTTGCTGATGACCTTGTTTCTAAGGTACTCTTCAATTCCCTTTCTTCTTTACATCATCTGTTTTTTTGTTTTTCTATTTCTGCTGTTCTGTTATCTCCCCTGTTTTTTCTTTCTGCTTTCTTTTACATCATTTCTCGCTTTTGATTTTGTAATTAATTTATCTTTTTGGATCCTTTTGTTAAATCTTTTGATGGGTATTAATTAGTTTTGGTGTATCATTTCTTCTGATGACTGTCGACAGAGTTTTAGGTGTATGAAGAGATAGAAATGTAGTGGTATCATTCAAGCTTCTTTTAATGTGTAAGAGAAAACAGTGTCAAAAGGGAATTTTATATATAAATAATATTAACTTTTATAAGTTTTAGTTATGCACAATTTTAGATATGAAGTAAATGATTTAATCAATGCATTGAATTGCCTTAAAAAAGTGAAATGTAAATTCTTCACTAATTAGATAGTTGTTTGGCGAAAAGAAGAGTTCCATGAAATTTTAGTTGCGATGTTGATACTTTGATTTGGACTACTAATTTGCAAAAAAAATGAGAAATATATAGTTTTGCTGATCAGCTTATTTCTGTTTGGGTTCTATTTCTTAGAGGATATATGTTTAATTGGATATATGTTGCTACTCAATAATGGTTTTTAGCTAAGATAAATTCAAAAAGAAGGAGCGTTTGTGTGGGGATACTCTTATTTGTTTGAGTTATACTATATTAGGGAGAGACTTGTAGTTCTGACATATGCACAGCACAGTAGTACAGGACTCCGGCACCGTCTTTTTTGATTTCAAAGATGTCAATTTAAACAAGAAATAAGAAAGGGGACATTTGTTCCTCTATAAGATAACAGAAGCTCCACGGGCTGTGAACTTCTTTTCCAAGAAAATTGAGTCGGAGGGAGTATGAATCCAGTAAAGTGTGGATTCAATATGTGGGTAGGATGTAGATTGTAGACAGATATACTTCCTTTGTTATTTATTCACTTTTAAGAACATTTCTATCTTCGCATGCTCCGTCACTTAATATATGGATGTTAATATGCAATGTCATTTGTCACTTTACCTTACTAATAAGATCTATTTTGTTGAGTACCAATGAAATGATGGGGAAATCTTTTATCTGAGGCGTATTGAATGTACCTCGATTATTCGTATGGAGTAATTTGAGACTTTGAGTTGCCAGTGTGGTGTTCCCCTATTTTTTAACTTGTTTTCCATTTATGTCTCCTTTAGGCTTTTCATTGTCGCAGAGGGAAAGCATATCTGTTCAGTAACGCGTAAGTTCCTTTTGCTTTTCACTTTCGGAACATATAATGATGTGTCTATGTAACTTGGAACTTGCTTCTATAATGATTTGTAGAGAATTCATTTAGTTGTATTTGACAACTAATGTTCGTCATTGGCTGTGTCCTCTATTCCATAGCTTTGTTTATTTGGAATAAAGAATGTGAGGTTTCTATTGAGTTGTATTTATAGACTCTATCTTTTGATTTGTCTTCTCAAGGATAGATTACCATCAGTTAATTTATTGCCATCTTTTTCTTACCTTGAACATTGTCTCAAGGAACGAACTTTAGTTTTATGGATTTAGCTTTGTTATCCTATAATCGTCCTTCATGTTTTCAGGTGATGGCTACTATTGTATTATATTTATTCTTGTAAATTTGTGTATCTTACTCATGTCCAGGTAATCAGATAATCCCTCAGCTTTTTATGCTGAGTTTGTGTGGCTAGCATAGATATTAATATTAGCAAGTGTATTGCTTTGGCTTACATGAATATTATAAGGTTGTTGTGGCACTCTAAATTACATAACAGTGTTGAATGGCGTTGATATTGAGACTTGGAAGATCAGAGCAATCTCAGCTTTTATTTGCAAAAGATTGTATGGATTGACCAAGTGGATTGCTTTTTATGTTTTCTTTGTGTTTTTGCCTTTTGTTTCCATTCAATACCACATGGTGTGGACTTTGGGTCACTATTTTTTATCATGGTGTTCCCTGAGGAAAAAGATGGCAACATAAGCCAAAAAGAGTGCAGATTTACTTAGATAGTGTTGAATTACAGGAAAGAGTCAATGAAAATATGGTCCATATAGATAGCTGGTATATACCTCCATTGACATTTCAAATGTTTGAAATTTCAATGAGAGACAACTTCAGGTTTATTTGAAGCAAAATGGTGGAATTTTTCAAAATTGGCATCTTAAACGATCACTTTTCTAGTTGAAGCTGAAGCCAATGTAGTATTAGAGATATTTTCGTGTTAGAAGTCACAGAAAGTTTGTGTCGTCTTTTAGGCAATGAAAGTGACCTTTATTTATATTTAACTAATGGTAAGCAAATCATTTCTTATGATGTTGTGTATTAGGAATGTGCCATACTGCCATTTAACTACTCTATGATATTGATCTCTTATTGGTTGGGGCATCTAGAGTATTAATATTTTGGTTTCTTACTTGAAAACTCCACTTGACTAGCTTACTTGTATTTCAGGGTAAATATTAACATGGGTGCTTCAGAGGAAAGATTGATGCTTTCTGGAATGCACACTGTTGCAGATGTATATTGCTGCAGCTGCGGACAGATTGTTGGATGGAAATATGTATTGTTCTATCCTTCTCTTGGCTACCCCTCCTATACCCTACCCCACTCACCTCCTGATTTGAAACACTATAAGTTTGACTGTATCCATAGACTTTTACCTCTCGAGGAATTCTTAACTTTCAAAGGATTCTACGCATTTTTCAAGTAGTACTATCTTGCTCATTACTAAACTAGTGATTGCTATATTGATTCTAGAGTGAAGGGAGTAGACTATGTACTAATCATTGCCAAAAACACATCTAATCGAAGGCCAAAATGTGTCCATCAACTCTCAAACCCATACAAGCATAATTTACACTCTAAAAATTGAAAAAGGGGGCCTTCTTTATCAGATGTGTAGAAATGATGGTCACTTTTGATGTGCTGTTAGCATAGTTCTCGCTGTTGTATACTACTTCTTAGCTCTTACCTACCTGATTTGTCTGTTTTATGGGCATCTGGTTGGAAACTCGCTCGATCCTGTGAGCCTACATGCACTTTCAACAACAATGTCAAAGCTTTATCCCAAAAGATTATGGTCGGCTAGATGAACTAATTACATTACTTCTTATGGTTGTCTAAAAGGATCATTTCCAGTGCATTATGCAAATCCTCCCAGATTTAGGAGTCTGGCTTGTTTGCTGCCTTGACCTGTCGTACAATGTACATTAATTGAACTGGTGGCTTCATTTTTAATATATCAAAAGTTTATCAGTGGCAAATCTAGAAAATTTATTTAGTGGGGTCAAACTGAATCATACTGGAGTCAATTAGTTAAATTTATAAAAAATACTCAAACATCACAAATTTACAAAGAAATTTTCAAAATTTTGACTTAGTGGGATCAAATGATCTTAAATTGACTATGTGGCTCCAACGGTTTTTATTGCCGTATATTATTGGTGGCAAGTATGTTTAATTGATGGTGAACACAAGAATATAATGTTTCATGGTAATTAATATATTAGATCTGGATAATTAGGTTGGGAATGCCTGGTTGTGAGGTCGAAACGAACTGCCAATATGATTGCAATCCGAGAATAAAAACTTACATTGATTTTAGCTTACTTATACTTATTAAGCATTTGCCTGAGAAATTCTTTGTCGGGAGTTAAGCTAATAGATTGTTCTACCGATTGTCATTGTCCAGGAAGCAGCTCATGAGAAAAGCCAGAAGTACAAAGAAGGCAAATATGTTCTTGAAAGGTACTTTCAACTGCTAGAGTTAGCTCTTTTTCTTTCTCAAGTACATCCAAAATTTTTAGCGTCTGCAACAGTCATGTACGACTTACAAATTTTCGTGTCATTCTTGTTTTCAAGCAGAGGTCGTATTATTGATGGTTTAGAGACCGAGTTCTATATTGATGCCCATCCAATGAGTGATGCCGAAGATGTTTAGTCATAGTTTGACCTTGCATTCGGGTAACATGCTTTTGTACACGAATTATGTAATGGTAGATTCACATGTACATATGACCATGAAAACTTCCGGTTGTGCGTTTGCTCAAAAGTTTCTGATCGTTTGAAGAACCCTCCATGTTTGGAATGTAGTAGTGCGGATCGGGTGTAACTTATACGAGCTATGTGCATAAAATATGTTAGTTGTGTAACTTTGAAAAGAGTTCACAATATAAGCTAATGGGTTGACTGAGATGACTAAACATTTCGTTGGTTGTGCAACCAGCTTCATTTTCTTAGAAAGTACTTCCTCCGTTCCATAATACTTGCTAGTTGCTACTGAGTGTGATATGTTGTGTGGGAAAATGTCACTAGCAAGTATTATGAAACGGAGGAAGTATGTGCCTTGATGTCAACTCAACGCCAACAAAACAAAAGTGGTCATGCTTGTACTATGATGAGTAAATATTTATGTTGAAATAATAATTAAACTAAAAATCTTATTGGAATAAAAATTAAAAGCATACCTTATTGTTAAAGGTAAGAAATAGTTGTAATTTTATGGAGGAAAAGAAATAAAAGTATTAGTCTTTTTATTTTAGTTTAAACATTTATTAGTGAAATGGAGGGGAAATACTTTCATCCCTTCTTTACCAAAATATAGTAATCATCATACAATACTATAAAAGAACTGAAAAATTCCACATGGCGGTTTTTTTTAGAGTTTATCATTAATTATGATCATACAATACTATAAAAGAACTGAAAAATTCCACATAGCGGTTTTTTTAGAGTTTATCATTAATTATGATTTTAAGTATTAAAGGTAAGTTTTCAAAATGATTTTTATTAGATCAAATCATACAATCACACAATACTATAAAAGAATAGGAAAATTGCAAATGACGATATTATGAGTTTGTATAATAGGATAAAATGTGATTGTGGGACATTGAAATCCTATTCACTATAATATGCAAGTCCATCTTTCTTAAAAGCTTTTATTTATGGGTATTTTCATTATACTGAAAAAGTTCGTGCATTGAACGAGTTTGTATACTAGTATACTAGTGTGTTAATAAACTGATAAAAGTACAAATTATCAAAATATAGCACAATTATATAGCAACTAAGCGAAAGAAAGGGATTATTTAAGAATTACGAAATCTTCAATCATATACTTATTTCATCTCAGTGATTTTGTTACACGTTTTATATTAGGATTACATGTGTTTAAAATAGATCCTAGAACTTGATAATTATCCGACTTTGTAACGAATTCAATTTAGCCTAACGTTTAAAATTGATTTTGAACTGACTTTAAATTGACCCAATAACCCAAATGAACAACTCTAATTAGGATATTCTTTTCCAAGTTTTCTTAAGATGTTTACGTTCATGATTGGGGGTTAGCTACAAATAGATAATTGGGTGGTCAACCAATCTAAGTATAATGTTCAGTAAATTAGCTGGTTGAAATAAATTGTTATGAATCAATTAATTTACAACAATTTGCTCTTACCAAAATATTTAAAATTTGCAAGTCAAATCAGCTGGTTGAAGCATTAACTCCAATTGATTATCAACTATCAATCATTTATTAACATCGCAAAATATCATTCACATGATTTAAAATTTATGTCTTATTCTCCAAACCATCTAACCAATTATAACTTTTTTAATATGGTGAAAATTAGTGGAACATGAGTAAAAAAGAAATATTTGAAATAGATAAGATTCTTAATAAAAAAAAAGCATGCAATAAGATTCAAATCAAACTTATTCCAAATATAAGTGCCTGATACCCCAAAGCACAGGTTCGGGTCTGTTCGCACTTAGTAAGTGCGAACAGTAATAAGCTGGTCAAAAAAAAATCAAGTGTTTGTTCGCACTTAGTAACTGCGAACATGTCAAACAGGGTCAACATGCTGATTTTAAGACAAGAGTTGTTCGCACTAAGTAAGTGCGAACAACCCGAACCTAAGATTTGCAGATTACACGCTTACTTTTGGAATAAATTTGATTTGGATCTTATTGCATGCTTTTTTTGATTAAGAATCTTATTTATTTCAAATTTTCTAAAAAGGTGAAACCATAAAGGAGAGAGGCCCAAGATGAGATCCATAGAGGCAATAATGAGTCAATGATATAAAAATTTGAAAAGCATAAGCAAATTAATATAAAAATTTTTAAAAATAAACAACTTTTATACTTTATTTCCAAAAAAGCACTTTTTGTTAACACCATAGGTTTGGATGTTCGCTGTTTATAATAATGAACAAAGAGGATTGGTCAAAAAAGTCAAAGTCTTTGTTCATTATTGGTAACAGCGAACAAAGATTTTGATCGTTTTCGACCAAACTCTTTGTTCGCCTACATGAAGTTTTTTTCTTCTTTTTTTATGTTTAAAATTACAAAGGTATAAAACATTTTAAATATCCATATATAACAAATCATTACAAATGTAATATAAATATATATACATATATAACAAATGCATACAAATATAAATGCACAAAGCAATAGGTATATAATAAACGTAATAAATATATATACATATACATATATAACAAAATATATAAAAATGTCAATATCGTTCAAATGTTCAAAATACAACAGTAGGTACACTTATACACAAAACTAATGCTTATCACTAGACTCGGGAAAATTTGATCCGACCTTATCACAAAACCCAAACCCGACCGATCCGAAAGCGACATAATCCGAAACATGACCGATACGATAGTTACCCGACTGAAAATGATCCGATCGACAACTGACCTGATCGACCTGTTTTGACAGGTCATCATCATCATCATACCCAGTATATCTCACTCATAGAAAACTATGGTCAGGGTCTGGGGAGGGAAGAAAGACGACAACTCATACCCATAGAGGAGAGTGCGATCAAAGAATCTCTCGGCTCGAGAAAGGTCTTCAAAGATAGAGAAGCCTGCAACTTACTAATAGAATGAATAGAATACGTACAAATAACTAACAATAAAGATAAAAGTAAAGAAGGAGGTAAAGAAAAACACTCTGTTCCTCCCACGTTCTCCTAGGTTTTCCTTGACTTCTCTTGCCCTCCACTATGATGCATTTGATCCTTCTAACTGGGGCGTAATGTGTGTGTGTGTGTCAAATTTCAACACAAACAAATTTTAAATGATCTAATTTTTTGCTCGGTTATCTGAATCGGTCATATAATGTATCTAGAGTTGTTCATTCGGGTCATCGGGTTGATTTTGAGTCAGGTGTTTCGGTTCGGTTCAAAATCGGGTTTTGTGTTCACATTGGTTTTTACATAATGGTAGATCCATTTTTAAGTCGGGTCAAGTCGGGTTCGGTTATAAAGTCGGGCGTCTATCGGGTCATCGGGTCTGTTTTGAACATTATATCATTGGAAAGATCTTGAATTCTAGGTTATAATGCCGCAAACATTACAAATATATGAAGTGTTATTGAGTGATAAAAGTGTTATTGAGTGAGTTTGAAGTGTTTTATAGAAGTTTTAAGGCCAGTGGCATTTTCGTCCTTTTATTAAATTAATTTAAAATAGGGGTGGCGATAAAATAAAAAAGGTGGCAATGTTTAAGAATTGGAATAAAAAAGGAGAGATTGATAACATGGGCCGGAGTGTGTTCCCTAATGGCGTGTCAACTAGAGGTGTTCATTTGGGTTATTAGGTTGATTTCGAATTAGGTGTTTCGAGTCGGTTTGAAATTGAGTTTTGTGTCTATATTGCTTTATACATAATTGTATATCATTTTTGAAGTTATGTCAAGTCAGATTCAATTATAAAATCGGTAAAATTTCAGATTATCGAATCTATTTTGAAGACCTATAGCCGTGTGTAGTGCACCGAAGTCGATGAAATGAGTCACGTTTGCAATAAAATAATACGGTGAAAGTAGACGCGGCATAAGCCATATTGGTACGGTACGCATCACGTGAACATATCACACGCGTCTACATTCTGTTGCGTGCTTGTCTATTTCTCCTATTTTTTGTCCTTAAACCGTTTTCCTATTTTTGTAGGTTTGTTTTAAATTCAATTCATTGTGTATGGAAAATGGAAATGAATGATTGGTACTCTTGTCTTGGTATAGGTAATAGAAGTATACACTAATACTATATATTTGAGGGAGTTTCATCCACCCACCCCAAACTTGTTGGACAATCGACACGCACCGAAATTCTTTCAGTTCGGACCCTACAAATACCGCCTGCGCCCCCCACACTATTCTTACTATTGAAGAGTGGGGTGTCATGCCCGTAAAATTATACGGGTCTTGTATTGTATTTTGCATCGTCCCAATTGAGACAGAATATGATTATAAATTTGGTAGGTAGTCTTATCCCGATAAATAGTAGATGTGTACGGTATAATGAATATATATGAAATCTTACCCACCAGTACCTACCAGCAAAAATTTATAGCCGTTCACGCTGTATTTAAAATTTACTAATTTACAGCAACTTTATATGTTTTTATTAAATATTATTGACAAAAAAGTAAGGATTTTAATTTAATTTTATTACATTGTACTTCCTCCGTTCCATTTTACTTGCAACACTTACCGTTTTTGGAAGTTTCATATTACTTGCAACATTACTATTTTTGGCAAAAATAATCTACTTATATTATCTCACTTTATTCCTATCTCACATATCACCATCAATCATACATCATCCCATTAATTATTTAATATACCTACAAGTCACAACCACTATCTAATTATAATAATTTTTATTATTTCTACCCCACATATCACCATCAATCATACATTATCCCTACTTTTACCATACTGATTTGACAATCCTTAAAAAATGTGTCAAATCCCTATAGTGCAACTAAAATGAAACAGAGAAAGTATGAATTAAACAAAAATTAAATGTACAATTAAATTATTTTCAAAAAAAAAATGTACAATTAATTTTGTAAAGATTAGAGTGAATGTAATGCGGGTCTGAGATGACTATACCCATGATGGGTATACTCAGATGGTCATTTAGTGGGTGATGATGAGTTTAAATGCATACTCAGGTGGGTAAACATACGTATGAAAATTTTACCTGCCATGGGTGGTGGTTAGATGGTGAGTAGGGGTATGGAGGCATACGAGTATACGACATCAACTCATCCATGTCAAACAGACATAAGCTCTTATTTAAGAAAAATGTGAATTTCAATAAAGAGATAAAATAAATGGTGTGAATGAAATTAAAATGAGTGTGACGACCCAAAATGGCAATTGATTCAAAATGAATGGAATGGAGAGAGTATATTGAAACTTCTTCCATTCCATTAGACTCCTTCAATTTCTATTTGATGTTTCCATTTTTCATTTCAAGCTGTTGCATTATTGTTTCCTAAAGAATCTTTTTATTTTTTAGCCATATTCACTATAATTTTAAAATTTTTAATGCTTATGGCCTTACATATTTTTGACTAATTATATTTTAATATTTTTTAATATTTATGGACTGTTTCCATTAACTTTATTTTATATATTTTTTTAACACTAATGGTTTCGTCTTTTTCTCCATTATCTTTATCTTTTTCAATAAAATTATAGGTGTATGAGTGTATCTCTATTCTCTATCATCTAAAAAATTCAAATTTTCTTAATTTTTGTTAACATTGTCTTAGGAGCAGTGGTGAATCCAGAAAAAAATCAAATGATGTCAATGAATTCAAGTTAAAAAAACTTCGCATTATAAAGGGTTCAAACACTGGTCAACTGGGTGAAAGATAAGCTATATAACCAACTCTGCTAAGACCAAATGCTGTCAAGTGACAGTATTGCTATGGTCTAAATCCGCCACTGCTTATGAGAATATCAAAATAGCTACGGTGGAGGTACTTGTTATATTTCCTTTTATCACACAATCCTATGTATTGTTTTGATCATTTACAATTAGTTTTTATTTACAAGATACGCTAGTGAAATGTAAGAGAATTGAACTCAAGACCTTGACTAGAGAAAGCATAATATTCTCCAACTAAGACAATATCTTATCCTTCATAAATTAAATTTGAAATGACGCTTTTAGACAATATTTGGTTTTTTAGTTGGTGAAAGAATTGAAAAAAATATTTCCACTGCTCCATCATTGTCTGCAATATAAGAATATAAATACAACCAGATGATATCTTGAGTGCATAACTAAGAATTATAAAAAGTTAAAAATTCTTTATGGAATCATGCAATTAAGATGGATTAAACCTAGTAGCCACAATATATAAATAATAAGTTTTAATGATTAATGATAGCAAAAACTCTTATTTTGCATGTATAATGGAACAAAGTTATTATATGTATAGTAATGGTTTTTAAGGCACAATCTAAACAGTACTATCGATACTAAATGGTGAGAATAGTAATGAAAAGTTCGTGTAATTTTGATTGGAATATTTCTTGACAAGTTTAATGATCATACTTATTCTTCTTCAATAATCTCATTTTCTTCACAAAATTCATTTCAATTTTATTACCATCTGAAAATGTGGTATTAGATGTTAATGAAAAACTATAAATAAAAAAAAACTTTTTTATCACACTTTCATTACCATATAAATGAAATGGTACATGAAAATTTACTCTACAAATAATTCTCATTCCCATCATTTAGTACTGATAACGAAATTGATGGTATGAGTAGTTTTTTTAATTTTTTATCTATATTTTCTCTAATGAAAAGAACATTAATATACCACATATTTCTATAATAATTGAATTAATAATTGAATTAGACAACTACATTAATAAAAAAAAAAGTATTCAAACCAAAAAAAGGTGGCCACAACTTGTGGCATATGAGTGTAATTCTAAACATAAGTTGAAGTATGATCCACACACCTAAATTTATTGGACAGTTGACACGAAGCCAAATACTTGAATTTACGAGCCCACAAGTATCGGCGAGCGTTAACATTATTAGCTCGGGTGACGGGTAGTGTCAAATTCCTTACTTGTCTTATTACTTAAAGGTGAAATTTCGGTGTTTGATTAACATTAGATATAAATTCAAATTAAACTAAATTATTTCAGTTTTGATATTTTCAGTCCCGATTCAAATTA
Source organism: Amaranthus cruentus (assembly GCA_019425755.1). Lineage (NCBI taxonomy): Eukaryota > Viridiplantae > Streptophyta > Magnoliopsida > Caryophyllales > Amaranthaceae > Amaranthus > Amaranthus cruentus. Next base: position 6,159,342 of record CM033456.1, read on the forward strand.
TATTATTTATATGATTCAAACTAAACCGAATTGAATATTAAGAATATCAATCTGAATTGCATCGCATTGGCCAAATTGACCAAATTGAACCGAATCAAAAATTAAATAAATAGTTCATTACAACTTACAGAATTCATTACAAATTCTTTACAATAACTTAAAGAGTTTATTAAAAGTTCATTACAACTTAACGTGTTCATTAAAGATTCCATAAATAGTTAATTACAACATCAAATATCAACATTAATCTCCAAATAAACATTCAAATTTGTTGGCATTAACAATAGTCTCCAATTACCATGAGAAATGAGTAGAGGTGTTCATTCGGGTGATCGGGTCGGTTTCGGACGGGTGTCATTCGGTTCGGTTGTTTTTCGGATCGATTATTTTTCGGATGCATGCTTCGGCGGGTCACGCTCGGGCCGGGTCGGTTAGTCATGGTTCCGTTGAAGATCGGTTATTCGAGCTGTCGGGTTAGCATCAGTTCGGTGTCGGTTGAAGTTCGTGTCGAGATTCAATCGGTCTCGGATTGTCATCGGTTAATAATTGGTTCGGTTTTACCGGGTACAGATGGAGTTCGGGTATTTTTTCAAGTAGGATTTGGCTACGAATTACTAATTACTGTCGATCTAATCAGTATCAGATTAAGTTGTGAGTCATTTTTTTATTGATGATAAGGTTTCCTTTACTTAAAGCAAAGTAAATAGTTTAAATACAAATCAATTAGTGATCATTATTACATTGTTACTTTTACTTGTTTGATCGAAAATTAAATATATGAAACCATGTATTTATAAAATTTATTTTATTAAAATATTTATCAAATCTTTATCACTTTATTAGAATAAATAATAAGATGATTAAATATAAGTCGATCATACTTCTATGTTAAAAACTTGTTCAGGTTTACACAAGTTCGATCTAAACTCATTCAGGTTAAGTCGGTTTTAGCCGGATCGAGTTCGGTTTCGAGTATGATTTGGGTCGGATATGACTCAGGTCGGTTATTATTAGGTTCGGGTAATCTCGGTTAATGATTATGTGTCGGTTAAAAAAAATCGGTTACAGCTCGGGTTCAGTTTTCCCATTTTCGGTTGTCAACCGGTTCGGATATAACTTCAGGTCGGGTAATGTCGGTTCGATAAACCTAAAAATAGAACACATTTTCGGGTCGATTTACTTTCGGTTTCGGTTCGGATTTTCGGATCGGATCACTTTTGAACAGCTCTAGAAATGAGAATTGTCACTAGTATAAAAACATACTAGTTATCATAATAAATTTAAAGTTACAACAACATTAAAATATTATCAAGCCAATCTCTCAGACCCAACCCATTAAAGCTTAATATCTACTTATTATATCTACAACAAAATCAAAACATTATATATTATACGTCTGGATTATGTTTAGGAACTCGTGCAATGAAGGAAGTTCTTATTATAATAATATAAAACTATTATTAACTGTGATATAAATATATATTATCGTTATGAAGTTGAAATTTTCACGTTAAAATTTTACAATCAATATAATTATTTTATAACAATTTGATGATATACATTTTTATTACTTTCCTTCAAAGTACACTACTTTGTTTAAATTAATAGCAAAGAGAAATTGGATGCTCTTAAAAAATATGGTTATTTGATAATAAATGAAGAAAGAATATACAATGCGTGGAAGAAATTAAAAGAGACTAAACATGTACAGATGAAATAAATAGAAAGTGGACGAAGTTAAAATAAAATGTGTGGAAGAAATTAAATGAGACTAAACATGTATACTATTCGCTAGTTTATACTCCCTCTGTCCTCTCCCATTTTGCACACATTGCAAAATGGGAGGGATTTAGTGGTAAGGTAGTTTGGTAAGCATTTTGTCCGTTTGTGATTAATTTAAAGTATAAAGAAAAAATTGAAATGACATAAAGTAAAAGTAAGTTTCTGATTTTTTTTTTTGAGGCAAAAATAATAGTTTCACTTTCCCTCCAAAAAAGGTCTCTTTTTATCGAAATTAAGAGGGAAGATTTAGTTTCGTCAACAATAAATAGGACCATTCACTTCATTTTTTTAAAATTTAGTTTACAACCACAAAATTACAATCTTAAACTAAAACATAATAATATTACAACTTTATAAAAAGTCTTTGTATAACTAAAAGCCCTCAGTTCAACATCATAGGGCATTGAATGGAACTCAACATTAATTTGAACTCAGAAGAGCTTCAGTAGAATACAACAACCTTTGATACCAATTTTGATCTCAACATTAGAAGCCTAAACTGATCAAGAGGCATCGAATGAAACTTAAGAGATTACCTTTCAAAACTTCTTCACCAGCAATGAAGTTGAAACAAATGGTATAAAAACATTGCTTCATATTTTAATTTGTCAACAAGTATATGAAAATGTATATTATGCACCTTTTTAATCAAATGTAGGAACACAAGCTACAACAATTGAATTCACTTTAGAAGGAACTCAAACTGAACAACATAGAATCACCACAAATATTAATGTTTCACAAGACAATGGAAGGGGAAAAAAGAGGAAAAATTTAAGTGAACAAGAGTTGTTACAATTAAAAGGTGCCTTATTCCATACTTCTTGTGGGGGGAAACTTAAGAGGAACACATTATCTAATTTGTGTAGGCAAATGATGTGTCCAAGTGGACAGTGCAAAGATTATGGTAGAAATTAAAAACAATTTAGGAAGTCCAAGCAAATTTTAGTTAAGAAAAAAATACAAAGGGTCAAAAGGAAGGCCTACAAATATGGAAGAAATTCAAAGGATTCCTCTTAGAAAGAGGTGCAATATAAGGTCATTATCAGCAGCACTAGGTGTTGGAAAAAACATTGTGCATAGATCTGCTGAGGCCTACAATATACTCTTACAAGAGCAATGACTCATGAGCTTTGTAAGACTTCTAACTCTTCTATTACTGAGTCCATGGCTTTTGTGTTTAACAAGAAATCTGCTTATGATATTGTACAATCTCATGATATTGGACACTTTAACAAGAAATCAGCTTATGAGAAGTATTCTAACAAGGCTCGACAATCTCATGATAGTGAACAATTTAACCGTGATTCTAAACGTCCAAATTCTTATTTTTGTGAGCATTCTCAAATGAGTGGTCACAGTGTCCAACGGTGCTATAAAATACATGGCTATCCGCCTCCCAAACCGCAACACTAAAAAAGAACCGCTGCTCTTGCTCTTGATTCTGACCAGGATTCCAAGTTCGATCTACACAAAACCGGTCTTTCTCCTGCACAGTACCAAAGTTTGTTACAATACCTTGGCAAAACTGATGTTCACAGTCTTAACGACCCATTGGAGGTTACTGTTGCAGCCAACGTAGCAGGTACCTTTTGTTTTCTTTCTTCTCGCCCTAATTTTGGTTGGATTATTGATAGCGGAGCCACCGATCACATGTGCAACTCACTTTCTTCTTTCGAAAATTTGAGATTACTCACAGATTCTCACCATGATATCACTAGTCCTGATGGAAGGACTATCAAAGTTTCTCATATTGGTGATGTTAAAATTTATAAAGATTTAGGGATGTGCTTTTTGTTCCTCAATTCAAGTTCAATCTTATCTCTGTTCATAAGCTATGTCATGCTCAACATGTCTCTTTATTGTTTACTGATGATTCTTGCTTGGTTCAGGGCCCTTTAATAAGGACTCCTTTGCATCTTGGTAAATTGAAATGTGGATTGTATATTCTTGAAGATGCTCGTTCTACTTTACCCACTACAGGTTTTCCACCCAAGTCTCCTGACTCCTCTAAAGTACAAATTGCAACACTCAATAAAGTTCTTGAAGAAGCCAAATTGTGGCACATACGCTTAGGCCATGTCCCTTTTAGTCAACTTAAAGCCTATAAGCATGACATTGATACTTCAACTCTAATGAAATCTTTTTTTGTACTATTTGCCCTAGGGCTAAGCAAACTAGGCAACCTTTTGTTTCTAGTTATATCAAGTCTAAATTACCTTTTGATTTACTTCACATGGACATATTGGGTCCCTATGCTACTCCTACTTACAATGACTGTATTTTTTTTCTAACAATTATTGATGATTACACAAGGTGTACAAGGCTCTACTTACTACAACACCAAAATCAATGCGTTCAAATTGTTCAACAGTTTTTCACTAATATTGAAACTCAATTTGATGCTCATGTTAAGCAAGTTCAGACTGATAATGCTATTGAGTTGTATGAAGGGGCTATGAAAATTTATTATCAGACTAAGGGTATTTTACATCAACGTAGTTGCGTCGACACACCTCAACAAATCGGTGTCGTCGAGCGCAAACATCGTCACCTCCTCGAAACGGCCCGTGCTCTTTCTTTTCAAGCTAGTTTGCCCTCTAAATTTTGGGGCGATTGTGTTCAATGTGCGACGTATTTCATTAACCGCATGCAACTTAGTGCTTTGGGTATTATTTCCCCGCATGAGAAACTTTTTGGCGTTAAACCCATAACTAATCATCTTCGTGCTTTCGGTTGCTTATGTTATACTTCCACTATTTAGTAAGGTCGTACTAAATTCCAATCCCGTGCCGAACCATGTGTGTTTCTTGGCTACCCATTTAGTCAAAAGGCATAGAAGGTTTACAACCTCACTAACCAGAAATTTCAAATTTCCCGAAATATTGTTTTTCACGAACACCATTTCCCCTTCCACATGCAACAAAATTCGTTCCATTCTCAATTTTATCTACCGGTCACAAACATTGATCACTATACACCTTACCTTTTTCCTACACCTACTCATTCTCCTATTCCCACGCATTATTCACTTGCCACATCTCTTTCCTCTATGCCACCTCTTTTACCTACCCCTACTACCACTACAACATAATTTGCTTTGTGGGATATATTTAGTGATATTTAATTTAAATGTCGCTATTTCAAATTTCATATAGTGTATATAGAGGTTTTAGTGACATTTATTAAATCCTTTAGCAGCATATTAAAAATTCACACTAAAGCTTTTAGCGACATAGGATCTAGTGACATTTCTCACAAATATCACTATAGATTATAGTGACAAATTACATATGCCACTAAAAACCAAATTAAGTGTCGCTAAATTACTTTATGGTGGAACTTAAAATAAACATCAATGATTATTACACTAAAAATATGAATTAGTGGCATTTTTTTAATGCCACTAAATCCAATGTCGCAAAAGGTCAAATTTGTTGTAGTGTACCTTACCTCACTTTACTAGCTCATACTTCACCCATTTCCAGCACATTAGTTCCATCTCCCACCTTGTCATCCTCTGTTCCCCACACTCCCTTACCCATTTGAAAATCATCCCGACCCCACCATCCTCCTTCCCATTTAAAAGACTATGTTTGTAATTAAGCCATCTCCCATTGGTGTAATCTAGTATTCCAAATCTGCCTTTTCCTCTCATTCACCTATTTTATCTACTCCTCAAACATGACATGAACCTTATTCTTATCGTGAAGCTACTGCTGATCCTAATTGGATTAGTGCCATAAAGGCTGAACCTCTTGCTCTTGAACAAAATAATACTTGGGATTTAGTTCCTCTCCCTCCTCTCAAGAAACCCATTAGCTGCAAATGGGTCTTCAAGGTCAAGCTCAAATCAGACGGTTCTCTTGAACGGTACAAAGCCCGACTTGTTGCCAAGGCCTATACACAGAAACATGGAATTGATTACCAAGAAACGTTCTCTCCTGTTGTCAAAATGACAGTTGTTCACTGTATTATCGCCATTGCCGCTCAAAATCATTGGTCGTTGTTCCAATTAGACGTGAACAACGCATTCTTACATGGGGATTTGATCGAAGAAGTATTCATGAAAGTTTCCGAGGGTGTTCCTTGTGGTCCTAACATTGAATGTAAACTCAAGAAGCCCAAGCATCCCGTTAATGGTTTGCTAAACTCACTCACGAGCTCCTTCACCAAGGTTTCGTTTAGTTAAAGAACGATTATTCTCTTTTTCTCAAGAAGTCTTCCCATTCATTTATATTGGTTGCCGTTTACGTCGACGACATCATACTTACGAGAAATGATCTTGCGGGCATTAATGCTTTAAAGTCTCATCTCCATTCTGTTTTTAGTATCAACGATTTGGGTCACCTTAATTTCTTTCTTAGGCTCGAAGTTACACACACTCCACATGGTATTATCTTATCTCAACAAAAATTCACCTCTGAGTTGTTGAGATACTCTGACATTTCTCATTTTAAACGTGTTGTCACACCCTTTCCCATCAACCTCAAACTCCATGCTTCCCAAATGAATCTTCTCCCTGACCCTTCACAATATCGTAGTCTCGTTGGAAAAATTAACTTTCTTACTCACACCTGTCCCGACCTTTCCTACACTGTACAAACTCTGAGCCAATACATGCAATCCACCGCCGGTCAAGGGATACTTCTCAAAGGTTCTGATAACATTCAACTACATGCTTGCTCTAATTCGGATTGGGGGGCCTGCTTAGACACTCGTAGTTCGGTTACTGGGTATATTATGATGCTTGGCAATTCACCTATGAGCTGGAAATTCAAGAAACAGAATATTGTCTCCAAGTCCTCTTCTGAAGTCGAGTATTGTGCCATGTCTGCCGTTGCGTCTGAGATCACTTGGCTTGTTCGCCTCCTTGAAGAACTTGGGGTTTCTCAACTTCAACTCGTTACTCTTCATTGTGATAATAAATCTGCCATTCACATCGCCACCAATCCGGTTCTTCATGATTGTACTAAGCACGTTGCCATTGATTGCCACTTTACACGCGAGAAAGTCATGGCAGGCGTTATTCAACTCAGTTAACTTCCCACTCAACACCAGCTCGCTAACATTCTCACCAAGATACTTCCTTCGTAGCAGTTCCAACTTTTGTTGTCCAAGCTTGGTATGACTTTCGCCACCCCAAGCTTGCGGGGGGTGTTGATATAGTCCATTCTGTTAGCAAGAGATAGTATCAAATTAAACTCATTATTTTCCATTTAATTTTGTTTGTTAGCATAACAAACTTAGTAATCAAGTTTTATGAAATATTCTCTTTTGTATACATTGGCATATTTGTACAGCTCAACACAATAAGATAGTGCATATCACATTGTATATAAGGGAAGGCATAGCCTTCTTCTCCTGTACGATTTTCATGTGAAATAAAGCAATACTTTATCTTTCTTCTTTCTTGCTTGTTCTCATCCTCCAATGGAGGTCAGTGGGTTTTCTCACTTGTAACATATTACATTAAACCTAATAATGTATTGTAAATGTAATTCAAGATATAACTTACATGGAAAAATAAAGCAAGAAAGAATTTTCTTATTGTAGTCGTGATGAAAGTTGAGATTATTTTTGACCAACGGGTGATAGTTGAGATTATTTTGAGCAAATTTTCCTAGATTTAAATGTATATTATGTATTAGTGCTTCAAATGCACTTGTTGTGTATATAATAAATGCTTGTTGCTAAGTAATAGTGCTTAAGGCACCTTTTGTTACTATGTAAATGTGAACATTATGGCTTATGTAATAGTGCTTAATGGACTTTTTGTTGGTTTCCAATAATTTGAATGAAAACAAAATGATCGTAGTTAGGAACAAGTTCAATGAAAAAATTAGTTGTCGTTTAAATTACATTGTGCATAAAAAAAATCATTCCATTAATGTTATGATATACAATCCCCAAGATCTTTACTACAACTTTGAGTAGCTTCAGTTTACTTTTGAGTGCCTCCACTTCACTTGCATGATGATATTTACTGACATTTTCTTACAACACCCAACAGAAAAAGTGACAAAATTTACATTTGTAATAGAGCTAAATGGGTTTGCATCTGAATTGGAAACCCTAATCTTTGTCAAGCAATCTTCGTGATTGTTACAATATTTGAGAGCGTTGATGACTTCAATTTCTACCCTATAACTTTCATCAGAGTGTAAGTTGAAGATATGGGCATCACAAATGTTAGGGAAGAATATGGTGCTTGAAGATGGTGAAAAAATGAATTGAAGTTTGGGGAAGATGGTGAAAATGGTGGAGTGACGTTTGGTGATAAATGGTGAAAAATGATTTTAGGGAAAATTTTAAAATCAAGAACCAACACTTAGTAAGGTTAGAAACGTAAAAATGTGTGAATTTAACGGAAATGGGTAAGAATTCAACTGATAATGTTACGTCAGTTAATAGTGCATAAACATAAAGCAACCATGTGGAAAATCTTACAAAAATCTTACCGCTCGTGTTTTATGAAAGTTTGATACTACCATGTTGAATTTTAAAAATCTTACAAAAATATTTACTAAACTAAATATTATAATCAGACTAATAAAATTAAGGAAAGATTACCTAAAATAATTCAACATTTTATTGATTTTCCTATAATAATTTCAACTTCTGATTAATTATGAATAATCCTAACTTTAAGGGATATTTGCCAAGAGTGCTTTGGGGTGACCTTTAACTTATTTAACAAATTATTTTTATGAGAAAAAAAGAAAAGAAAATTTCTAAAAAAAGAATTAATTAGAAAAAAAAATCACCACCACCCCTTACTATCCCACCACCACCAACGTCACTCCTCACTAGTGCAACCCCCCTCCCCTTCACCACTACTACCACCTCCAACTCCCTTTAAATGTTATAGACTTATAGTTAATTTCCAACATTTTTATTAAGATGTACTGCCTCCGTTCCTTTTTTATGTTTCTATTTGGGTTTTTCACCAAGATTAAAAAAAATGGAATCTTTGGTGGTAGTGGGTATTATTTTAATTATATAGTATTGAAAAGTAATGATTGTATTGGAAGTATGAGAGAAAAAATAATTAAATAATAGTGTTATGTAATGATTGTATTAGAAGTATGAGAGAGAAAATAATTAAATAGTAGTGTGAAGTAAGGAAAATGGGGTTTTAAGGGGTAAAGTGGGATGAAAAACTTTCTAAAAATGGAAAGTATTCTAAAGTGAAAAAACTTATGGAACTATCCGTTTTAGTAAGGTGGAAAAACAAAAAGGAACATTTTTATTAATAGTTGTCATCAAAATATTATTAATATTGTCATATAATCAACTATTATCCACTAAATTAGGTAAATATTGTCATATAATCAACTATTATCCACTAAAATAATTCTATTTGCCAAAGCTCTCTAAGGATAACATTTATCATTTACCAACATTTTTATTAATAGTTGTCATCAAAATGATATTTTGTAAAATACTTGTCACAAAATCATGCATATTATGCAAACTTTTCACAAAGATTTTATTAAAATATACATATTTGATCTTATAGAATATTTTTGAAAACTTATTTTTACTACTTAAAATTGTAGTTACTTTTTAAAAAAAGTCACACAATCACATTTTAATCTATAATAATGCTTTATTTGACAAAGTTTTATAAAATTGCCATTTGGAGTTGTATAGTTCTTTTATAGTGTTGTACTAGTATAGAAACTCGTGCAATGCACGGAGTTTTTAATAGAGATGCAATTACATGCTATCAATATAAAATTTTAATATTTCTTATAAAATAGGTAGAAAATTTTAGAATATATAGTGTTTCTAATGAAAAAATTCGATCATTAATTAATATAAGTATTATTTAAAGCTCTCATACTTTTCAACGCAAATTTGGGTTATCTTCCAACAATATTATCGTAATATTTTTTGCCATTCTCAAAATAATTTTTGATTATCATGTGTATTTTAATTCTTGTTGAAATATTTTAGAAATTAAAATTTTAATAAAAAAACTTTATTAATTAGAAAATATTTCAACATAAGAAAACAATTATATATTCTAAGAAACGTTAAATTGAAATCTTATATGAGTGACTTTTAAATTTAAAAATATAATATTCCAAGAAAATTTAACAGATTATATTTAATTACGATATACCACTCATATTATAAGAATAAGTTGATGTTAAATAAGGTAAGAATTATTTCATATTGCAAATTCCTATGAGAATGCCATGTGGAATTTTACATTCTTTTTATTAGATTGTATGATATGATGTCACCAAAATATTATTTGTAAAATAATTATCACAAAATCATGCATATTATGTATAATTTTCAGAAAGATTTTATTAAGATATACATATCTGATCTTATAAGATATTTTTGAAAACTTATCTCTACTACTTAAAAAAGTAGTTAATGTAATAAATTTTTTGTAAAAGTCATACAATCACATTTTAACCTTTAATAATGCTCCAGTTGGAAAAGTTTTATAAAATCGTCATTTGGAATGTATAGTTCTTTTATAGTGTTGTATATGTAATAAAATCTTTTTAAAAGTCACACATTTACATTTTAACATGTAATAGTGCCCCATTTGGCAAAGTTCTATAAAATTGTCATTTTGAAATTTTACGATTTTTTAATAGTATTGTATGATGTCACTAAACTATTACTCGCAAAATAGTTGTCACGAAATCATGCATATTACGTAAAATTTTCGGAACGATTTTATTAAGATATACTTATTTGATCTTATTGAATTAAATATTTTGAAAACTTACCTTTACAGGTTAAAATCATACTTAATGTTAAAAAATCTTTTTAACAGTCACACAATCATAATTTTACTTGTAATAATGCTCCAACTTGCAAAGTTCTAAAAAATCGTCATTTGGGATTTCACAGTTCTTTCATAGTATTGTATGGTACATATTTGATCTTATAAAATATTTTTGAAAACTTACCTTTATTACTCAAAATCATAGTTAATGTTACAAAATCTTTTAAAAGTCACACAATCACATTTTAACCTGTAATAATGCTCCATTTGACAAAATTGTATAATATATTTTTTTTTGAAATGAAAATCGTACAATATCACCATTTGAAAGTTTAAATTAATGGTCTTTAAAGAGATCGATAGACATATAATACTTTAAAGTATTCCTTTTTAATTGACCAATCAAATTATATGCTCCTTCTATTTCTTTTCAAACGTCTCATTTGTTTTTTACACGTGTGCTGATATACTAATTCGATCTTCAAAATATCTAAATGTGCAAAATTATAAATTATAAAAAATAGATATTAATATAACTTATGTTGAGATAAATTAAATAAGATCACATTTAATTATGGGAAAAAGTGTCAAAAAGTACCTAATAAAAACTTTTTTTCAAAAAAGTACTCCCTCCGTCCCTATGAGATAGTAGCAAAGAGAAAAATAGTGAGAATTAAGAAAGTGATAATAAATGAAGAGAGAGAATGAATTGTGTGGATGAAATTAAAAGAGAGTTAAAATGTATGTATGAGATTAAAAGAAAAGAATACCTAATGAAAATTTTATTTTCAAAAAAGTACCTAATAAAAATTTTATTTTCAAAAAAATACCAAGAACACAACATAATTATCCAATACAAACACAACATAAGACCATCATCCAACATAATATTATTATTATTATTATCATTATATATTATTATTATTATTATTATTATTATTATTATTATTATTATTATTATTATTATTATTATTATTATTATTATTATTATTATTATTATTATTGTTATTGTTATTGTTATTGTTATTGTTATTGTTATTGTTATTATTGAGTTTGTATTGAATGATGTGTGAATTTTTTTTGGTTTATGTTCTTAGAGTTATATATTATGTTGTTTTTGTATTAGATGATTATGTTGTGTTTTTGGTACTTTTTTGAAAAGAAAATTTTTATTAGGTACTTTTTAATTATGCTATAATTTAAGATTAAGAATAAATTACATGACTGATGAATAGTACTCAAAAATCAAACAGGACGTTTGAAAAGAAACGAAGTAGTATTACATATAGTAATTCGATTAATTTCTCTTATAATCCATGGAGTATTATAATGTGTTTGTAATTATTTGATTAAATGCTAAATAGTTTTTACGAAAAATTAACATCAATAATCCAACCTTTTACTGATCTGCTATGAATAATCCCATATTTGGATTATTTTCTAATAATCTAACTTTTGTGATAAATTTGCCAACAACACACCTTATTACTAATAATAGGTAATAATAGGGTATGTTAATAGCAAACTTAAATAAATATTGTATTATTGACAGCGAACTAAGAGCAAACATTAGATTATTAGTAAATAATCAAAAGGTTGGATTATTAAGAGCGAATGAGAAAAAGCTGGATTATAAATGTTAATTTTGTCCTAATTTTTATCACCCAAGAAGATCTCAATTTTCATGGAAGACATAGAGATATCAATAGCGGTCAACATAGCGGTTGACCATTGGACTAAAAGAGAGTCAAGCTAAATGTTTCCACGATATTAAGTATCAAGCGCAGGTGACTTCCGTCAACCGTACCTCTGATTCTATGAATATTCGCCACATGTTAATACATATTTAATTATATTTTTTGGTTCTTTTAAATTAGCATTATTTGACTTTAAAATCTCTTATATTTTTTGGCCTAATGGTGTTATCTCATAGGGATAGAGGGAGTATCTACTTATCGACCTAATTAATGTATAGCTAATATAAAATTAATTTTGGTCAACCTATTGAAAATAAATCAATTATTGTAAATAAAACACCTAATTTGGTATAATTGGTGAAAATAATTTGACTTAATGCAAGGATAATTTAGTTTTTAATTATGCATAATTAGAAATATTAAAGATTAAATAAGTGTATTGAATGATAGTGCGTAAAGCAAATAAGACAGATGAGTAGGAGGGAGTATAATTTATTTAACTTAAAAAAGCTTTGAAATTAATTATAAAGAATAAATTCAGTTAGGTTTATTGAACACAAAATAATAAAGTGAATTTGCTTTTATTGATCAAACAAAGATTGATTTATATGATTTAGAGCATAATGATACTTTCTCCGTTTCAAATTAGTTGCAACATTGATATAAATGACAGTACACTATTTATTTATTCTCTTAATTTGTGATTAATTTTTAATCTATAGGTTAAAATATAATTAAGTGAGATTTTTGTTTGATTCATATCATTGTAAAGATTATTAATATCAAATTTTTATAACTTTTTATTACTATACATAATTAGAGATACTAAAAATTAAATTAGAGCATTAGACTATAGTACTGACCGACTGAGGGAATATTATTTATGTATTAATTTATGGGGCTAATAACCCACCGATCAACTCATTAATTAAAAGAATTAAAGAGATTGAAATCCTTAACACCTACTCGGAATAATGTGATAGATTAATTATGATAAAATACAAAATTAAAAGGATGTTTGTTACCAACTCTATTTACAAAATTCTGACAAGATAAGACCACCACCTTTATCTTCCTTACAAAATTAAGGCTTTTCCTCGGTCCTTTCTCACTCATACTTAACCTCTATCAATTTCATTTCCTTTTCTTTTTCTTTTTTTCACCAAGCTTAACCTAAAATAAAAAAATAAAAAAAATAGGAATCTCAAAAGTTGAGTTCATACAACTTCCTGCGGTGGGCCCAGGTTAAGATCAAGATCAATCTCCACATTCCTTCCTCCTTTTCCAGAATCAACGGCTGATTCCTTTTTCTGATTTTGCATCCCTACATCACTTCCAAACACGCGTCCACACCTGATAACAGTCTCATTTGAACCATCAACACGGCCGCCGGAACAGAGAGAAAGCTCAAGCATACGAACATTAATAGACGCGTCAACTGACGCGCCGATTGAATCGATAGTACTACTATCACCACTACTGATACACTGTTGTTGATCCAAGTAAGAAAAATTAGTCCTAGCTTTGACTCCACGGAAACCACGTGCGGCAGCATCGTACGCACGTGCAGCTTCCTCAGCAGTGTTGAAGGTTCCTAGCCATACACGTGTCTTCCTGATCGGGTCACGGATCTCGGCGGCGTATCTTCCCCATGGACGCTTTCTTACACCTCTGAAACGGATCTCATTTGGATTGGCGGCCGGGTTTGACGGTTTGGCGGTGTCTTGATTTTTGGGAGCCATTTTTTGTAGGGAGAGAAAATGTTGAAAAAGGGTAGAGAGAGAAAGTGGAGGTTGTGGGAGAAAAGAGAGGCAGAAGAAGGGTTTAAATAGGGGGGTAGTTTGGGGGATTAATTAGTAGACGCTCCAATTGTATTGCGTGATGGAGCGTGAACGATTTTAGGAACAGTCAAATCCATGGATGGTTGGAGGGATATTAATGGTGCACCGAAGAAACAATTGCATTTTGTGTTTTACTATCTCCAATTTCATTATAAACCTTTTTAAATTCTAACTCAATCACACTTATTTGTAAATAATCACATAAACATAAAAAAAAATGAAAAAATTAATAAAAATCTTTCCTTATTAAATTGTGCCAAATAAACGGTGATTTACTTAAAAGTTAATAACGTTGATTCTATTAGCTCTCCACATAATCTTGTGTTGTGTAATTAAATCTTACATATTTTTAATGGCTTTATTATTTGTTGTTACCTTCTTTTTGTTGTTATCTTTTCAAAATGAATTTTCAAGATTCTCCTTCACTCATTTAATACTCCTCCTTCACTCTTTATAACTTCTCTCAAATTAAACACTCAAGTAGGGGTGAAATCAAATCAGACCAAATCGAATAACAAATATGGTTTGGATTAGGTTTGAAAATTCAAAAACCGAAATATTAAGGTTTGGAATTTTCAAAAACCGAAAATCGAAATTCTAGACCGCAAGCCGAAATATATAAGAAATTACATATAGCCCATTAACATTAATGTATTAGCCCAGGCCCAATACATTCTAAACCTAAAAAATTAAAAACCCTAACCTTTGATAATACTTGTACTACAACCGTCCCACACTTGAGTACTTGACACTCCCACTCCTTTTCCGGATTCCCTCTCTTTTTTCATTTAAATTTGTTTTTAATGAAAAATATGGTTTGGATTGGTTCGAAAAAGTCTAAACCGAATTAATTTGGTTTGGTTCGATTTGGATTGAGCGAGGCCCAATTTGGTTTGGTTTGGATTGAAAAATCAAAACCGAAATAAAATTTGGTTTGATTTGTTTTATGAAAAAACCAAACCGCTAACCGAACTTTCAACCCTACACTCAAGTAAAATTCAACAAGGAAACAAGATGAGTAATGAATTTGATCACAAAAGCAATTCGATAAGTATTAATTTTGAACTTTTAGTCGGGAGTCACATATTTTGTGCGACAGGCTCAATCGCACGTTTTGTGCGACAAAACTTAGCAACAGAACCTAGAACGTGACGCCCGTCTTGCGGATTTATTTCTTGAATTATTAATTTATATAAATATTTTCTATTATTATATGCAGGATAGCTTTGATAGCTTTGATGACGATATAAATTATTCAAATTGATTTATTACATATAAGCAATTTAAATCAGTAAATGAATTGCATGCTTGGGCGGATGAGATAGCTATTGAAATCAGTTTTCATTTTACTCATGCTTCGTATAAGCAAAAGAGGGTCGTTCTTGTTCAACAATTAGTTTATATCTAAGCAACAATCGTTCTGGTATGTTTAGAGGTTATTGCATTATTTTTATAGCGCCCTTAGATTAAAGATCTAGAAGTAAGGCGTGTTGATGTGTTTATGATGATAGGATATTGCCGGAAACTAGGAGAAAGGCCATGTATAGTTAGAACGTGTCCTGGTGATAAAGCAATGCACAAGCAACCAATCATTTTTAGTTTATAGAGATGATCATGTAAAAGCAAGGGTTGTTTGGTTCGTAGCTTTATGCTTAGCTTTTTGGTTGACTTTTGCCTTATTGGTTGATCAAACAACCAAAAAAAATATTTGGTAAATAGCCTATAAAACAAGTGAAAAGCTGGTTTTTAAGCCAAAATGAATAAGCTGCTCAAGCTACCTTTTCTGGTTGGCTTTTGGCTTATTAGACCATTTTCTCTCTAATAAATAACCAACAGCCAATACTTAAATTTACCAAACATCTCCACAAATAGCTAGCTTTTTCAGCTAACTTAAAAGCCAGTAAAAACAACAAACAATTCCAACTGGTCAAACAAGACAATTAAAAATCCAACAACCATTGTCCAACAACCAATTTTCAAATACCCTTGAAGTCAAAACTTATTGGTTACATTATGCTTAATGAGGGATGAAGCAACAATTTTATACAACTGAGTCTTACAAAATTCAGAGATATACAACTGAGTCTTGGAAAATTTAGAGATATACTTGGGGTATTCAAACTCCTTATATAATCTGACTAACTGAAAATTTCTCCATCATTGCCTTTGGGGCAAAATTTGTGTGACAAAATGGAATAAATTTTTTGAATATTTATCTAATTTGTATTAAAACACATATTTCTGTTGAATTTTGACAAATTTGTTATTTTGTTTGTATATATTTTTTAAATATTAATTTTTATAGGTTGAATTAGCATAATTATAATTTTAAATTTATAATGGGATATATAAAACAAAATGAATAAAAAAATAAAAGCAAAAAGTCTTTAAAAGGGTTATTTGAATTCAAGGAGACTTTGTGGGCAACACCACTATAGTCATGGAATTTTATACGTTGATTATTGGACTGAAATCTAGATACGTACGTTATTCGTCCCATATTATTCTTAAATCATTTACCAATTATTCTTAGGATGTATTTTATTTTTATTGTATCATTTAAAACTTAAAACATAGCTAAGAGATTTTATTTAATTTATCTGAAATATAAATTCTATTAAGTTTTATATAATTTTCAAGTATATCATTAGTGTTGTTAAAGGGCTTAAACAATTGTGAAGAAACAAACACAACAGTGATGCAAAAACAAATATAAAAACAGAGCACCACAATAATGAACAATAACACAACAATATATGAGGTATCTAATGATACCTCCCCTCAAACTAAGTATCTTATTATTAACATAAACAAGAGTACATTAATGATTTACCTTACGAGCTTTAGAACAATCCTCCAAAGCAAAGATTGAAGCTTTACTTCAATCTCCCACAAATACCCTAGTATAAACGAGAATACTCTAATGGTTAAAACCCTAGTAATCTCTTTGTATTTGGATCTCACGATACCCTAATAGACTCCTAAGACTCATTTTTGTAGTCTTATAATTAATTAGAAGAGTATAAGACAAAGCCTTGAAAGGCCCACAAAAACCGAGTACAACTATATCGCCCTCGACCCGAACAAAGGAAGCTCTACCTATCGAGGCATCTACCAGAATGCACTGACCACTTTACAGGAACTGCTCGACTCGAGCACAAGCGCTCAACCTGTCGAACGGGACAGCAGACCCTTCTGTCTTACACTTCGTGAGTTTCTCGATTGAGCCATTTAGCTCTACCACTAGAGCAAGCTTTCTGTGGCACTTCATTGCTAGCATCAACACACAATAATTCACCCACTTTGATCACTCCATCAGTGATCCTAAATGAATGCTCTCATACTTTCTTGCGCTCATAACTTCGTTCTCAAACGTGCAAGCCAAGGAGTAAGCAACTAGGTGATCGAACTCACCTCCATCCTCCATCAGGGTGAGATTTGAGGCTTAACTCAACGAGATATTAACAATTAATATAATGTAAAAACATTGTGAAAAAGGTGAAAAAGATAGGGAGATGGAGGGAGTATATTTTAAAACATTGTTGTAAGTTGTAACCCAAATAATCCTTGAGGGAAAAGAGATTAGAAATGAGAGATTGGAAAATAATCATTCAAATAAAAAAGGAAAAGTTTGACCAACTCATATATAAATCTCAGCTTAATATTTGTTTCTAATCATATTATGGAAGAAATACTTGCGTTCCGAAATACTTGCTACATTTTGTTTTTGGATACTATTTATCGTTTAAGCTTATATTATATATTGCGACTAATATGTAAGTAATAATATAGTCGAGTAGGATCTTGTTTGAGTCGTCTAATCGCATACTTTCATAATATAAACTTTTTATAATTTTTAAATGTGTATAATTGGACATATAAATGAACAAAATAGTACATTGGATTGCGTAGAAAAGTTAAATGTAGCAAGTATTATGAAACGGAAAAGTATTATGTTTAAGAATGATAGACGGTAAAACCATATGAATTTCCAATGCATCCGTCCTAGTTGAAGTAGATATAGATATGATTTTGGTGGATGATAAGTGAATACGAATGTGAAAAGTCTTACCCGCCATAGGTAGTTGATAAATGGTGAGTATGTGATCTTAACCGTTATTGAAAGTGGGTTAATGGGCAAAATTCTCTCATCTCTCCCCCCAAAATAAAAGCAATAACTAATAACCTTTCTTCCTTCATCATTCTCCTTTGTTTACCTTTACTTGCACAATTAAATTTTATATTCCATTAGATATTTATGTAGAAATCCAAGCATGCTCCAACATCCCTTGAACTTATTTTTACTATTCATAGAAATTATATTTCAGGAGAGTAACAAGCCTTCAAAAACATGATTGTCTACAAAATGATCACCATAATATAACAAAAAAATAGAGTAGCTAAAACATAACATAAAGAGATTTTAAGCTCAAATTCTAATTACAAGTAAAAGGCAGATCAGGCAGCAGCTTGTGTAGGGGTAGGTGTGTACCAACCACGTTGCATCTCTACAGCCTTCTTGTTTCTAGCCAATCGAGATTTACGACGTGCACCAGTGTTCCTGTGTAGGGTACCCTTCACCACTGCCTTGTCGATGGCAGAATAGGCTTCGGCCATAAGCCTGTCGATAGGTGCAAGTTCTTCAGGGCTAGCATCAGCTTTCTTCTTCAACACATCTAACGCTTCAAAAACCTGAAATTAAAAGCAACTATATATAAGCCGGTAGAATATTGGCACATAATATCAAATCAACAAAAAAACTCCGAGTCTCCGACTCTAAAGCAGAGCTTTGACAGACATGTAATAACATGGCTTCCATTATATTATAGCGTATATCTCTTCGTACTATGCTGGATTCCAGACCCTCGGTAGCAAAATTTAGATTTACAATATGTTTGGATAACAATTTTGGAGAAAAAAGAAAGGGAAGGGGATGGGGGGAGGGAAAAGGAAGAGAAGAAAAATGGAAGGAAAGTAACTGTTGTTTGTTTAGGATGAAGGAAAAAAAGGAGAAAGAAAGACGGGAGTTTTCCCTCCAAATCTTTTCAATTTGGAGGGATAGAGACCTTAACAAAAATCATTCACCTAATTTATCCAAATTTTTTCCCTTTCATTTTGTTATCCAAACACCAAAGGGATCCTTTATCCCTCAAATTACTCCCCTTTTTTCCTCCATTTCCTTCCACATAAGCACACCCTAAGTGATCCATGTCCCTGGAATATGATTTCAATGTTCTAGAAACATGTGAACTTTGTCTTTGACAGTCACAATACTAGTACAGCCTAATTATATAGCTTTATCTTAATTTAATGGGACATAGTTACACTAAAGGCTCGCCTGGATTGGGTGTAAATATTAAGCGGGTAAAAAAGCTAAACATATAGAACAAAGGTAATTAGAGATGCAAATGAAGTAATGAAATAATTGAGAAAGAGGTAGAATGAGTAAAGTAAACAAGATGAATAAAAAAAGAGGATGATTTCTCTCATTTGGAAAAAAGACTTCCCTTACCCTCCCCTAATTTAAATTTATACCCCAAAATAAGGGTACTAATTGCTATTTTATCCAATTTTCGTTACTTTCTAACCAATCCTTTCACCTCTCTAACAATCACATTCCTTTACTCATCAATCTAACTAACTTTATTTTCTACTTTGACTTTTATTTACCTCTAAATATTTAGGCTCAATCCAAGCAAGCCCTAAGGGTCACTGGTGACAACAAAGTCATCCAAAAAAGCAAAAAGTGAAGGTATGAGATTAAATCTGATGAAATTGCTAAAAGCAGAACCTAAGATGGATCTCACATTTACAGAACATTTTTTTCTTGAGATTTTCACAGTTCTCATTCCTCACAGAAAGGAAAAAAGAGTCGGTAAAACTGTGAGATAGCCAATAGCAAATAGTAGCACAACAGAGGAAAGTTCAATCCAGTTTTCGCTTGTTGAGCGAAAAATAGGACAAGGGGATTGTAGAATGAGATCAACTATACATAACTTGGTCACCATTATGGAAGATGAGCATGGACAGATCATCAAAAAGGCCAAAAGATTCACTGAACTCGATCAAAATGTTGATCTGTTCATCGTGAAATACTGTGTTTGTAGCGCTAATGCATCAATAGTACAACAAAAAAAACTTCTTAGCATTTACGGAAGGCTTTTTTTGCTTCATCTTATTTAAGGAATTTTCTAATTGTTCTAATAGAATCACCGAAGAAAGATACCAAAGCATATTAGAAGTATTTAGACGAGATCAAATTTTCTTCTATACATAATATTAAAATATAAGGTATGCAAACATTTATAATTCTTGGTTTCAAACCATAATACAATGGCTCATTAAATAATGTGAATTTATTTGAAGTTGCACATGACGTTTGCTATTAGATGTCGATAGGGAACAACTTCTGTGTTTTAACAAGGATAAGACTCCGTAAAATTGACTCCTCCAAACCCTTCCTAGGTGGGAGCCTCGACGTAGAAGCCACTTTAAGACATTGGGTAGAGAAGTGTCTCAGTAGTCAAAGTATAGTCAAACAAAATAATTAGAGAAGGTTGATTCAGGCCATGCACTAGACAAAGATACGAGGAAAATATACACTATCCTCTAACATTCCTAGTCTGACTTTTTTCAAATGCTGGGGCAAGAATTGGAGCATGGCTAGTTATATACAGAAACTCAGGAATTTAAGTGTCATGTCACTATCCTCCCATCTACCCTCTTGTGGTACTCTTCCCAATAAACATAAATGAAATCTGAGTGTGGCATTCAGTTCCAAATTTTTAAACAAAGAGAAATAATTTTCCTTTTTGTTACACCATAATAGCACAATTGTACTATTTCTCCAACAAATCCTCAAAAACTTTACGCCCCATTTGGAGTTGGGTATTAAACGATTGTAATGAGAATGAATTGTAGTGTAAATTATCATAATATGTACCATTTCATTTCATGGTAATGAAATTTTGATCAAAAAAAGTTTTTCGTTCATAACTTTCCATTACCACCTAGTACCACATTTTCAAATGGTAATACATTGGAATGAATTTTATGAAGAAAATGAGATGATTGGAGGAAAACAAGTATGAGCATTAAACATGTTAATACATTTTTATTCCAAAATTGCACTAATTTTCTATTACCATTCCCACCATTTAATACCTACTACCAAATGGGCCATTGAAGCTACATGAAACAATCCAACAATTGGGCCGTTTATTATACCTATACACCAATTACTAATGTTCCCAAGTTAAAGTAGTAGTAAAGGATTGCAAGATCAATATGGGTAAAGACTATAGACAGATCACTAAAACCATGTACGAGTCACAAGACTATTCATAGTTCTATCCCCTACACAAATGCAAATCATAGCCTGTAGTCTCATTGAACTAACATGATATCCTAAAAGAAGAGATGTCGCTGATACAAGTATTAGCAACACAACTTCTTGACAAGTAGAACAGGTATTTAGTGTCAACTTCAGTCAGCTAGACTAGAAAACATAATATGATATTCATACCAAAGCCATCTTAAATCCATTTTTCAAGTGATTAAAACTAATAAAAGAAAACAGGGACAGCTACATGATAATTGCTTGTTACGTTCCTCATATGAATGGCAAATTGAAGCTCAACGGATTTGAAAACATTATTTTAGGCTAGGACTTTAACATAGTTGGGTTTGAGCAAAGCCTTTTGGCAGAAGTTCATACTCATTTGCTGGGAAGGACTTTAACAACCAAACGAGCTGGTAAAAGACAAGATGTCCCGTTCAAAACTAGTTACTCATAAAGAGTTATATGAGAAGGAAAACATGTTTTTTCATCCTTAAACAAAACAATCAAAAAATAAAAATTTCTAATCATATGGAAAAAATTCATTCCACGAAACAAAGGGAAATGGGGAAAGCTGCTGGTTTACTAGGAAATTGATCCTTCCACACAAACACATCATGCATAATGAACCTGAAGCTGCAAATGCCACAGTAGGGTACTAAACAGCAACACTAGTGTCCCATGTATCATTAATTTAAGTACACTTAATCAACTAGAAGAAATTCACAATATGGAGAAGAGACTTCAGAAAAAGCATATACAATACAAATGGTAAAGGAGGTAATCTATATCTCAAAACACAATTTGACCTAATGAAATACATCAGTACACAGTAGAATCAAACAGTTACCTTCCTCATGCGAGTCTTAATCTCAGATTTGCGGGCTTTGTTCCTAAGGCGTCGCACCTCTGCTTGACGCGTTCTTTTAGCCGCAGAATCAGCCTTCTTTTGCGTAGCAGCCTCACAAACAACTGAGAAGCCACGCTGTTGCAATGTGTTCAAGGACAAGCAACCTAGAATACAGATGCCATAACGAGCTCGCATCAAACAACCATCTCATTACAAAGTGAATCAGAACTCGAATTAGAAAGATACAAGTCCAAATTCAAGTGAAAGTTAAGTTTACAAATGGGGAATGTCACTCAGCTTGGCCACCAGATGAATACAAGAGCTACACAGCACACTCATTCATTTCATTTCATGACATTACACATCTTTTACTCAAGGCAACAAGATTCATGCCCCATGTTATCTAGGACGGGTACTATAATATGATAGAATCCAAAAAAACACCAGAAAATCTCTCATTATATATCAAATATCGAGTGGCACTATGATGGTAGACACTAGAAGAATCCAGGAAGACAAACATACAACATATTGCCAGCTTAAAATTAAGCCAACCAATAAAAGTTTACACAATCAACAGAATGTACAAGAACTATTGGAAATGAAGCTAGCCAGTAAATGTTTAGTTATTTCCATGGTAATAAAACTCTCATTCTCAAACACGTCTTTTTTCACAATTTCCCATTAATACCTAATACTACTTTCAATGTGAATGTTGTTGAATATTAACTAATTCTAATTGGATTGTTTTTCTACGGGCAAAAACAATTATGTGTAGTACTAATCTGTATCAGAAATTTCGGCTAAATAGCTCAAATGCAAGCCAATTTTGCTTCATTAAACAGTAAAAATTGAAGCTAACAATAAAATTGAACAAGAAAACATAGCAAATAAAATGTAAGAACCGAATATAAAGAAAATTAGAAGCAAAGAAATAGGAAAAGAAAAATCAAACCTTGAGAAAAAACAGACTGTGATAAATTCGCAGAGAAAGAGAGTGGTTTTAGGGAAGAATTAGGCAAACTGGTTGATGAAAGAGAGAGGGTTTGAAGCTTGGAAGAAAGGGATAAGCACTGAGAAGAAACACAAGACATGCTTATGGCAGCCATTTCTCTTCTTCTGAGTTCTCTATCTTTGTGGGAAATTCAGATTTTAGAGTTCTCTTATCCGCTACAGATTGTATTTCTCTTTTTTTTTTTATTATTTTTTTTATTTGAACAAATAAACGTTAATAAAACTTTTAAATTTAGAATTTTTTGCGAATTACCGCTTTAAAGTTTGTATACTTGCAAATTACTATCATTAAAGTATTAAAATCTATTTCATCCAAGGCCAAGTGAACGTTGACCAGCCTAAATGACCTTTGACCAACCTAAATGACCATTGACCATCCCTAATCACCTTTGCTTTCCTAATTTCAATAGTACTCTTGTATTTATCACTTTAACGTTATTTTTAACTATTATAACGATATTTTTTTAAAAAATTGACATTGCGATTACCTTTTAGAATCACTATTTCGAAAATTCGGTCGAAACAATTACTTATTCGTCTATTTCTCGATGCGTAGACTGAATGAGATATTTAATGTTGTTTTTACCCATCATAATGATATTTTTTTGATACAATGGATGTCGTCATTATCCTTATGGGTTAACTCTTTTGAAATCCTCGTTGAAACAAGTACTAATTCACCTATTTTTTTGCACATAGATCGAAAAAGATACTTAACATCGTTTTAAACAAATATCATTATGACGGGTAAAAATAACTTTAAATATTGTTTCGATCTACGTGCCAAAAATACGCAATTTAGTACTTGTTTTGACCGGATTTTCGAAAGAGTTATCCCATAAGGATAAGTGCGACGTTTGTTTTTTAAAAAATATCATTATGATGGGTAAAAACTACGTTTAATATCCTTTTTCGGCCTACGTGCCTGAAAATAGGCAAATTAGTACTTGTTTCGACCGGATTTTCAAAAGAGTTAATCCATAAGGATAATAGCAATGTTCGTTTTTAAAAAACATCTTTATGATGGGTAGAAACGACGTTAAATATCATTTTTGGTATACATGTCGAAAAATAGGCGAATAATCACTTGTTTCGACTGGATTTCTATAAGAATTATCTTATAAAGGTAATTGCAACGTCCCGTTTTTAATAAATCGTTATGATGTTTAAAAAGGACGTTAAATATATCTTTTATGGTTTACGTGTCTGGAAATAGCGAATATGTATTTGTTTCAACCGGATTTTCGAAAAAGTTATCCCTTAAGCACGACATCCTTTTTGTGAAAAAATATCGTTATGATGGGTAAAAACCTCCTTAAAGTGCTAAAACACAAGGGTCATATTGGTAATTAGAAAAGTCAAAGATGATTAGCGATGATAAACAAAAGTCAAAGCTGACCTGTGATGGTCAATAGTCATTTAAGTTGGCCAAAGGTCATTTGAGTTGGTCCACAATCACTTGGCCTAAATGGCATAGACTTTGATAATTTGTTGGCAGTACTTCGTAAAAAAATAAACTTTGAGACTATAATTCACAAAAACAGACTCGGTTTTGAGGGTATGCTTATAGGGCAATCGCCTTGGGCTCATGTTTTTAAGGAAGATATAAGGTACATAGTGAAGAAATTAGTAATGCGGAAATATGAACATTGCAAACTTATATATATATATATATATATATATATATATATATATATATATATATATATATATATATATATATATATATATATATATATATATATATATATATATATATATATATATATATATATATATATATATATATATATATATATATATATATATATATATATATATATATATATATATATATACACAGAATACTACTCTTAAGAAAGGCAATAAAAATATTCTCATATTTCTATACATTAAACATGGAAATAAAATCATCTAAACATCAATTGAATGTATGAAAACATATATTGTTCTACACCCCCCCTCGAGTTAGGTAGTAGGATCACCATAATACCTAACTTGTCCAAACAATACTAAAAGCTTCAAATGTTGTAGCTTTTGTGAGAACATCGGCAAGTTGGTCTTCTGATCTGACAAAAGAAAAAATTGATGATTTTCTTCTCTAGCTTTTCTTTTATGAAATATCTACAATCTCAACGTGCTTTGTTCAATCATGCTACAATGGGTTCTCAGAGATGCTGATAGTTGCTTTGTTATCACAGTATATATTACTCGCCTCTTTCCGCTGATAGTTTAGCTCATTCAATAGTTTTCTAATCCATAGAATTTTTGTGACCCCTATTTTTATTCCTTTAAATTCTACTTTAGCACTAGATAAGACAACAACCTTTTGCTTCTTACTCTTCCAAGTAGTCAGGTTACCACCTACTAGTGTAAACCACCTAAAAGTGGATTTCCTATCATCTCGATCTCCTGCCCATTCAGTATCGGTGTACGCTTCAAGGTTTAGGTGCCTATTTCTTTTAAAGAGAATCCCCCTACTGCTAGTTCCCTTTAAAGAGAATCTACTTAATATGCTCACAGCTTAGGCAATGTTTAACCTTGTGTGTAAAAAGTAAATGAGCTTCCCCACATCCTCCGATATTGATCTTTGTCTCTCATCTTGGCTCCTTCAATTATTGAAAGCTCATGATTAATCACAATAGGTGTCTCTGCTGCTTTGCAGTCCAACATTCTTGTTTCAGCTAGAATATCTAAGATATACTTCTTTTGATTGATGAAGATCCCTATCTTTGATCTTAAGACCTCGATCCCGAGAAAGTGTTTCCAATTACCCAAATCTTTCATCTCAAATTCAAGGAACAATTGTCACTTGAGGTCACTAATCTCCTCTGCATCATCTCTAATGATAACCATATCGTCTACATAGATAATAAGACATGTGATTCGATCATCAGCTTTCTTAAGGAATAGAGTATGGTCATAATTACTCTGTTTATAACCAAATCTTTTCATAGCTTCAGTAAAATTGCCAAACCATGCCCTAGGTGATTGTTTTAGACCATATAAAACTTTTCTGAGTTGAACCCCTCACCTTGACCATACCCTTCTGAGAACCCAAGCGGAGCTTTCATGTAAACCTTCTCAAGCTCCCCATGTAGAAAAGTATTCTTCACATCAAACTGATATAATGGTCAATCTTTGTTTGCTGCTATTGAAAAAAGGACACGGATCACATGTCTCAACGGTTGCATATGCTTGATATTTGATTGTGAACACCCATTTGCACCCAACTGTGTTCTTTTATTTTGGTAGAGTTTGTTCCCATGTAATATTCTTATCGAGAACAATGATTTCTTTTTTCATGTCTTTCTTCCACTTTGGATCTTAGAGAGCTTTTTCGGTGTTTTTTGGTAGAACATTAGTATACAATGAGGTATTAAGGCTCTTGCTGAGATAAATTTTCATTACTTCCTTGGTTAGTAGGATACCGAGATCGCTATGACTACAACTCCGAATCATACCTATTAGGAGAAACACCTCTTGTGCTTCTAGGAGGAAACTCATATCTGTTGGGACTATCAACACTAGGAACATCATCATTAGATATATTAATTATGGGTTCAGGTGTTACCTATTGTTCAGTTGGATGCTCGTCTGAAGGGACTGGAGTGAACTAAAGAGGAGATATTATGTATTCACTTCAGAAACAACATCGGTAGTCTCGCCTACCTGCTTTTTTGGGTCCGGATCAATCATAACTGGGTGTATTAGCCAACTTAGGTCATCACTAACTGTCTCCCCCTGAGGGCCTGACAGGGTATAGTAGTAGGATTATTCAAAGAAATCACAATCCATAATGGTAACATCCAATTTTGTATAGGATCAAAACATCGATATCCCTTTTGATTTACCCCACTGCTAAGAAAACACACTTAATAGCTCAAGGTTCAAGTTTGGTTCTATTTTATTTTGGAAGATGAACATAAACAACTCACCCAAAGATACGAGGTGGTAAGGAATGAAAAGAGGGAAGATAGATAAAAGATCCCAAGGTTTCAAGGGGTGTTTTGTATTGTAAAGGTTTTGAGTAGTTGTAGCAATTGCTTCAAGTCAAAAAGAAACTGGAGCATAAGACTTTATCAAAAGAGCTCGGGTGATTTCAAGTAATGTTTGGTTTTTGCATTTAGCGGTCCCATTTTTTTATGGTGTGTCTAGGCAAGAAGTTTGGTGAAGCATCCCATGGTCCGAAAGAAATTGTTTTATGCTGAGTTAACATATTTACCCTCATTATCAGAATGTAGAATTTTTGGTTTAGCATGAAATTGAGTTTGAAGCATATTATAAAATGATACAAAATACGAGTACAATCATCCACAAATAAAACATAACCCAAGCGACGATGCCACACCCAAAGTTGATGAGTACAATCATCCACAAAATACGAGTACAATCATCCACAAACCCCCACACATCAGAATGTATTGAAGAAAAGGGACTCGTTAAACGAGTCAAACTTGGCAAATATGAGTGTTTTGTGGCTTTCCGCCAAGACAAGATTCACATTCAAGAGACAATAACTGTATTTTTAAGGGAGGGAATAAATGTTTTAAGTAAGGTAGATAAGGATAACCCAAGCGACGATGCCACACCCAAAGTTGATGAGCAGCTACCCACGAGTAAGCATAGCTTGACTTTTTTAAGTCATTTCATGATTGTCCCGGTCTGAGCATCCTTCACAATACTACTATCAGAAGTCAACAAAACATTACAATTAAGTTCCTTAGTCAATTGACTAACTGATAATAATTCATGGGATAAACTAGGAATTAAGAGACAAATTTTTAAGTGAATCGAAAGAGAAATATCAACAGTTTCGGTCTGAGCAACACTAATATACTCCCCATTAGCTGTTTGAATATGAGTTCAACTGGCAAGTCTAAAAGAAATAATATCAGATGGATCATATGTTATGGTGCCCGTTGTCCCGCAATTAAAAATCCAAGAAAATTGAGGTTGTTTACATGTGAGGCTCAAACCAAGAGAGGATGTAGGCCTAGGATTTATTAGGCATGGAAGGCTATGGGTGGGTTTTTAAGAGTTTTAGTTTTTAGAGTTAGGTTACATGTACATAAAAATATTATTCTCATTTCCTTCTATTGCTTCGCTCCCCCTCTCTACTCTCTTCTCTATGCATTTTCACCATTTGTGCCATTTTCTTCTTTGAGAATGAATTACTGCCATTGTTCTTGCTTACATCCTCCCTTTCTCCCCTGCCCGCAACTCACGGTAGCCATTGCTAGTGTTTTTTTTTCGGAAACTAGTACAGCCACAATGGCCTTGTTCCCGATCTGCTTTGCCAGATCGCTGGTGGCAGTCTGTTTTGATTGTGGTGAGTCCTGCCGGAAAAAATCGATGTTTGTTTTTTGGTTGAAAACCATGATTTTGGAGTTTGTTGCTTAAATTTTGGTGTGGATCTGGTATATTTTTTGAGTTGATAAACCGAAACCCCTTTTGTTGGTGTTAAACCATTTCGATTGCAACAAGGAGATTGATGATGGTGGTTGAAATTTCATATCTGAGGTGAAGTTATGGTTAATGATGACAACCAGAAAATTGGTCAGATTCCTAGATCTAAACCTTACAACTCTGATACCATGAAGAAATTAATGATGCAGAAAATACAGTGTTACACCAGTAAATACTGATTTTGTATTATTGATATGAACATTACAAACTAATATATATACACAGAATACTACTCTTAAGAAAGAGAATAATAAAATCATCTAAATATCAACTGAATATATGAAAACATATACTGTTTTACAAATAGTGGGGGCCAAAAATAAATTACTATGAGGAAGAAAGGGCCTCAAGAATGTCAGGTCATTGATAAAAGAACAACACAGTTAGTGAAAAATAATTAAGTCAACAATTAATTAATCCAAAATTTCCTCAAAATTCGATTTTGGGAATGAAAGCAATTTGTTTTTTCAATAACTTTTTTTTTGCTTCAATTAAATAAAGAGAATGAGAGAACTTTGGAGAGTGCAACAACCTCCCCTTTATGGCTTTGTGTCTAGAAGGAAAGAAGAGAAGTCGTCACTCACGAGAGGTGTTCCTTCGAGTGATCGGGTCGGTTTTGGACGGGTATCATTCTGTTCGGTTATTTTTCGAATGCGTGTTCTGGCGGGTCACACTCGGGAAGATCGGTTATTTGAGCTGTCGGGTTAGCAACAACTTGGTGTCGGTTGAAGTTCGTGTCGAGATTCAATCGGTCTCGGGTTGTTATCGGTTAATAATTGGTTCGGTTATACCGGGTACAGATCGAGTTCGGGTATTTTTTCAAGTAGTATTCGGCTACGAATTACTAATTACTATCGATCGAGTCAGTATCATATTAAGTTGTTAGTCATTTTTTATTGTTGATAAGGTTTCCTTTTACTTAAAGCAAAATAAAAATAGTTCAAATACAAATCAATTAGTGATCATTATTACATTGTTACTTTTACTTGTTTGACCGAAAATTAAATATATGAAAGGAGCAGGCAATAAGGTTTTTGTCCTCTCCCGTCCCAGTAGTGCCGCAACTACTACCGTGGTTGTTTGTTGCCAGCGGGGATCCCCCATTCCGAAAGGTTACTGGGCCGGCCGTTAGGTCCAAAGTTGTATGCCATTGCTATGGTGCCGCTAGATTCACTACCGCACAGGAGTTTTCTTGCTCGTTAGCGCTGTCAACTATCAAACTCATCCGCTTGTCAATTCTTGGTGTAATACTCACTCATCAATTCTTGGTGTAAGAATTTTTCACTGATCAGGTGTTCTCAGTCTCATCCGTGTAAGAATTAGGAATTCTTCTTCCAACTCGTCCCAGAATGGGCGTTATGGCAAAAAACAAGAAGAAAAGAAAAGAAGAAATTTGTCCAATAGTAACAAAGGGTGCTTCCACAGGTTGACATCCGATCCAACCTAGTAGTAAGCAATCCGCCAAAAGCAACCAAAATAGTCCTTGGTAAATCGGGCGAAAACTTGAACTACGTACATACATACTTTTAAAAAAAGGCAAAGCCAAGAGACATATAAAAACGAGTGCTATTGCGGCTACACCTCCCGCTTTGTCAGGTATACTACGAAGAATGGCATAGATGGGTAAGAAATACCATTCCGGCACAATATGAGGCGGGGTGGGCATCGGATTAGCAGGTATATAATTGTCGGGATGCCCCAAAACATTAGGAGCATAAAAAATCCAAAAGGAAAAAAAGATAGCAAAAGCTACCCAACCTACTAGATCCTTTACATAAAAATAAGGGTAAAAGGCAATTTTATCCATCTCTGAATGTACACCTAATGGATTATTTGATCCATATTGATGCAATGCGGCCAGATGAAGAAGACTGGCGCCTACTAAAATAAAAGGGAGTAAATGATGAAGACTAAAAAAACGATTTAAGGTGGCATTGTCCACGGAGAAACCACCCCAAAGCCAAGTCACTATGCTATCTCCTACTACAGGTATAGCGCTAGCTAAGCTTGTAATTACTGTAGCTCCCCAAAAGCTCATCTGACCCCAGGGTAGTACGTATCCTATAAAAGCTGTCACAATCATTAATAAGAAGATTACAACTCCGAGACACCGAACAAATTCCCTAGGACTGCTATAACTCGCATGATATAGACCACGAAAAATATGAAGGTGAACCACAATGAGAAACATACTTGCCCCATTAGCATGCATATAACGGAGCAACCAGCCCCCTTCAACATCTCTCATAATATGTTCTACGCTGTTGAAAGCTAGATCCACATGAGGTGTATAATGCATAGCTAAAAAAACACCAGTCACTATCTGAATGACTAAACAAATCCCAGCTAACGAACCGAATCCCCACCAATAACTAATATTACTCGGGGTTGGATAATCTATCAAATGCTGATTAAGTGTGGAAAATATGGGTTGTTTAAGAACAGAGAATCGTTGGTTTCTTATACTCATTTGCTTTGCCAAGATTCTTTCTATCGTGACAACTCTTCTTCCCCAC
Organism: Amaranthus cruentus; assembly: GCA_019425755.1. Taxonomy (NCBI): domain Eukaryota; kingdom Viridiplantae; phylum Streptophyta; class Magnoliopsida; order Caryophyllales; family Amaranthaceae; genus Amaranthus; species Amaranthus cruentus. The sequence continues at coordinate 6,190,608 of CM033456.1, forward strand.
CCCAGTCACTCCCCGTCTTCCTCCTATACGCCACTGGTACTATTCATCTATATATGTATGGATGACTTCTGCTTTCTTCCCAATGGAATGATCTGGACCCTTACTTGTTCCAAGTAAGCAAATAGGAATTACCTTGCGAAAGGACCTCTAAATCCGACGACCTTGGCTGAAAAGCTCCCAATTAGGTCTTGGGCTGAAAAGCTCCCTTAGAAACAGCTTCTACGACGATAGATAGGGGTCAGGTTTGTTTGGCATCTATGCCTCCTGCCCTCCAAACAGTATGGGAGCCTTTCAGCTTGTACTGCTCACACTCCTAGATCTTCACGGCACCTCCTCCACCATAGTGGGCGGGAGCGCAAAGCGAGGCCGACTCAAAATTAGCTTTCAACAACGCCAACAACACCACGAAAAAGGAAACTATGGTTGCCCACTAATCGAGATCATAGGTGAAATCCAATCCCTTCGCTTCACGCCGGCTTGAAACCCGAAGTAAGGCTCCCAGCCTACTTGAAGCGAAAGCGCATTTGTGCCAAACCTTTCCCCTTTTTATTAGAAGGGCTCCAACCTATACAAGGTTCCGGAAGAAACCAGAAGGTATGAAGTCGCTAAGCGAAGCCTTGGAGGGCGCCCCACCTGAAACAAAAGTGTATGTACATAAATGAAATAAGAGAGCCGTTATGGCCTTTTTACTTTCTGGGCTCCTTTCCATCTATCTTGGCCAGGAAGAGGGAGCTCTTCAGAAGCCCGCCTCACTTTTCTATTTTGAGAGATCCCTTCTATATATTTTTTGAGGATTCGGCTTTCCGGACTCGTAAGATGGCTATAGGAACAAGAAGAGGCGACGGAAGCCGTTGCAGGTCCTTCTCCTTCCGCTGAAACGACCCTCTTAGTTTTTGTTTTCTTTGTTCACCACGGCACGAAATCATGAGGAAGCTAGAATTACTCAGAAAGAGAGTGGCACCTAGCCGTTGAGAGCATCTGTTCTCTTTGTAGAGGAAGAGTACGATCTTGGACTGGCCCCCTTCGCATGATCTAGAAAGAAAAAGAAGTCCGTGCTACTATAAGGCCTCTAAACTCCTCCCTCAGGACACTGTTGCGTTGTCCATGGGGACGGGGTAGCCCCGACTTCCATAGGTCCTTGGTTCGATCTCCTAATGAGAATGGAGGTCCTTGCGCGGGCGTCTCATCCCTAACCTAAGACTTGCTTGCTCTGGTATGGAGTGCCCCGTGGTTTCTCAAGTGCCAGCCGCAGAGAGGAATGCCTTCAACTAGGGCGCTATTGGCCACTAACCACTCGCTCGCCGGCCGCTCGGGCTCCGCGTTTCAAGTTCGTTACCCTAACCGTCTTCTCTGCTTCACCGGGAGCCTGGCCCCTTTTTCTATCTTATTTACTGCCTTGCTCCTCGGCTCCCTACTGCTCCAGCCGCTCGCTGTAAAAGCTTGCTTTTCGGGTGGCTCGCACCCCGGGTGGTGCGGCTGAGCCAGAGTGGGCTCAGCAGTCGGCCTATGTTTTCGGGCGCACGCATAAAAGCATGATTAGTTCCACAAATTTCGCTGCACTGACCATAGTAAACTCCTTCTCGTTGTACCAAAATAGAGGTCTGATTTAAACGACCAGGTACAGCATCACATTTGACACCTGAGGAAGGTACAGCCCAACTATGAAGTACATCAGCAGATGTTACAATAATACGTATATGAGTTTTGGCTGGTACAACCACTCTATTGTCCACTTCTAATAAACGTGATTGACCCAATTCTGGATCATCTTCTGGAATCGTATAACTGTCAAAGGTGAGTGACTGTTCATCGGAACTGTTATAGTCCGAATACTCATAAGGTTGGGTCGACGCCCGCCTCCCCCCAAACTGTACTTGCAAGTTTCCCCGCAAAAAGCTCTCCACGCCTACTCTTAGAAAGAGCACTCTTTTTCTTTAGTTTTAGGTAGTTCTCCCGACCGTAAGACCCTTTATGAGTAAGAGGAATCAAAGGCGAAGGCAATGAAATTTACTGACTCTTTAGAGTAAGGTAATGCCAATTCACTTACTTGGAACAAGGATGGCGACGAAAGTCTACTTACTTACTTTTTTGAAAGTAAGGCCGGGAAAGGTTTATTGGCAACAGGAGACCCCTTCTTACCCAGCCCTACCTACCCTATGTATTCGAGGGGAAGGCTTTAACCGAAAAAGACCTGGTTCCACACACATAGGACAGGCAGAGGGTATGGGACGACCAGTTCACCACGAAAGGCGAATTCTATCTTATAGTCGTCTTCTTTGTTCGATAAATGCGCAGTGGAAAGGGATGCTAGTCGGCTCGGCGAAGTTGTAGGCTCTAAGAAAGAAGATCCAGGGTGATTCCTCACCTATCCTATCAGGGGCCCAGTTGAACGCTCGAGTATAGATTTTCTATGCTCATGTGAACGGCCGGGGCATAAAGCTCGTAGATCTAAAAGGATCCATCCATAGGCCTGACCGGATATCGTAAACAAAACAACAAAAACAAAGTAGGTTTTTAGTAGTCGTTCATGAGACCTCGAATTCCCACGTTCCAGCGTGCATTATGCCAACAGGTCCCATCCCCAACTCTAGCTGAGAAGTTGAGTCACCCTTTTTTTAACCTAACTATAGAAAAAAAGAGATAGTACATATCCTGTATCGATCATAGGATCACTCTATGAATAGGTAAATTTTCTGTGACCTCCCACCGTTCACGACATCCCTTGCTTCTCGCTGCGGTGGAAGAGTAGAAGCGCTGGTCCCCTTCGGTCAAGTTGCTTGTGCCTGCTCTTACCTACCGTAGGACCTCCGTCCCCGAAGCGAAGAAAGAGGAGCAGGCAATAAGGTTATTGTCCTCTCCCGTCCCAGTAGTTCCGCAACTACTACCGTGGTTGTTTGTTGCCAGCGGGGATCCCCCATTCCGAAAGGTTACTGGGCCGGCCGTTAGGTCCAAAGTTGTATGCCATTGCTATGGTGCCGCTAGATTCACTACCTCAGCGCCGTTATTGGACATTGCAGGCTGAGCATCTATTTCTCGTATATCACTCTACACCTAACCAATTTTTAACATAGAAGTATGATCGAGTTCGATTTCAAGCATGATTCGGGCCGGTCATTATTAGGTTCGGGTAATCTCGATTAACGAATATGTGTTGGTTAAAAAAACCGGTTCAAATATAACTTCGGGTCGGGTAATATCGGTTCGATAAACCTGAACACATTTTCGGGTCGGTTTACTATCGATTCGGTTTGGATTTTCGGATCGGGTCACATTTGAACAACTCTAACTCACATGAATAGAAGTAGGAAGTAGCCATTAAAGACGAAAAGAGTAACAACACAAAATCAAGTTGAATTCTAAAAAGCAATAACTGCACCTCTCCGAGGACCAGACTAGAGATATGGATAGTTGGAGACGCCAAATTCACATTCTAAACTAGTAAGTCTTTTTAGTTATCTTTCTGGCCCTGACACCTAACTATTTACTCACCTACCTCTTATTCATTTTTTACCCATCGGGTCTTTTATGTTATCCCAACCTTTGTTTTGGCTATTATAGTTTTTCTGTAGGGTTTTCACATTCTGCGGGTAAAATTATCCGTTTTTCTCTAGTATTCTATCACAAGAGAGTACGGATATGGATTGTCCGTTACCTGCCCTTACCCAAACCCTGTTTTCTAGCGGATATTGAGTTGGTGATGATGAGAAAGAATTAGTACAAGAGTTTAGCATAAAATTAGTGAGCATAGAAGGCGACTTTGGTGGTAATATAATAATGACTGGATTGTATTTCAAGAGAAAATTTGTATTTACAGTGATTGACCTTCTACAATTAAGAGTTAATTAGTAGTGGATTGTATTTTTCTCCAAATGTATCTCGATTTATAACCCAAAGTAGCTTATAAACAACTTTCCTCGAGTGAAATTGCATTTCGGGAAATTGGAGTCGTAAAAGAGTTAGGCTACTACGTCAAACACATGATAACATGAGGATTGCTTGCCTAATGTTCGGAACACATGGATATAAAACGCAATTCTAAATAACTTCACAACAAAATAGCAAATAAAAGTACATTTAGTTAAAAGAAAACATTCTCTATTAGACTAGATTTCATTGCTTCCTTCCAAATCAGCCACTTGAAACTCGAATTTAAAATCTTTGATCTGTCGTAACAGTTGGCTGTGCCTCACGATTCTTTCTTTCTGCAAGGAAAGGACCTCGTTTAACTGCTTCCTGCAACTGACAACACAAAATAGGGCAGATATGAGCCAGAGAATAATCGTTAAATCCATTTAGGCACCTTAATTCTGTTCCCAGAGATTATCAGACTAAAGTTGTACATGTTGTATCCTGATTCCGTAATTTCGTGTATAGAAGAGCAACTTTACATTCCTTTAGCTACCAACTTCAACAACTATGCATTCTTGGAGAGTAATGAAATTTCACATTCAAAACTTATTGTTATGGGTCATTTCTGTATTGGACAAAATGAAAGTCGAGTCATCTAGCTTGTCGAGCTCTGGATTGAATTAGGTCTATTGGACTCCAGCTTCGATTAATTTGGGTATCCAGCAAGCAGAGTTGCTCCATGAACACCTTGCTCTAGCTTAGTTTGGTTGAGTTGAACCCAAGCCAAGCCAAGCCAAGCCAAGCCAAGGCACCTTACATTTGGCACTGGTGAAAATCGAGGATCATAGAATAAAAACAAGGCCGCATGGCATCGCATCGGCCGCGTTGTAAAGGTTTTCAAAACAAATGAACCAATATTCCCGCGTTGTAAAGGTGTAAAAAAACCGCGTTTTGGGCATAATTTTGACCGATATTTAGGCGATATGATAACTTTATCACTCCCGTTACCGCATCAGCGTTCTGTTACCGCAATCACAAACATTACCGCATTTTTACACTATGTTGAGGATAGGATTGAGCTAGGGTTTTAATTGACAAGCAGTTAAACTTTGTCTAACTTGATTTAGACTAGTCTTCCAATCAACTACACCAATCGGAGTTTAAATTCTCATAGTAAAAGATGACATTTTTAGACTTTTGAATCGGCTAGAAGAATTAAATGAATCATTAAGTCACATGCACTTTCTATTTATGTAAAGTGGCAAATAATATTTTCTATCAGTGCTCAATTTAAAAAGTCTAAAATCACTACCCAAGGTAAAGTTGCGTATAATATTCAACCCCCAAGATAATATATACTATATATACACACGAATTAGTAATATTATTACCACTATTATGTGTACTGTAATAACTTTATTTTTATTTTTATTATATTTTTGGGGTGAAGGAGCGGTATTATTACATCATGTTCATGGGCCAAGAATCTTGTATTAATTCATTATTATCATCACATATTTTTAGGTTGAATGTATAACCAAATTTTAAAGATAAGTGTGCAATCAATGTACTTACACCGAAGGGGGTCTACTCGAAAACACTTCCATAACTAAAAAAAGGGTATTCCAAAGATGTGGCAATTCTATTGGGGGGAATGTACTCAAGGAAAAATATAATGGAATTCATATGACTCGAGTTTGTTTAAACTTGACTCTCTACTAACAAAAGTATATATCATGTCTGCGTGGTTGTAAGGGAAAAGATAGTAGGGAAAGAGAGGGGGCAGGTGAAATGGTGGTCAGAGGTTGAGGGTTTAAGGTTTTGGAGGCCAGAGTGGGAAAAAGCAAACCTTAAAGGCTTAAACTGCACAGGCTGGTTAATTTCCGTCTTTCCGGTCTCCGGAAAATTATAAAAACCACATGCAAATAATCCAACTAAGGCTTCATAATTTGTACCTTCCCCGATATTCCAGCAAGTGCCGAATCACTCTTAAGATTTGTACTAGCAAGAGCCTTGTGAATTGAGAAACAACAATTATGTCTAGCCTCCATGCCTGCCAAATATAGGACAAGATGTTGGATAATGATGATAATGAGGACGATATTCCAATTAAACGTTCAGCGGCAAACAAAATTCATTCAAGCCCTAGACATTTGCTCATAAGCTTAAATTAGTAAGATAATTTTTAAAAGAATACTTACGAAAGGCAATCCACAATATGAGTCATGAGCGCTTACATCCACACGATTGGGGCTTGGAGAAAACTAATTGGTTTTTAGACACCAATTTACTGCATGCTTGAACATGATACATATTTCTTATGGTAACTATTCCATCATTTATAGTTTAAGGGGCACTAAAGCCAAATGAAAAAGTATCAAAACTATGACAATTACGTTTGGAAAGTCAACTTGATAACCTAATTGACGGAGAGAAAGGAAATAAACTGGGGTCAGCTGTGCAAACAGCGTCTTTCAATAGTAGCCAGTCTCTCTTATTTACTGATTAAGTTCTCAAACTGCAGGAGAGAGCGCCCAAAGAGACATGGTCGAAGTTTGCGGCACGGCCGCACAAACAGTACTTTTTGGACTTCATGAGTAAATTAATTCCAATAGCTACATTGAAACGTACCTATTTTGGTGGTTTCCATATAAGCATCAGTAACTATATTTATTATCTCTTGTCTTGAGCAGACTTCCATCAAGCACCAAGGTCGAACGACTAAACTGGATATCAATCTGTAGGCCTGAAAACAAACAGCATCCGTTGTAAACAAGACGCAGAAGAGACTTGCAATTGCACAGAAAAATAATGCAAAGACATTAGTTCACACCAATATAGTCCTCATTCAGTTCACCTTAATTTTGCTGAAATGGACTTTTTTTTTCAGAACTGAATTTTCTTATTTATTCCCCGTCACAAATGCCCTCAGAAAGAACTGCTAATTGAGAAGCTTGTCTCCATTCTAGTATGTCTGATGGCTTCATCATACTCTCAAAACTCAAAAGTCACACCCACCCGCTAAGCAATTAAAAGAAGCCAATGTACGTATATTTGTGTCTTTGTATAAAAGAAGTCTAATGCCAATCCCCAATGGAATGCTTGTCCATCCAAAATTATCTTTAACTTAGAGGTGGCACGACTTAAACTGAGTATTTTAGGAAAATGAAACAAGGTGGGTGAAGGAGATCAAGATGTTCACATATATTCAACATATCTAATATAGGGGTAATTGTCGTCTTTAGTTTTAAATGTATTACCTGAACCTACACACATAACTAGTGGTAACCCAATACTGCTTTACATGCAGGGTTGAGTCACACATATAAAAAGAAACAGACCATCAAATATTACGATTAGAGATTATCAGTAAGAAAGTGAAGTAAACTTTAACAGAAAATCTAGAAAATCTAAGAGTATCTAAGGTAAGATATCAATACTTTTAGAATCAATACAATCGTAATGATGATATGCGTAAACTTAGACACTCACTGCCACACGGGTTTCAGAATCTTGCTGGAGAAGTGACAAGAACAATCCCTGTCAGGAAAAAGAAAAACTCCCAAGTTAAACAATGATATGAGATCCAGTAACATCTTAGTGTAACACTAAAAAGCTAAAAAAAATACAAATCAACATTGAATTTCCACACAATTAATGCTTTATCTTAAAATCAGCTAGGAGCAATATTTAGAATATCATTTCTTTAAAATATCTCAGAACTCACTGATGGTGTCAGTTTTGAAGTTTTGGATGCTATCTCATAGATCACTCGTCGAAGGATTTCTTCAGCCTCTGGTTTCAAAATGCTGTTTTCTGGTCTGTTAGCTCCAATAACATTCCCAAGAGCATGCAGAGCAGCCTGTGAGACGACTAAAAACCATAAAGCACATTTTTTTCACCCGAAAAAGGACTACTCAACAAGGATCTCAAAGCTGCAATAGAATGTAATAGAAAATTAATTTCAATCGTTCGTGAACAATTGTCCATTCTTTTGGGAGCAATGATACTTATATATTTAGAGGTATATATATAATTCAAAAGCAGAGCACAATTATACAAAGAAATAAAAATTGTCTAATCAATATCATATTCTTTACAGAAAATTGCTCATTTATTTAACAAAGTTTAATTCCTTAATATCTTTCAGGCATAGAGCAAACACAAGGCCGCAATGCATCATGCTAGCTGTAGGTTTTCAAATTTACCGAACCGATATTAAGTGCACTATCAAGGTGTAAAAAAAATCGCAATTTAGGCGTATCAAGGAATATCTCATGATTTTGGCCCACATTTGGCGATACGACTACCGCAACACTCCTTGTAACCGCATCATTGTATCATTACCGATCATGAGACCGTTACCGCATTTTTGCACTATGCTTTCAAGTTAATAACATAAAAATAAACCTTAAATAAACATATACAACAAGGGCACATGAGTCCACGAATCTTGAACACCAGACTGTGATAGGGCAAATGTGAATGAAACCAAGAGCTTCAAAATTGGAGAGGGTACGAAAAAAATTAACCACTGCCCAATTGCCACTAAGGGGCTCCAGTCTAGCCAGATTTTGGGGGCTTAGGTTTGGCCGTTTGGGTATACCAACCATACCCTTTAATGACGAAAAGGTTGTTTGTGATTGCCCTTCGTTGCAAATATCATCAATGACTTCACATAAACGAAAATTTAGATCAAAGAACCAATTCAAGACAGTCCATTATAATGAAAAACCAAAGCACTTTAAATATTTGGCTTCATCAAGAATAAATAAAGGGCACGAAAATAGACAAGAAAAAATATTGAGGCTAGGAAGTGCTCACCAACTGTTTACTACGTCTTTGCCTATCAAAAGCAGCATCGCCTAGAAATCTAACAACATCCAGTGATTTAAAAAGTAACAACTCAGCACCAGAAGCCGCTGTAAAGAAGATTTTTTGAAAATCAAAATACAAAACAAGGTTGACAAAGTCACTATACAACAGTTTAAAATGATGATCATGTTTTAGTAAAATAAACATGGAAATCTTGGACACGTGAAACTGATGGATTAATAAGTGCGAGGACAGATATATAAACGATAGATGAAAAAAGTTTAATCCATCAATCAAAGTCCAGAAATCATACATGCCCAAAAAGAAAGAATATGTTTGCATTAGAATCTAGCCCTTCAAACTCATCATCAACTATCATAACATAAAAAGGTGCGCGAAATAAGAGTATACACAAGATCAGTATGGCACATTGTGTTGATAACTTGATCAGCCAAAATCAAATGAAGGCTACAGCTTTTTCTTGCCAGTCTGGGTCATGCTAATCTTAATATCTTTTACTCCTTTTCAGCACTAGTTCTCTATCCAGGGAGGTAACTTTGCTACTCTGGACACCAAAACGGATAGAATGGGGGAAGAGGAATGCAAATTATGTTAAAATAAATAGTTTTTTAAAAACATCAATTAAATTAACAATTGCCATACGTTCAGGCTTATTCTAGAGAATATACAGAAGTTTTTTTAAGAATTACATGCCATATCGACACAAATTTTCCATTCAACACCCAAAAATTAAATTATATCAAAGTTTGCTGACCAGCATTATCGAATGCAACTCAGTTTGAACAGCTCTTTACAAGTTAGAATCGATATAGCCATTAAGTTGGATGGTACTACAAGATGGTCAGACCAAAAGTCAGAGTTCCAGTGCTACAACTACAATGCCAGTGCTATATTTACAACTTTACAAACTTATCTAGCCTCAATATGTTCTTCAAACTTAATCTCAGCTCAAAAGTTTATAAAGTCAACTAAATTCTAGAGCTCTTCATCAACTAAATTTATGAATTCAACTAGAAAAAGAAGCCAATTTACTGTACAGTACTAGAGTCTACAGGTTATCATTATCTGTTTCCTGAACCAGTCGATTCCATGCAGCAACAAGAACTAATCTGAGTTATATCTATCTCAGAAAACGATATTTCTACCACGCTAAAATAAACAAACACAAAATTGACTGTATTCTTACATGAACCAATTTGACCAACTGCCTCAATAGCTGTTTCGATTTCATTGTCGTCTATGATTTCAGGTGACCCGAGCCTATCCCCAATTGCAGACACAATTGCAAGTATACCTGAAAATAAAAAAGCAGAATCAGTACAATGAGTATGCTTCAAGATAATCGGACAACATCACTTCCTTCTCCTTTCCTTTTTTTAAAATTAAGTGACATTGAATCATAATTAAATTAAAATGCAGGTAAAATTTTTTTATGTCAATATGCTTGAAAGATTTCTAGAATTGTACACTACATGTTACACCTCTCCACATTTGAAGAAACTATTTGGCATCGACAAGCATCAGAACTGAACAAACACACACGGGAATAGTGCAGAAGTCTTACTTGTTTCATCAATTAACAGAAAAATGGCGTCTCTGGAAAGCATTCTTCCACTTATCATCATTGCTCTTGATCTTAGAATCGTCTCCAAAGAAGGGTTACTACAAACGGAAGACAAGAAACAAAATTAAGAAAGGAAAATTATTCGAAGCTAAGAGTGGAACAAAACTTTTTCCCAAAATCGTTCTCCGGTTTCTTTTTCTCTTATTGGGTGGGCAACATAGTATTTATTTGGCAAATAGTTGCTGGTCGTTTGGCTTTTTATGTTTTTTTAGGTGGCTTGTTTGACCAGCTAAAAATATTGTTGTTTTTGGTGGCTTCCAAGCTAACTAGATAAGCCAATTGTTTATGTAGATGTTTGGTAAAATTAATTATTGGTGGTAGGTTGTTTATTAGAGGAAATGCCAACAAGCTAAAAGCCATTAAAAAAAAGCTAACAAAATTTTGGTACAACCCCATAATCAGAGCTCGAGAATTCCCACAGTTGCTTGCCAAAGTAAAGAAAAACGAATAATGCAATCAAATACCTTATAATGGACCCAAGGATTTGAAGAAGACTTGTTTTTGGCATGAATTCTGTTGAATGTTCACTTTCAGCCATCTTTAAACATTAAAATTCCTAATTAGTAATGCACTGAAAAATAACAAAGTTTAATATAACTCACTTTGAGAAGAAAAAATGTAACTTCAAGATTTTGAGGACCTCATGTGAACAAAACTTACAGCCAAAGAAAGTCAATTATAGCAGATTCATCACATAACACAAATTATTATGCACAAAATCTTAATTTGTGCAAGTTGTTTTCAGTAAGAAGCTGAAAATGTGGCTACTTCTTGCTCGAATTTAAGTGTGTTCACATATTGGTTTTAGCTTTTTGGTCAATTGGATGGGTTCACTTGTGCAAATAAGTTCAGAAGGTAGATTGCTAATATTAACTAGATTTACAATGTTTCCATGTAGAATATATCCTTATACGATGTCTTTACTTGCAAAATCTATCAAAGCAATCGGCGTAGGAAAAAATGGATCCAAAGACTCACAGAAAGTAAACATAAGAGGAGTAGCTGGTTACAAATTGAAAAGAAATCATTATATTAGCGCCTTGCTTGCACAAGGAGTTAAATGGAGCATTGGACTAATAGGTCATTAGAATATGGCTTATTTGTAATCCTTGCAAGCAGAGATTATTATGTCTTCCATCCCAAATTAGATTCCTTTACCTTCTCCATGCTCTCGTATTCAAGTAAAAGCACCTAACTCACCATCACATCTACTTCTTATAGAAATAATTTATAACCAAATAAGCGCTCTTGCCTCTTGGCAGACTCTATAGTCCAACCTATGTTCTTAAGGTAAATCCTACGAAGTAAGGAATCTAAGAGAAGATTTTCTTTTCACCTCTCTTCTCCAAGGGGGCTTAGGTGTACTCTTTCCTACATGTAAATTGTGATACATTGAGTCTTGAATTTGAGACTTATGGTCATAAGCCCTTAGCAACGTCTCCCATGTGATAATGGCTCATTTTAACACTCATTTAGTTGCATGGGGTGTAATTTCATCCATAACGCTCAAGGTTTATTACTCACAGAAGTAATTGGCTTTCTTATACTACTTCCAATTTTTATAGTTGTTACACTTGTATAGTAGTCACAATTCATCAAACATTGTTGTCTTACATCTTGTTTTTATATACAAGAAAAAACATAGTCTAGTAACATCTTGTTTGATTTGACTTAATGCATATTTTCATAATATTAAATTTTTATAACTTCTGATTATAAGCACGTAAAGATATAAGAATCAAAACAGTGCATTGGATAGCGTAAAAACAAGTGTAGCAACTACTAAAAACCAGAGGAAGTAAATACAAAAAACAAGAAAACATTTACTACTTCTCCTATAAACGATGTGCTGATGATACTAGTTCAAGCTATTTTAGGAGTTGGGGCGAAGAAAATATGATTTACATCAACCTCGGTTTTGCAAGTAAAAATTAAAATCAATATATTTTAAAAAAACAGATATGGACAATTGATATAGAGTTCTGCTTAAAAACAAGATTTGATTTGGAAAAGTAAGGGAATCCTAGTATGAGTAGGATTCAAATTGAAACGCACGGAAATTTGATTGTAGAAAATTTGGAGCGAAAGATGGAATCTTTATGATATTTGAGTTGCAAAATTGTAGTTAATCTTTTATTATCTCCAATATTTGATGTAGTAGTAGAGGAAGGGAAACTTTGAACGAAGGAAAATAGGAGAATGGCAGAAAAGAGTGTGGTTCCTTTTTTCATGGAGTTTGGTTAAAACCTGATGAGAGCATTGTTCAAATTTCCAATGCTTGGTTCAGCTAATTCTTAAGAAAATGAGCGTCAAGCTCGAATGTTGTGCATTTGTATATGCCAAACAAGACATAAAGGAAGACAAGATTACACCATGACTGCATGATCTAAATATTAATTGAGTTGCAAGTAAAAGGTATACAAAATATATATATGTTTCGATTTCCTTTGTTTGCGCAGTGTTTACTTATTATGTGCACAATTCACTGTGGGTTGCATTCTATCAATCAATTGTGTTGGGCACATATGTATATGTGCAAGTTCTGCAGAACCCAACCATAACACAAACACACACACGTCCTTACCTCAAACAGGAGCTCAAGAATACTAAGTGTGGCAAGTGTATCATCGGTCTTTTTCACTTCCATTTCAATCAAATTAAGTAAATTAGAGCTTGAGATCACTGCTGCAACAGCATGGGAGACAGAGAAAAGCTTCACAATCAATGATAAAACTCGTACACGCCCCTGTTTCACGTGCAAATTATAAAACAATGAAAATTCTAGAAATCTCGTACTTGGAGCACAAAAAGGAAAATGATATTCATATGAGGGAACAGGTGAGAGCCAGTTCTCAAGCAATAGAAAACACAGCAGTGTTAATATATAAACATACACATACATTAAATTATTATATCAAAATTTCAGAATCAAGTTAAAAGGAGATTATTGTACACTTCTGTCCTAGTTGTAAACTGAAATTTGGAAAGTGGAAACTCAGCAAATGGTTAAGACGCATAATAATTACACTTTCTTTTAGACTAGACACCATCCCCTTCATAAAAAACCCGCATGGCCTTACCCCTCTTGGTCAGTTTCCAGTACCTCAATCAATTTTTGTAAAATCATACCCTGTACTTAAAACAATAATTTCTGTAATTGTTTGTACCTTAAATAACTTAATATAGACAGATCGAACATAATACCTTTTAAGGCACACGTTTATCTACATTTTTTGGAACATGAAGACCACATATCCAGTGATGGATCTCATGGGACACAAACAACATGAGTTCTTGTGGTAATTTTGACTTCTTATGGTCTGTGGCATTCAATGCCAGCACGTTTCTACACCTGCTCCATTGTTGCGGTTTACTATATCTAATATATAGAATGCGGTCAAAGTTATTAAATATATATAAAGATCAAGAGAACTTGTTTTACAAGGTCTTTTCAGGCCTATGAGATAACCTGTTACGTTGTTTTTCTTCAGATGTACAACAACCACTAATTCAATAAAAACAAAAGCGACATTACTATCAAAAAGAACAATAAAGTGGTAGTTTCAAAAGAAAGAAAGGATCCCATGCGGATTTTGCAGTAATAAAACAACAGAAAGCAGCATAATGCTTAGAATCAATTAAGTAGATACAATAGATCGCCATTGACTAGTAAAATGAAAATATCCTCAACAAAAAGAAATCAGTAAGCCTGTGATTACTGCAACATAAAACACTGCTAATATAGTTAGGGAAAAAAAAAGAAACAAAAACACACAAAAGATTCATTAAAATTGATCCATTTATGTAAGGAATGGAGACCTTAGACATTTGACTAGCAATACTATGCGGAGACATTACTATCATAGGATATGGTGTGGGTGACTAACATGGAGAAGCAAGATTGGAATATTATGCAATCAAATTGGTCCTTCAAGGTCGAAGAGAAAGTTCTAAAAAAGTTCCATTACACTAGGCACTACTATACGTTAGGTTTGGCTTTCAAAAAACCATAATAGGAAAATGGAGATAGTCTAGTTGTGTATGTTAAGATAGATAAGTAGACATACTTTATATGATAAAATTTAACATGAAGACATTACATAAAACCTTGGAGTAGTAAATATCGAAAGAAGTGTCTACATTGGTTTGATCATGTAAAAAGACAACCAAATAATGCACCATTTAGAAAAAAGGAAAGAGTAAAGCATGAAATGAGGGATTTCAGAAGTGGACAAAGTAGGCCAAAGTAGACTTGATGACGGGAATGAAGGATATAATGAAGGATTGGGATCTGCAAGCGCATATGATACACAACAGATAGTAATAAAGAGGAAGATGAAGATAGACAATTATTGGAATTACATTATTAGTTTATGCTTAGTCGAACAGAAAAGATTGTTAACGACATTTGTTCTTGTTCATGTAGCAGATCCGTGTTTGGGATTAAGGGTTCGGTATAGTTGTCGTTGCCACTTTTGGAATACAGGACTTCAGTTGCGTGGCGTAGGGAAAACTTGATTAGGAACATATGCTCTTTGTTCCCTTTTGTTTGTCCACTTTCAAATATTCCACTTTAGAAGATAGAAATTCAAATAAGGTTATTAAGATTATATTAAAGATAAAATATATTCATGTGACATCTTTTTAGATTCATCATAATGTATAGTTTTTATTATACACCTTTTATATATTTTATGATGCCTATCTAGAGATGAGGTTCAAAATTTGTTTTGAAAACTACAGCAAAATGTAGAGTGGACAAACACAAAGGAATTGATGGAGTAGAAGAAATTTCATGATTGACTATGCGCTTCAAAGAATGAGAATATTCAATATGGCAAGGGACAAAGCTAAACGATATATTGCTTATTTACCAATGAAGTACAATTTGCTGCCAAATGTCTCAAGTCTGTAACTTCATTGCTCTCAGCTGGAAATATAGTGGCCTACAAGAAAATTTCTTGATTAATACAGTAAATGAAAAATGATAATGAAATAATAAAACAAAGAGACTTAAAGAATAAAGATTTAAAGAAGTTGACACTCACGATTCCTTCTGGTGAGCTAGCAAATTTCGTTATGGCATCCATTGAAGCAGTGGCAACACGTTCATCACTACACATAATTGAAAATGTATTTGAAATCAGACAAAGCTAAGTACTATTCTTTCGCGTAGAAGATTTAGAAAACTGCCTACAAAACTCCTATAAAACATATATTAAAGATACAAGGTAATTGAGGGAGAGTTAAATTCAAATGATAATAAACAATAATTATAATAACAGAGTGCATATAGAAAGAAACTATCTTTTACTAGATATATCATTTTAAAATATAAGTGATCCTTTGGTCGAAAGAATAAGGAGAGGAAAGAATAAGGAGAGGAGAGAGGAGGAAAGTAATACTACCTCCTATTCAGCCTAAATGTCCCATTTAGCTTTTCACACTTGTCGAGGCAACATTTTAACCCTTAATATCTCAAATTATTCTTAACTAAAAATTATATAAAATTGATATTAATAATCCTTGTATTGAGACGAATCATAAAAGATCCCACATGACTATGTATTAACTTATAGATTAAGATTAAAATACAAACTAAGAGTAATAAGTGAAATGATAGTGCCAAAAAAATGGGACAATTAGGCTGAATAGGAAGGAGTATATGAAAGAAGCCAACTAACAAGTCAAAAGGAAAAATTTAAGGAATACATATATTTAAATGACAAAATCCAATTAAGAATACATACATTTCAACAAAATATTAAAAATTTGAAACATCCCTTAATAAAGTAAAACGACAGGGTCACCACCTGAAACACTTTAATCATTCTTCCCCAAAAGCAACAATAGTTGACACTAAAAAACCCACTGATGAAGTCCACAAAGAAGACCCTTTCATTTTTATTCATATACCAACAATAATTAACTCAAAAAATTAACATTTGAAGTCCACAAAGGACGTTTTAGTTTCATCAAAAATCATGTCGACTCAAGAAACATAAATATGGAAGCACCACCATAGATGTATATCACAAACTAAGCAAGCTTAGAGCAAAAGAATACTGCCTAAAGATACTTTCATCTAAGACAAAAAAAATCCTAACACATTGTTCTCGAGACTCAAAACTTTCATAATGTTAATCTCCAATAACAAAACTCATTGTAAAGCATGGAATAAAAATAAGGTTGTTACGTTACAAAACGGCCACTTTATAATGGAGTTTTAACTTATTGAACAGCAAAACTCCGTTAAAATCATAGAGCAGTTGTTGTTATAGATTTGTTATTCTAACATATTAGCCACTGTTATCATTTTAAAAAGTATTAGGTTTTTAGAGGTCAATATAAGCTTTGTTGTAAATGTATTTTCTGAAAAACATGAATTGCTATGATAAATGTATAGGATGTTGGTTAAAGAAGAAAAGAGAGCATAGTGGTAGTTGATGAAATGCCAAGTGCAAAATTACGATTTTGGTCATGGTCGTGGAAATGGTAGCAAAGAAAATTTCACAATCAATCCCAATGATATTGCGGTTGTCTCGAACCTCGTCTATATTTTGATTTGAATAAGCTCACATACCTTACAATATGGTTGACATGCGGACAAATTTTTAACTATGGTAAAAGGGATAGGTGGTTGAAATGGTAGATGATTATCCCAAAGGGCAAAGATGGATCACTTTACACCCTTGAGATTGAAGGGAGTATTTCAAGACCCAGTTGAGTCAATTTAATTATCTTGTCCATCCCATCAACACCTTCATATTTCTATGTTCGAACAGTTCACTAACATCATCCCGTTTCCATTTCTAGGTATATATTTTTTACCTTTTTAAATGGTCCAGAATGGTTTCTTTTACCTTATTAGTTAGTCCCTAATTAGAACGACCCATTAAATTCCCAACATGTGCACATAGGGTCACTTTTTAAGTGTTCCCCAATGATTTCCAAAAAAATCGTGCATATTGAAATGGGAAGAATGCAATGGAACAGAGGGAATATAAGGGATGTGGGGGAAATTGTCCAAAAATCTCTTAAAAGAACATTCCAAGAAAAAAGATGATTCAACTTCATTTCCTCTTTCAGAATAGTCCAACCAAAAAATCCTCAACACTTTCTCCATTTCGTTTACTCACTCATGCAAATTACTTATGAAGTTGGAGCACAAACTTTTCTAGTTTTAGCTTCTTCTTATCTCGCTCCTAATCGCATGAGCACCTGGTTTTTACAGTTTATATATATATTGTTTACTTTATCAATCATCTCAGAAACTACGTCACATTATATTATTTAACTTTGTAAAAGTAGTAACATTTAGAAAACATCACACAAGAAAGACATTATAGCTTGGTAAATCCCAAATAATCCCAACATAAAATTGTCACTTCTTTGATTACATCTTTTGTGAGGCATCAAATTCTGGAAGTTAGCTTAAACGAAGAGTAGGGTTAGCTTTCTAATTCTTAAATGTTACATAGCATTAACACCAGCTCAAATAGATAGTGTAAGTCCAAGATATCATATTTCTCTCAAGATAAAAGAATTTATCTGCTTTAGTTTTAGAAAATGTGCCTCATTTTACGCCTTGTGCACCTCGAGCCCAGGCTCGACTGAAAACGCCTCGGCAAGGTGAAGTGCAACCAAGTACAAGAGACGAGCACCTTGGTGCTCCTCGATGCATTTTGCGAACACATCTAGTTCAACCCCTTATAGACTACGTAATTAGCTTAAGCTTGTTTGCTTAAAAAACAAACTTAAAACCCAAATTCACTTGAATAAGAAGTTTGAGAAACTATTGCTTCCATATAGAAAAAACAAAGTAAAAAAGCAGGTGAAGAAGAAAATACTTTGAGACATATTCTTATTATACTCCCTTTGTTCCTTAATGAAGCTCCCACAAGAATGTTCACGAGAATTAAGAAAAATAGAATCTTTTAGATAAAGGATAAATTATTTTATTAAATAATAAATTTGATGGATGAAAAATGGAAACCATAAACAATAAAAAAAATTTAAAAAGTCAGTGGAAAAAATAGAGGACTACAACTACTAAAAATACGTTTTCATATTTCTCTAAAAAAATATGTTTTTATAAAGTTAGTGGTAAACATGTGGAGACCATAAGGAATATAAAAATGTTAAAATGAAGTTAGTCAGAGATATGTAGGGACTATAAGCATTATCAATTTATAAAAATGAGGATGAATAAGGTTATTTTTATCCAAAATTTATGATATAAATAGAAAGATTTATTATGGAACAAAATATTGAACACCCCAAAATGGCAAATGGGAACTTTTTTAAGGGACGACGGGAGTAGTATTTATGTGTTGAATAGTTTACCTCGATAATAATGAATCGTTCAAGCTTGTTGCTATATTAATCTGAATGTCATGTTGTTTGAAGTGTTATGTATGTGTAAAATTGGTTTCTAACCATTTTAGAGACAAAGTGTGCCCTACGCTTTGCGCCTAGGCTTTAAGGAACTTTGGTGCCTCCCACTTTTCAAACTAAGATTTAGTTAAAAGAATTTATAGGAACTGGGAGTAAAGGAAGTAAGCAAACTACACCCTGAATTATTATCCAACTAGAATGGAACTTAAGAAAAAATAAATTTAAAAAAGGAAAGCACAATGCAAAATCGAAGGAAGGAACAAACATCCAATAGCTGATTTCAGAAAAAATTGGAAATGACAGCTTTATTATGATATAGATTTTTAAGTTCCGGAAATAGCATGTCAAGAAGCCAAGGATAAGCGTACAACAAAGAAACCAATTTACTAAGATGAATAGCACTTTGATTATGAATAATAAGCATACTAATGGTTTGAAATTTATCCTTGAAAATATGTGGATTTCTCATTTCAAAATAGTTGATATCAATAAAGAGAGGTGCGAAAAATATTTTTTTATGACAACATTGATATATCCAAGTTAATCATGGTTACAAGGAATTATGAAATTTTTGATCCCATTAGGCCATTATAGTTAAGAAATTTTAAAAGAACCTTTACTATTTCATTAATAAGAACTCAAAATCATGTGAAAAAGTTATCTAGCTGTCTAAACACAAATGGCAAACTTGAACCGGAAATGTTTTTCAAAACTATGGTACAAATGCAACTAACGGATTGTTATTAGACCGGTAAAATCATGCAGATGGATAAAAAATGCTGAAAAGTACACTTACAGTCACGAAAGAACATAATTATACATCTACCACAAAAACCTAGACGTTGCCTTCTCTTCAACAAGCAGTTGGCATTTAACAATAATTGGACAATTACGCAAAAGTTGGATTTTGTAAGACATTTTCCTTTGTAAGATGATATTCAACTCAAAAAATCATAAACACAGAGCATTCCATTTGTGAGGAAACGAACATCAAGTAATTTAAAATTACTCCTCGGTACATGAAATAATAATGTCTTCCAAAAAGCAGGGTTAGGAGAAAGTAGGTTGAGTCAAAAGTAATACTCTAGAAAAGATCACATTTTCCATGTTTCAACTCCAGAAAGTTTGGACATATGTTTTTCTATTTCCCCTCAAAGGTTCATGAAAAAGCTTATTTTGTTCCTATTAGTAAACAACTAGGTTTTCTGAATAGACTCATAAAAAAACTTCTTAACCTCTTTACTTTTTTCTCCCCAACAAGTCTTTCTTCAATCTTAAGATAAAATCATAATTATTTCAACATACAGAAGATAATAACAAAAACAATATATAAACTGTTTACCCATAAACAAGGCAGTGAAGAAGCATTGGATATATATTGTATGTAATTATTAGCTGAGATGGGAGGACAGACTTGTCATCCAAATTCTCAAAGAGAAAAGATACCTGCATAAACCCAGAACACTATCATCAACAAAGTGAGCATGTATCAACATTACTTAGCTAGAAACCAAACACCTATTGTGATCCAATAAATTTGACTAAAAGCCAAATTTCCAAACAAGGCATCAAATTCAAACATGTTACATTCAGCCATGTAAGCTTTCGAGATTCACAGAAGGCTCATAGACTTGAAAAGCACATTAAAACGTCATCCTATATCAGACTTGTGACCAATGATTTCAGCTAACTTATAGATCACTATGTGAACGGAAAAAACTTCCATTAGATTAACAGACAAGGTACTCCAATTTGAAGAAGTGCAAGTGCGCAACAGCTTCTGAAATACGGATATGTTCCATACATTTGACTCCTCAGTAAGAGTTGATTAAAATTAGTTACAAAAATACAATCCCAAGAAAACCATATATGTTTGAAGTTTAACCTATTCATTCTATACTCTAAAGGACACTGATGATTAAAGAATAAATCATATTCTTCATATGGTATGGATGTGGAGACATGGAAACATGAAATTGTATTGTTGACTAATATACAATCTCTCAAATTCTAAATGACAATGTCTATAACCAAAAGAAACATAGAGTACCAGAATCATTAACAAGCTTGAGTATAATTTTTATGATCAAGAGAATACAGTTATCTTATTGTAAATATTGGCCATGCACTAAAAAGGAATGCAAGCAAAAGAATATACTTATTAACGATATAGATGCCAAAATTGAAGATTTACTAAACGTACTATTTTACATGTCAAGTATTTGACAGCTTCTGAATCTGCTTGTAGACCAACTTGCAAGAAAGACTGCAAAAAAAGAACTATTTTCAGATAGCATACCAACAAATACTGAAGGATACTAACTGTTAAAAAAAGGCAGCAGATTGAAATCATAGACAGAACTGGGAAAGAATGGTAAAAAGAAAACACCAGTTAAAGACATACAATCAATTGATTTGGAAAGTAAATCATCTTAAGAAAATATTAAAATTTGCAATGTAAACAGTTTAAAGTAATTAGTTGTCTAATCCTTACTTAGAAAGATAATGATTAGTCCATTCAAGTATTATTATATATTTGGAATAAGTACTAGGTAGGGAAAGGCATATTATAAAGCTATTATTGATTGGTTAAACATAGAAACACTTTGATGCACACATTTAAAAAATTACCACTAATCATCCATTTTTTTCAATACACATATATATCCTGAAATCATAAGTATGTGGTATATATTTGACCAGCTTTCTAAGACAATATCTCAGAAAAATACTTCAACATTGTTCAGCCTTAGAATCATAGTTCAAATATCGCCCAAATAACCATATTGCAATAGTTTTTCAGCTTACTGCGACCGAAATATAAGCCATTACAAACCATTACCACGGTTGCAACCAAGATCATATTTTTACTATGCTTTGAATATCCCACTTTTAATCATCCTTCCGTTTCTCTTAGCATTTGGACTTTTGCGGTCAAACTTAGTAAACTTTAACCACTACATTAAAAATTTTACAACGAATTGATTCTAAAAGTACCTGTTGAGCGAATCATTTCACTACATGATTTCTTGATACCATTTTTTTTGAAACTTAATAGCAACGTATCACTAGATAAACTAAAGATCAAAGTAACTTCTTCGAGAGCGGAGACCATAGAATCAAAGTACAAAGAACAACAAAGAACAAAAGATGCATAGTACAATATTTCTAACATTTAACTAATAGATTATAAATAAATCACAAATTAAGAAAAATAACTATTCACTTCTTAAAATCTCTAATTATGTATAATAAACAATTAAAATAATCTTTTCATTGAGACGAATCATGCACAATCTCACTTGACTATGTTTTAACTTATAAATTATAAACGAATCACACATTAAGGGTGATGAATAAATACTACAATATTTCTAACATTGTAAGTAATTTGGAACAAAGGAAGTATATATCGACTCAACTCCTTTAAATGATGAAAACTCAAACTATATAAATTAAACATATTCATACGTATTAATATGTGATTAATAAATTACCATAAAATGTGTGATGTTCGTTGTTGTTTAAAAGAATTTTAAATCTATTAGTTTTGATTGTCTTTTAAACATTAAGTAATTTGTTTTATTCATGATGATTATTTTGTCAAACGCTTCATTCCTAGTTTTTAGGATCAATCCTTGACTGGGTTGTGGGTTGTTATAAGTTATAACAGGTTCAACACTTTGAATCTAGATTTGCTTTTAATATTTGAATTGCCTTAACAATAACATTGTCATATGTTTGTTCTATAATCTCTCATACATATTGTTAGATGTTTAGGATAATGCAATGTTTTTTTATTCTGAAAGGTATTCAATGCTGTTTAGAACTAACACATTTCTGGAAAATACATTGGACATTAAGTCCAACAATGTTTAAATTCTAAATTTCAAATGATGCAATAAAACCGGACAGTTTGCTACATAACAAACTTTGAACTAGTTTAAAGCTTTAAACGAATCTTTAAAGATTGAAAACTGTTGGCTTACTTGTTGAAAAGTTTGATTCATAAATGGTTCTCTTAGAGGTCGCTACAGCTATATATGCTCCTCCACAATTTCAAAGAAGAGCTACATACACTTACCACAAGATTCATATGTGCAACTATATTCAAAAGTTCTTCTTTAAGTTTCTCTCAATTAATTATTACTTTTGTTCGAAACTGTAGAAAGTTGTAGTTTTTTTAAGCCTCTTGTTCAACACTTTCCCCTTAAGTGTTGTTTTCTCTTTTGTGGGTGTGGGTTTATCTTTTATTAATAAGAGAATTTGTACATCGTCCTTCAAGCGAAGAACCGCTATGAGTAGAAGATAGTGAGATCTTCTAGTATGATCAAGAATTCCAAAGATTAATAAAGAAGTTTGATTCATACATGTAACGAGAACCCTAGGCAGGGAATAGGCTACTTGTAGCTGAGCCTTGATAACAATACCTTGTGTTTTGTCTACTATTCATTTTTGTATTTTATTTGCAATATTCAAAACTGTATAAAATTTGTTTCAATCAGATACTCCAAAACTTTGAAACGACTTTCAAAGGCAAAAATAAAAATTTTCCTAACTCTCTATTCACCCTCCACTCTAGAAAGTTATTTTACTCCTACTAAACCTTCAATATACTATTAATCAATTTGATTTTTTTTAACCTTCACACCATGACCAATGCAATACGGCCATGGAAAAAAATCGCGGTCGCGGATGCGTTTGCGGAAACGGTCGCGGTGTCGCGAAAAACGGCTATAACGGAGAAATAGCGCGAATCGCGGCCAATGCGGTGTGATTTTTGGAAAAAAAATCACATAAGTGGCTTTGAACTTATAATTGCACTTTTGTTGTTGGACTACTATTATTATGCAATAATATGCAACTACTATTATAATTGCAATATTCGATTCTTTTAGTGTATAGTTAATTAAATTATTAGTTATTAGTTAATTATTTTTGTTTTTGAACTACTATAAATTAAGTAATCGTAATAATTAAAGTTAATGGGTATTAATAAAATTTTAACGGGAAGACAAATAACGTTGTAACGGTGAAATATCGTTATAACGGTAAATAACGGGCGTTACACGTTATATAATGGTCAACGCGGCGTTTTGACCGTGAAATTTCGTGAACCGTTATATAACGGGATTTAACATCGCGGCAACTTTCAAACAGGTTATATAACGGGGGTTACATAACGTAAAAGGGGAGTTTTTATTCCATGAATACGGCCTTATTTGTGTTTTATAGGTAGAAGGGACATAGTATAAGAAAGGAAATTTAGCTTCCTTGATGGATAGATTCTCAACTATAGCCATGAGAATGGATGGTTCCATAAGTACATCCTATGAGTTTCCAAGTGCAACCAAGCCAGTTCCAAAAGCACCCACTATTAGTGTTAAATACAATTAAGTTGTTGGCAATCAAGTGCCACGCTATAAACATTTTAAGGGTCTAACACTACGATAGACATATATGGTTCTTATGTTAATTGGAAACGAGAAACATTTAATCGACAAGATTCATCAATTCTCCCATCCTATGATGATGGATATGCTATTGTGCTTCCCAGTAGCAACGACCGACAATTTTAGGTAAGCCACGAAAAAGCCAGGTATAAGTACGTTAGTCCAACCCACCTCCTTTAAAATCTTGCACCAAAATGACGGATATTAAGGCTTTCACATTACTGTGAACTTGAAAGGAAAGCCTTTACTATTTCCTATGTTTATTTTGGTTGCAACGTTTCCAAAGGTAGTAGTAAACAATGCTTGAAAATCATTAAAAAATATATAATAATGAAATGATAACTTTATGCTTAACGACTTGAGAAGTATTCTGTAGCCTATTTACAAGAACAAAAGAGATATCCAAGATGGCTCTAAGTATGAAGGAATAAAACTCATGAGCCATACAATGAAGTTATAGGATAGAGCGATAAAGATACATATGAGATGTACTAGCATAACAAAAGAAGCAGTTTGGATATATGACAAGGAGATCAATAATGATAGCGATTCATCCTATTGAACAAATAGTGGAGCACTATTGGGCTAGAAAAAGAGACT
Organism: Amaranthus cruentus; assembly: GCA_019425755.1. NCBI lineage: Eukaryota > Viridiplantae > Streptophyta > Magnoliopsida > Caryophyllales > Amaranthaceae > Amaranthus > Amaranthus cruentus. The sequence continues at coordinate 6,215,367 of CM033456.1, forward strand.
TGAACATGATTTTATTGACTTGAAACATTAGACAAGGTACAAGGAACCATAGAGAAGTACTTTAGTGGGCGATAACCTTTGTTTCAAAAAGTGTGCCTCAGGCGCGCTTCATAGAATCTAGGCACAACGCATACAAGGAGACGAGGCAAAAGGCGCATCTCGAGCGCCTCACGCCTCACACACCTCGAGCGCCTTTTGAAGCTGAAGCTCTTTTTCAGATAAACCTTTCTTTTTTTTCAAATAATAAACCTTTAATAGGTTTACAAAACCATGCCTATTTTCAAATTTAATGATTTGGAAAAGGAAAATCCCTAAATTTTTCCCTAGAATTCAGAATTGAAGGAAAAATAATTCAAAAGACATGATGCTCTATCTTCTTTGTCAGTATCGTTGTTGCTCCATCGAAGCTTGCTGCAGGTACATCCTTCTCATCTTTTCTTTGTTCTCCATTCTTCTTTCTCTTCTCTTTCTTCTTAGATTCGCCTCATCTCCTTTCTCCATCTGATTTTTTTCTTTCTTCTCTATTTGCCTGCTCCATGTTTGCTTGCTTCTTATTTTATTTCGCCAATTGCTGCTCTATTTTTCATATTCTTTTTCCTTTGTTGAACAATCGATTTCCTCTTAATTTATGTGTGGAAATTTGCCTGTTGCTTCCTTATTTTTCTTCTTTAAATTAGGAGGAAAAATGCTATGTCACTTAATTTAGTGTTATTTTTTATGTTATCTTTTAAATTTTATTTATTTAATACTTCCTCTGTTCCGAAATACTTGCTACATTTTGTTTTAGAGCACTATTCATCGTTTAAGCTTACTATATATATATATATATATATATTGTGGCTAATATGTAAGTAAAAATATAGTAAAGTGGAATCTTGTTTGAATCGTTTAATCACGTACTTTCATAATATGAACTTTTTGTAATTTTTAAATGTGTAGAATTCGACATATAAATGAATAAAATAGCACATTGGATTGCGTAAAAAGTCAAATGTAGCAAGTATATTAGAACGAAGGAAGTATTCATTGTTATTGTTTAATGTATCATTATCTGTGACTAGTGTTATTATCTGTGAGTGTGTGAGTAATTTGTTGATTGTCATTTTTTATAGCTTGAATTTTGAACAATATGAATTTCATGTTGATTTTAATATTATGATATTTTTTATATGAATTTCATGTTGTTTTGAGTATTAAATGTTTTTAAAATTGATTTTAGAGCTTGAGCGAAATTGTGCACCTCGCTTACAAAAAGCCGATGATTCCGCCTTGCGCCTTGGAAAAAAAATCTTTTGCGCTTCAGTTCGCCTCGCGCCTCTAAAAACTATGGGCCGAAAACAAAAGAAGGATATTCCCAATAAATGCATTACTATAGTGCAAAATAGGTACTTATGAAAGGAAAGGTGACTTGCTCATAGTGGTTGGAATGATCCGAAGAAGTGAAACAGAATGACAATTAAATCATGGCAATATTTGTTGGTGGGCAATCGATATGCATAACATAATGTGTTATAAGTTCAAATGTAAGGCTTATAGTTGGTTGCATAGACAATTACAAGATCATATTGGTTCAAATCCACAATTGACTCAGATTCGCTACACTGAAATAACCAACACGGAACCAAAGTCTAGTAAATAATATAAGAAGCTCAAGAAGAAATACAACTATAAGTTCATTGTCTTGATTGTCAATCCCTAACATGGCATTGAAAGTTCATGGCAGTTCCTTTCCTGATTTCAAAAGTGTCCCTTTACACCGGTAAGTAAGCTTATGCTAAAACGAAGAATTTCTTTCTTAGCTTTGGAAATAGGGGTGAAACTTATTCGGATTAAAACCGCAAACCGAACCAGACCAAACCGAATAACAAATATGGTTTGGTGATTTTTTAGAATTGGTTTGGATTAGGTTTGAAAATTCAAAAACCGAAATATTAAGGTTTGGATTAGGTTTGAGATTTTAAAAAACCGAACACCGAAATGTAAGATCGAAAACCGAAATTATGTGAAATTACATATGTACATTTTGGAATAAGCCCAAGTTTGCCCAGGCCCAAGTTTGAAAACCCTACTCCCGTCCCAACTCCACCCATCTCAAAACCTCAAAATTAAACGCGCCTTTTACTTCTTTCACTTTCATTACCCATTCCCTTTCTCTCAACCCTTTCACTTTTAGCCGAAACCCTATTCACAAACCCACGAACAACATCTGCCGGCTTCCTTCCTCACACCGGAGCATCTGCCGACTTCCTTCAGCACACCGGAGCATATGTCGGCTTCCTTCCGCACACCGGAGTATCAAAATAATTTCTTCTTGCTTCAAACCCTCACAAAACCACGGCTGGGTAAACCCACGATATGTTGGAGCTTCTGCCGCCTCTGCACACCGGAACATCCGTCGTCACACTGCTTCAAACCCACGCCTTCAGCTGCTTCTCAAACCCACGGCTAGTAATTTTCGTTTTTTTGCTTTTTTATTCTTTGAATATCTGGGTTGAAATTTCTCAAACGCACGGCTAGTAATGTTTGATGTTTATTGGTTTGTTTGTTTGTTTGGGTTGGTTTTGGTTTTGGATTTTGCTGATACAATTTGATTGTGTTTAGATCTTATTGTTGTTTATATTCGTTTTTCGTTTATGTTCGTTTATATGTTGTTTATATTCGTTTATATGTTGTTTATATTCGCCTGTTTATGTTCTTGATTTACGTTCAAGTAAGTCTTCGCCTGTTTTCGTTTGATTTATGTTTATGTTCGTTTGATTTACAATTCGGCCTATTCAGTCTGGCAGTTCGGTGCGGTCTACAAAAAAAAAATTGCGGTTCGATTTGGTTCGGTCTAGAAAATAATTTGGTTTGGTGTTGGTCTGAAAATATGGAGACCGAATAAAATATGGTTCGATTTGGTTTCGATGAAAGTCCAAACCGTAGTCCGAACTTTCACCCCTATTTGGAAATGTTCAAAGTCCAAGACTAAGACATGTATCTAAGTCCAACACAAGCAGCTAAGTTCAAGAAACATAGGCCACAATTATCTTTCTAACACTGTTTGTGCTGCAAGAAATTAAAAGATGACAGCCCATTAAAACTAACAGGTGTCAGTAATAATAACTTAAAATAAAAAAATCTACAAGATAGAAAGACAACTTGCATGCACGCGCAGAAAGCCAAGTTGCATGCACATGCAGAATTTTAACAGCTTACATACCATATATTGCGGGATGAGAGAGGTACCATATCTCGTTGAAAATATTCTCTCTAGACAAGTAACCAAGGCATTTTCCAATCCAGGCACCTCTTCTTTTCTCTGTAAGGCACTGCATACAGATATACTAATTAACTTGGTAAAGAAAAGTTACATAACTAATAAAATTTTCAATTCTAACACAAGCATTGTAGTAAATGGGAAGGTCATATTAAAAGTAAATATAACCAAAAAAATAAAAGTATACTTAGATAATGCTAGTATGAAACCACTTGCACATAGTTCAAAGATTGTTTCTTTTGGAGATGTTTAGATGTTGTATCAAGGAAATTTCAATGGTGCATAACATAATGCAAAATACCCCCCACATCCCATATGATGACCGTATAGTACAGGTTTTAAGCTTACCGCCACAATGATAGTAAAACCATCCGCAAAAGCCGTTTTGCAACTGTTACCAAGACCGAAATTACTTTTTTGCACTATGGTGCATGAAGAAAAATTGTATTCATTATCCAATCCTCATCAATTTGACAAGTATACCATTCGATCATGTAAAATCATAGTCTAATAGCTTGTTGTCAAATTTGCGGAATGACAATAGGTGACAAGTGTGATAACATATACATATACAAGCATAGAGGTATTACAAAATAAACCCACAGCACCAAACATAATATGGAGCTTACTTCGGTGTGCTAGCCATGGCTTCAAAATGTTATGCATGTTATTTCGTTTCCGTTTCCGTTTCCGTTTTCGTTTCCATTAAGGGAAGGCCTCATCCAATAAAGGTAAGAGATATAATCCATTCCCAGATCAACTTCTATGTTTTTTTATAAATCTTGAAAATCAAAGTTTTAACATTACTATTTTCAAATACTAACAAATTTAATATATGAGTACACTTCTATCAAACACAAAAAATCTAACAATTATATTGTTCACATTCTTGATCATAGCAATATTTTTACAAATTAAAGGAAAAAACACACTAGTCAAAAAATGAAGTGTATTTGGATGCACACATACATGTACATGCCAAGTCAAATGGTAAATATGAGTAAATATGATCCTCTATATTACTTAGACACTTCATTTACGTCACCTACCTAATCTTGGCCTACGACAAGTAAAGGACACATCATTTTAGATGACAATGATTGTAGTTTTTAAAATAATTTCCACATGGACACATACTTGTCGGTGGACACATGGACACAAACTTGAGTCCGAGTTTCTTAGATAATCATAACCTCTTCTAAATCTAGTTGACGATCCAAGAATTCCTTTAAAACTCTCAAGGGGTCGGGACGGTAGGTGTTAAGTTTGATGGAAAACATTTTCTAGGAAAATTATTGATCTTACTTTCCCTTGTTTGGTTCCAAAAGGGGATCAAAATGGAACATTTGGGTTAAAAAGAGTTCTCCATATCTTTGTAAATGTCTTTCTCCAAAAAGGGAGTTCCCCTCCCTTTTTTCTTAAAATCAAACAATAAAAAATTAATTATCATTTACATTTTCCATTAGAAAATACTTTTATGGAAATCTTCCAAGAATTTTCCGCTAAACCAAGCAACCCAACACAATGTACATGGAGTAAAACGTAAAATTATAAACAACCCACAAATTAAATATGAAGAAAAATCGAAATGAAAAGGGAAATTTCTTTCATACTTGATGATTACAGGAAGAGGGAAACGAGCAAGAAACTCCTTGACTGAGGCCTCGTTATGTCCACCTGCAATGATATATCACGAAATTAAAGTATAAAACAACGAGAAAAGCAAAAAATAGGCAGCAAGATAAAGCCAAATGTGATAAAAAAATAAAAAAAAATAAAAAAACAATACCAGGATAGAAAGCAAAATCTGTAGCTGCTTGAAGTAACTGGTTTGTGTCTGCTGCTGAGTACTCTTCCATGGCAATCGGCAATAGGCAATTGTAAAGTTATGGGTATTTCGAAAGAGGGAGCTGAGGTTTTCTTCTTTTGTTGTTCGAGAAACTTTAACGTTTGGGTTGATCACCGAGAAGGCGTTCAAATTTGATCGATACTCGACACAAGTCGGGGGATTTACTTGACACGTGCTAAAACTGAAATTGAAATATTTATGTTTGGATTGGATGGAGGAATCTAGAAGGAATCGAAAGGGAGGGATCTAGAAGAATGAGGTTTCCTTTGTTTGGGTAGCAATTTTGAATGGAAGGGAAAGGGAGGGATCTAGAAGAATGAGGTTTCCTTTGTATGGCAAGAGGGAGTTGAAGAGGGAATGAGACTTTATTTCAATAAGTTTAAGTCTTTGTTTGTTCTTGGGGAATGGAAATTGGGAATGAGACTAAAATGGAGGAAAATCATCAAGAAAAATGTCTTGGGGGAGGGTGGGTAATTGAGTTGAGACTTTCACTTACATTTTTTTCTACCAAGTCCCTCACATGTCAAACAAAGGATGAGACATTTTTATCTTCAAAGTCTCAACTTAAAAGTCTCATCTTAAAGTCTCACAAGTCTCATTCCCTCATACCAAACACCCCCTAAGAGATTTAGGGATTTGGAGGGTTTAGACTTTAGATTTATTTTTTTGTTAATAGTCAAATTTTTCATTTCAGAGAATTTGGAACGAAAAGCCTTTATTGACTATCAAACTCATAAAATGACTTTTACTCTTCTGATTTTGTTTTTTAAAAATTTCATCTTCCCTATTTCCTTAATTTGATCGAGAAAAATAGAGACTAATATATTGCAAATTGTTATATCATTATTCGGAAAAAAGAAGATATTAAATTAATAATTTATAGGCTTATCGTAAATTAGTCAAAAGTAATAAATCATCCAAAATTTTAACGTTGTGTATATCATTCTACAAAAAAGTTCAACTTTTCTTCCCATAAAAGCAAAAATAATTTAGATATGTTAACGTTATTTGTTTTTCATTTAACATTTTTCAAGGAATGAATTTTTTGTTTAATGAATTGTTTTAGAATTTATCTTGCTTGTGTTAAATATTATTGGTATACTTTAAATATTTACTATTATTAGTTAGTGGGATTAATACAAAAGTTTAATGAATTGTTTTAGGATTTATCTTGCTTGTGTTAAATTAATAATTTAAATATTTACTATAATTAGTTAGTGGGGTTAATACAAACTCCTCCAGAAATCCTATTAAACATAAAAATTAATTTAAATAAATTAATTACTCTTTTTGAAGTTTTCCAATTTAAATTGTAAGGTTTAATACAATTTACTTTATATTGTAGCTACAAAATAAACAATACACCACTACCTCATTAATAATAATAATAATAATAATAATAATCTCTTTCCCTTCCTTTTTGATGTTCCTATTTAGAGTTTTCACCAAGATTAAGAAAAATGGAATCTTTGGTGGTAGTGGGTATTATTTTAATTATATAGTAGTGGGAAGTAATAATTGTATTGAAAGTATGAGAGAAAAAATAGAATCTTTTCCTTATATATTGTTCCAAGTTTACCTGGGTCAGAAAAATATTTCCCACACTACTGTCCACGTGGCATTAGTGTTTTTTTTAAAACTGCTCCACAAAACCGCCACATGTAATAACGATTTGATGCAAAGTATAAATCGCCACTTGAAACAGCGTTTTATAAGAGTTTTAATTTTTTTTTAAAAAAAAGAACCGCCACTTCAAGTGACGGTTTTGTCTGGGAATAATTTTATGCAATTGAATTCATCAATCCTTGATTTCTAGTACTATGTTTTGATTTCGATTACTTAGTGAATTCATCAATGGAGGACAATTTTGAGTTTCCTACCAACTCAGTAGTTGTTGAAGAAGATGTTATGGAAATGGAGAATGATGATGATGTGGTTTTTTAATCAATGGGATAATTTCTGAAAGAATTTTTTTATGTCTAGAGCAAGAAGACTAGAAAAGGTTGTTTCATCAATGGAGGATCTTGTTTGCATGGAAATGGTTGAAAAAAAGGCTTGCCTCAGTAAAGTACGGAAGATGTTTTTTGGCAATTTGGAGGGAAGTTAGAGACCAACACAATTTTGAGAGTGAAATGGTTTCCTTCATCAAGGATTCAGGTTGATGAAATTCTTGTGTTGAAGGTTGGTGACGAGAAGGAGGTTGCTAAGAATGGAATGAAGAAGAAGCTTATTGCTGAAGGTGAAGGTTGGGAGAAGTCTTCTATTGGGAGAAGCCAGAAGCTTTGGATACAGTTTAGCAAACAGAGTACACAAGAAAATGAAAGAGAGAAGAGGAAGGTTGGATTGGAAGCGTGTTTTAAGGATAACCGCCACTTGAGATGGCGGTTTCCAAAGCATTATTTTTTTTAAATTTAAACTTCATTATTATAAAACGCTTTTCTAAATAACGGTTTGATTTAATTTTCAAATAAAACCGCTTTATGAAGTGGCGGTTTACTCAAAAAAAAAGAAAAAAAAAATTTTTAGTGCTGTCCTACGTGGACAGTATGTAGGGAAATAATTTCCTGAACAACGTAAAGTTGAAAATGTTTATTATAAAAGCTATATTTAGGGAAAAGGTTCGAAAAAATAATTAAATACTTCCTCCGTTCCAAAATACTCGCTACATTTCGATTTTGTATACTATTCATCGTTCAAGCTTAATTTACATATTGCGACTAATGTGTAAGTAAAAATATAGTCAAGTGAGATCTTGTTTGAATCGTCTAATCGCATACTTTCATAACATTAAATATTTTTAATTTTTAGATAAGTGTAGTTTAAGATATTAATGATCAAAATTGTGCATTGGATTGCGTAAAAAAGGAAAATGTAGCAAGTATCATGGAACGGAGGAAGTAATAGTGTAATGTAATGATTGTATTGGAAGTATGAGAGATAAAATAATTAAATAGTATTGTGAAGTAAGAAAAGTGGGGTTTTAAAGGGTAAAAGTAGGATGAAAACTTTTCAAAAATGAAAAGTATTCTAAAGTGGAACAAGTTATGGAACTAGCCGTTTTAGTATGGTGGAAAAACAAAAAGGAACGGAGGGAGTATCATGTAACTAATATCTTTAATTAATTAATAAAACAATCTTTACTATAGTTCTCATCTTGAACGACAGATCTAAACTAAATTCATCTGCTCATTATACAAGATGGTTTTGTATGTTAAATTATATAGTTCAAAACAAATCTAAACAATGCTTATTGAATGTATCAAGTTAGCTAATAAGTAACATCATTTTCCTTATGCTTGGCTCTGTGTATAAGAGTCATTGTTGCCTTGTTTTTGTTCCTTCGTTCATTAAGTGCTTTTCATAATGGTCTAACATTTTATGAAGAACAACCTCTAATCAATAAAAGCCCTTACGGCTCATTTGATTAGTGGTACTAAATGGCGGTAATGAAAATGATATATAGTGTAAAATCAGGGGCGGAGCAAAAGTTGAAAAAATTCTGTGCAATTTCAAAAATTATGAGATGTTTTTATCAATTTTTTTTATCTTTAGGCACTAGATATATATTACGTAATTTAATATTGAAGCCCCTAAATTTTTTGGGGCCCTGTGCGGTGGAACATGTTGAACATGCTCAAAACCTCCCATGTGTAAAATTTCATCAAAAGTTTCATATCATTCCCGTGGTAATGATATGAAACTTTGATAATAAAAAAGTTTTTTTATTTACAAGTTTCTATTAACACCTAATACCACCTCTCCCAATGGTAATGCATTGGAATGAATTTTATGAGAAATGAGATGATTGCAGTTGGACAAGCATGACCATCAAGGTAACCAAGAGATTTGTCAACGAATATTACACTTGTTTTTCATTCTCATTACTACCATTTATTACCATCTACAACGAGCCGTTAAGTATATAGTATATAGGTAATATTTAGTATTAGTATAAAAACCCGTGCAATGCACGGATTTTAAATATGTTAATTGTAACACCCCGATATTTTGAAACGATAAATTCTGGTATATTTAATAGAAATTACTAGTATTCCATGTTTTAATTAGTAGCTTATGTTTGGAAATTGGGCTTGGACATGGATTGTGAAACTCTTAAACCTTTAAAACCTTTCGGGCCCAAAAACTTTAAACTCTTCTTAATTCAAATTAACAAAAAGAAAAAAAATAAAAAAAAATAATAGGAGGGAAAAGGGAGGGCCGACCATATGGAAGGTTTTTCATGGGATTTGAAACCCCCATGATTATTGAGAGAATAATTGCCCATTATTCCTTAATCAATTCATTTCCTATTCATTTCCTATTCATTTCCTTAAATATTCTTATTGCCTAAAGTCTAGAAATCCTCTCTAACCCTCATTATTCCTAAACTTCAAGAAAACAAGCTCTAAACCTTAAGCCACACGCCACTTTTGCATTGTCACTCTTGGATTTTTGGTGTTTTTCATCTCATTGTAAGTAATTCTATGTGTTGTCTTTTATTAAATTTTAAATATAATTGTAAAGAGTATGTAATGTATGGTGTTGAATGAATTTTAGCATAGTTTCTTCCATGATTTTTATAGTAGTATGGTTATTATTAAATAATTGTCAATTGGTGGTGTTGGATGTTGTGTTGTGGAAATTGTCTTAAAAAAGAGCATGTTAAACTAAGTTGTTGAAGGATGTGTAAAATAATCATATTAGTCATAAAAATAATAATAATAATGATGATAATAAAATATATGTTTAAAGTAGAATTTTAAGGAGAAGTTTTATTGAAATATAAGAAGATGTCTTGGTATGGCATGAGATCTAAAGTGGAGGAATGATTTGTTTAAGAATTTATTAATTATGGAGTTTGAAAATGATTTCTTTTATGTGAGCATGAATTTATGATTTGTATGATAAAGATTTAATAGGAAATGTAGAAATTGGAATTTATATGAATTTTGAACAAGAATTGATAAAATCCCGTAAGATTGGAAATCATGAAAAATGGTGTTTTTGGATTATATTCCTTTATCGATGGAACGTTGACGATCTTGGAAGGAAAGTTTCCACTAAGTGTCCAGTTTGTGAACCAGAGTCATATTTTCATATGATTATCCGGGTCACTTAAGCCGGACCGTTACAATGGTCTTAAGCAAGCGCCTCGGCAATGGTACAAGAAATTTGAGTCATTCATGGTTGATAATGGCTTCCACAAGACATATGCTGATCACTGCGTGTTTGTGAAGAATTTTGCTGAAGGTGACTTTCTCATTCTCCTGTTATATGTTGATGATATGTTGATTGTTGGTCGTGATTCCAACGAGATTGCTGACCTGAAGACTAGTTTGAGCAAGTCCTTTGCTATGAAGGACCTTGGCCCTGCAAAGCAAATTTTAGGCATGCGTATTTCTCGTGATAGGAAAAATAAGAAATTGTGGATATCACAAGAGAAATACATTGAAAAGGTGCTGAAAAGGTTCAATATGAACAATGTTAAGCCTGTGTGTTCTCCACTGCCAGTGCATATGAAATTGAGTTCCGAACAATGTCCTACAACAGATGAAGATAAGAAGAAGATGAAAAATGTGCCTTATTCATCCGTTGTAGGTAGTTTGATGTATACTATGGTATGTACTAGGCCTGATATAGCCCATGTTGTTGGCGTAGTTAGCAGGTCTATGTCTAATCCTGGAAAGGAGCATTGGGCAGCGGTTAAGTGGATTCTAAGGTATCTCAGGGGTACTTCTAGAGTTAGTTTATGTTTTGGTCCTGGCAAACCTGTGTTGGATGGTTACACAGATGTTGATATGTCAGGTGATATTGATTCTAGTAAGTCTACTTCTGGTTACATGATGACGTTTGCAGGGGGAGCTGTTTCTTGGCAATCTAAATTGCAAAAATGTGTTGCTCTATCGACTACTGAGTCAGAGTATGTGGCAGCTGTTGAAGCTGGTAAAGAGTTAGTGTGGATGAGGGACTTCCTTGCGGAGTTGGGTTTGGAGCAAGACGATTATCTGTTACATTGTGATTGTCAGAGTGCCATTCACCTAGCTAAGAATGCTACCTATCATGGTCGAACGAAGCATATACGAAGGAGGTATTATTGGATTCGAGATCAGATAGAAGAAAAAATATTTGAGCTTGTGAAGATCAGTACTCATGAAAATGGATTGGATATGTTGACGAAGATCCTTCCAAGAGACAAGTTAGAGGTGTGCCTTTTGAAAGCGGGACTTGTCATACCCCCAAGTTGAAGTGAGGGGGAGATTTATTGGGTTATTCCCTCCCACTTGGAGGAAGGCCCAATTAATATATTTAATTATGGGCTTAATAATAATGGGCTAATAATAATAATATATTAATAATAATAAAAAGAAAAAAAAGGGGTTGAAAACTATAAATACCAAGAATAGGGCAGCACCTTTTTGATATATTGAAAAACACATACTGCATGCACAAGAAACAGAAAAGACAGACGCAAGGTTCAGCGAAGAAAAGGTATCGCGCGTGACTTTACGGCGATCTGATCGAAGGCCATTCGTATTCTGATTTTCGTCAAATTTTGACACGGTGTTTCTGTCTACCCAACCTACATATTCAACGGTTGGATTGTCATTTTGTGCACTGTAAGTGGGTAATTTGTATTTTGCCCTAATTTACCCTAATTGTTATTTTACCACGTTTGAGTGATGTTTTAGGGTTGTTTGGTGTTTGTATTGCGTCTAGTATTGTCTAGAGAGGATTTTGGCTGTACCCATTGATTTTATTGGTGATTAGTGGAAGAGTGTGGTACCACTTACGTTCCCGTGGTTTTTCCCGCATTAGGTTTTCCACGTACATATCGTGTGTGCTTTACTTTCCGCATTTTTACTTTATTGTACTTGATTGTGGGATTACTATTGTTTGTTTGATTAGATTGATTATTTTTGCTCATCTAACAACACAAAGGGAGAAAGTGTGTGTGTTATATCGCCACTTTTCTCAACATTTATTTGTTACCCAGATTAGCAGTTTGATGATACCAGAAAAAGAACACCATCTAAAAGGAAAAATTAGAAAGATAAATAATATTCCAAGATTAAGAACTCTGGTATCAAGTTTAATGGTGTTCTTTTTCATTGATGAACTGATGATGGAACGATGTTACTTCGCTGTTTGACCAATTTTATTAATTTCTCCATCATAAGAGGTTGACTTTTGTTTGACCAATTTTATTTTGTTCGCTGTTACTAACAGCGAACATAACCAAACCCAAGGTTAAGAGGAAAATTGCTTATCTTGGGAAATATTTTCAAAACTTTTTATTTTTTTAATTTTTTTAATTTTTTGCTTATTCATTTTAATTTTTCACATTAGTCTATATTAAAGAAAGGAAACTATAAAGCTAAAAGTTTGTTAAAGTTAAAGGTCTGTAGAATTATTTTCACTTTATTGCAATTTCCGCTTTAGAATTAAGACATTCACAAAAAGATAATTTCTTGGTCACAATATTAAAATCAACAAGAATTTGGAATAAATCAAACAAAATGCACAACTTTAGCTGCATGCACTCGTTTTGTGATTTAAAGCAAATTATTTCCAAATATGGGATTGCTCTAAAACATTACATACCTTAAAGAAACTCCCAATTAACATAAAACTTTTTTATAATTCATTTTCATATATACTTCATCCAGCTGCAAGCAAAACATAACATGGAAAAACTAGTAATTATACTTCTACCGTAAGGCCTCAAAAGTAATATAAAAAGATTCGATGCATGATGAAAATAATAAAATGATTCTTACTTGTCCTTTCATTTTGGTGACTGATCTAAGAATGAAGATACACGATTAAGTTGAGTGAGAAATTGTAAATTTTGAGCTCTTAGGTCTTCAAGTTCATCATTTTTTTTATGAAGCTAGAAAAAATTGTTGAACTTTTAGCGTCTAATAATCCTAGGTTTATAATCACTATGTACTACTAAAGTAGGGACAATATGTATTAAATTACAAGGTCCAAAAGGGATTCAAATTATAGGACAGAAGGAAGTTAGAAAACCGAGTCAGCAAGAAAAGCCGACTCGGCTGTCATGTGTGAGAACCTAAAGCCGACTAGGCTTTAAGTTCTGGAAAATCCCATTTGTTCAGCAGGAAAAGCCGACTTGGCTTTCCTGGGTTTGGAGCAAAATTCGAGTCGGCTTTTTCTTCTAATATGACCGTTGGGTTATTTCTTAATCTTTGAGTTAATGACATTGAATTCTTATACTAATTCAACAATGATTTTGATGTTATTATGGATTATTATGGTGAATAATGCTCATGAATGTCATGGATTAATGGTATTGATTTGGAATCACTCTACATGGAAAAGAGTGTTACCAATCGACTTTTGTTAAAGAGTCGTTTGTATGATTTCTGATTGCAAGAAGGAAAGCCTATGAAACCGCACCTTGATGAATTTTACTCAATAATTATGGATTTGCAAAATATTGATGTAAAAGTGGATGATGAGGACTTGGCCATCTTATTGTTGGTTTCACTACCACCTTTATTTATGCACTTTAGGGAAACATTATTATATGGAAGAGACACATTGACTAGTGAGGATGTTAGAAAGGCCTTAACTCAAAAGTACCTTATTGATTGTCAATTCGCTCAAAAGGAGTCCAAAGATTCCAATGATGCTTTGTTTGTGCAGGATTCGGGTAGGAACAAAAGGGGCATGACTTGCAACTTTTGTAAGAAGAAAGGTCACCTCAAGAATGATTGTTGGAAATTAAAATCCAAACAATCCGATGAAAGCAAGTCCAATAAAACTATCGCCGCCGAAGCTAGCTATGTTGAAGGTGAGTTATATGATGTTGGTGCTCTCGTTGTTACTTGTGAATACAAGGGTGGTGACTCATGGATTTTGGATTCAGGATGTTCAAGACACATGACTTTTAACTCAAATTTCTTCTCAACTTATCAAAAGGTTGATGGAGGGAAAGTCACTATGGGCAATGAGGCTAGTTGTCCGATAGTTGGTATTGGAAATGTTAAATTTATCATGTTTGATGGTGTTGAAAGAACATTGACCAGAGTCCTTCATGTTCCAGGTATGAGTGAAAACTTAATTTTCCTTAGTATTTTGGATAAAGAAGGTTATAAATACATTGGTGAAGGTGAAGTTTTGAAAGTTGGCATGGGCCTAATTTAATCATGAAAGGATCCATAAAAGATGACTTGTATATGCTTGTGGGTTCAACCTTAATTAGTTCGGCATGTGTGTCCACAACTTCAACCAAGCATGAAAATGATGATGTTACTTCTTTAAACAACAAAGGTTTGAGAATAATTCCAACATACCCCAATGAGTCCATGGGATATATAGAGTTGATTGGTGATTAAATTCACACTCTTTTGGGAGCCCTTTGTGGGCATTTTTATGCATGTGTTATGTTTAAGCACATGTGTTGTTTTTGTTTATGTTTTTACTTTGAGTATGTAATTGTGTAAGTTATTATATTATGTTTGGAGTGTATTAGAGAATTCCATTGACTTGGGTGAACTCAAGTCAAGGTGGAGATTGTTGTGATTAAATGGTGTGAATTGAGTGCACCAAATAAATTATGGACATTCAAGAGTGGAATCCTATGAGTGTTTAAGTGTGTGTTTAAGAGGTGATTAATTATGTGTGTTAATACATAATTGTTATGGGAGAAATAAAGATGAGCATTGATGATGAGTTGTGATGGTTGATTTTTATAAAAGAATGCCAACAATTTTTGGCTTTGTACGTATGCCTTGTTCGAGGCAATATATGTGTGAATATCGCCTTGAACGAGCACTTTGATCAAAGAAGTCAGTAGCATCAGGATAAGGCTCCTCGAACGAGCGTTTGAGGTGCTCGAACGAGGAAGCAGCAGCTCGAGAAACAGAAGGCTGATCTGGGAAGTGCTCGAACGAGCCATAAAGGTGCTCGAACGAGCTGGGTCGAGCTAAGCAGCTGGTCTCTGGCTGTTGGTTTTTCAAGTCCTTTAATACGTTATTTATTTGAGGCTCTTCACATGGAAATCAGTTTGCATTGTGGTGAGTACTTAGCATTTATCTTGTATTAAGTAGTGTACTCATTAATTGTAAGTAGCACTATAAATAGGAGTCTCACATGCTTATCACTATAATCCACAAAAATTCCCAAGCCAAACACTAGCTTAGTATCTCTTCTCTAATTGTAATTCTCAATTTGTTATAATATAAGAGATACTACACCGGAGGACGTAGTCAAAATTTGGGTGAACCTTGTTAATATTTTGTGTCGTTTATTATTGCATTTTTATCTCTTACAAAACATCGAGTTTATAGTTTGCGTAATTTGTTTCACACAAGACTTCACACTTTCGATATTGGTGATATTAAAGGTTGTAACACAACGTTCGATCTCTAATAGGTCATCGTTTACATAACATGTTTAGGAAAACACCCTTAAGTCGGTATTATTCATGATTGATCAAATGTTAATATTATTGTAGGGAAATAAGCAAAAATTGTCTTATTCCTGATTGATAGTGATTTTAACTGATTGTAAGTTATTTGTAGTTATATATTATAACTGAGTATTACTAATGAAATGTGATTTTTACTGATTGGAACTAATATTTACTGATCGTAATTAATTAAAAATAATTTTTACTAATTTAAAATGATTTTTACCGATTAAAAATAAGTTTTCCTAATCACTTATTTTTTATTTATTTGAACTAAATTGCATCTATAAGCGTTAAATCTTAATATTATCAAACTGTTGGATTACTGATTCAAAGTGAAACAGTAATATTTTTTAATTTTTTTATAGATTATATTGGAGTAGTTTTTATTAGTGGGTTATGCAAGGATATTTTAAAGGAAAATTTTAGGTACGAATAATTAATACGATTTTCTGTTAATTTTCCTATAATAAAATCAATTTATGATCAATTAATTATGAGTAACACCATTTAGAGGGTTTTTTTTTCTAAAATAATACCAACATTAGTTTATTACTTAATTTATAATTATTTTTGTGTCATATAATCTCTTATAGTTTTACTAGGATAGAAACTCGTGCAATGCACGAATTTTTAAATACGTTTATATCTTAATGAAATTTTAGACGAACGAACATCTTCGATTATTGATGTTTTATAAAACAACATCTTTCATTCATATTTGGTTGATCTATATTCACCCGCTGTAGGGTTAACACACATGATTTTGAATGAGTTAACATTATAAAATTTTCCCATTGAAGCCATTATAGATGTTCTTTTTTTGTCCACCATGATTAAATGAATAGATGTGGTCACATGTATGACAGAGGGGTGACTAACATACATACACCGGCGGGTATGACTGGGTCTTTCCCAATTAATGTTGGACTACATCAGGGATCAGCATTAAGTCCTTTCATTTTTACGGTCATTATGGAAGAGCTCTCTAAATCCATCTGGGAGACCGTACCATGGTGCATGCTTTTCGCCGATGATACTGGCCGCAGAAACCAAGGAGGAGGCTAATAGTAAATTGGGAAAGTGGAGAGAAGCCTTGGAGGGAAAGGGGCTGCGCATAATCCGTACAAAGACAGAATACCTACGATGCAATTTCAGTGGGATAGAATCGCTAGGGGAGCCAGAGGTAACCATAGGAGGTGAAGTTGTTGCGTGTACGTCCAAGTTTAAATATTTGGGTTCTGTGATTCAGAGCGACGGGGAGATTGATGGAGACGTTACTAATCGTATACAAGCGGGCTGGCTTAAGTGGCGAGCAGCAACCGGGGTGCTTTGTGATAAAAAGTTTCCGAGGCGATTAAAAGGTAAATTTTACCGCGTTGCGATTAGGCCGGCGATGTTATATGGGACAGAATGTTGGTCCGTAAAAAAGGTTTTCGAACAGAGGATGGAAGTAACGGAGATGCGTATGTTGAGGTGGATGTGTGGTAAGACTATGTTGGATAGGATAAGAAACCAGGAGTTCAGAGAGACGTTAAGGGTTGCACCTATCTCTGCAAAGATGCGGGAGAACAAGTTGAGATGGTTTGGGCAAGTGCAGAGAAAGACACATGACGCCCCAGTAAGAAGGATCGAATACATAATAATGGAGGGTAAGAGAAGTCGAGGACGACCTAAGAGAACGTGGGAGGAACAAATCAAAAGTGATATGCATGAACTTCACCTCTCTAAGGACCTGACCAGGGATAGGGTCAGTTGGCGACGCCTTATCCAAGTCCTAGATTAGTAAACCTGTCCCTTTACCCCCTCGTTCGTCTTTATCCTTTGTCTTTTTGTCGCTTTTTACCTGTTTCTTTGATCTTATCTTTGTTTTTGTGTGTGTGCTTCTATTATTTTTGCCAACTGCAGGTTCCTCTTGCTAGAAGACCGTTTTCGAGCCGAGGGACTCTTTGATCGCACTCTCCTTATGGGTATGAGCATGTCATCGTTCCTCCCTCCCCAGACCCTGATCATAGTTTTCTTTGAGCGGGATACACTGGGTATGATGATGATGATGATGATGATGATGTGGTCACATTTCTCTCTTTATACTCCCACATATGTATGACCTTTGCATTAATTTTCCATATTCTCCTATCACTTTGTATTTCCTGAATGTAATTTAAGCTCACGGTTATAATTGAAAATATTTTTCACCAACACTGAAGCTTGAGAAAAAAGAAATTACATGGGCAAATAATTAAGTTGATCAAATGGTGAGTGGTGTATTTATATTGTAGTTCATGCCATTCTATTGAAAGACAAATTCTATTTTTGTCAACTTATAAAATTGACTGAATTGAAATTCCTTCAATTAATATTTTTGCCATTAATATAAATTATAATTTTTTATTTTCATAAAAGAATAATATTGTATGAATTGAAATTCTTGCAATTATTACTCATGTCATTATTATGAATCCAACGTTTTATTATTTTAAAAAAATAAAATTGACTGAATTGAAAATCCTGCAATTAATATTCCTGCCATTAATATTTATGCCATTAATATAAATCCAAATTTTTATATTTGTATAAAGAATAAACTTGACTGAATTGAAAGTCCTACAATTATTTCTGTCATTAATATGAATGCAACATTTTATTTCCGTAAATGATTAAAATTGATTGAATTGTAAATCATTTAATGAATATTCCTGCCATAAATACTTTTATAATGCTGACCAATAAAATAATTACAAATGACACTCTCATATTCACCCTGATTTTCTATACTATACTATACATCAAAATTAATATAGTGTATGATTTTTAATATGTTGGAGATATTGTAGGAAAACACTCCCAAATTGGTATGATTCATGATTAATCAAAAGTTGAAATTATTATAGATAAACAAGCAAACTTTTGTATTATTCCTGGTATTTTTTCTATTTTACTAGGGTTCTTGTTTATAGTAATATATCACTTTTTTAATCAAAATTATAGTTTTAATTTTTTTTCATTATCTTTTTTATTCAAACTACAACTTTTTTTTGAAATGTTATTCAAACTAGCTACAACTTTATTGTGAGTTTTGTTTGATTATGAGAACATTAACATTGTAAGTCTTACTTCTCCTTTCTTTGATCTCTCATAATCTTAAGACAAACTAGAAATAATTGAAATGAATTTAATAACATCACACTAACTAGATTTCTTCTTATGAAATAATAATCATTGCATCAAACTTTATTTATCATAATGATTTAATAACAACTATCAAAACTGTGTTTATTCTTATGCATTACTAACTAAAAATAAAATTTCATGCATACTAATAAAGCTAAAGTAAAATTACAAATGCCAAGCGCTCATTTATGTTGTTTATTTATTTTTTTTTTTTGAGATGTTGTTTATTGTTGTTAATTCTATTGAAAGCTAAATATATCCTATGTCGCAGTTGATTATTAATATTTTTTATTTTGTACAACCATATAAACAACGAAACTTATTTCTTTATTGATGTTTAACATAAAAGAGAAATAAAGCCGATTTAATTGCATATAATATTATAATTTATCAATACTAATTAAAATTTAAATTTCTCATTTTCACTCATTTAATCCAAAAACTCCACTTCCACCTTTGTAACCTTTCTTAAAAAAATTTCTAACTCAATTCTTTTATAAAAGAGGCCATATATTGTGTCATTGATTATAATATGATCACAAATAGTATATTCTATAAAGATAGAAAAATAAAAAAAGGAATCAAGAAAATTGGGAGTGATTAGACTTGATAGTTAGTTCTATTTTTCATCACAAAATCTTACTTGATAGTGGTAAGTTAAAACTATAAAGCCCACGTGAAATCTTACTTGATAGTGGTAAGTTAAAACTATAAAGCCCACGTGAAGGTTGCTCTCTTGAGAGACCGTCTTTTGTAAAGACGACTCTAAATATAGATTTAGGTTTGACTTTTGAAAGTCGTCTTTACAAAAGACGGTCTCTCAAGAGAGCAGCTGTTGATGTGGGCTTTATAGTTTTAACTTACCAATAATTTGCGCATTTATTTTCTTGGTGAGGGACTTTTTCAATAAGAGTATAAATTTTACTCCCTCCTATGCATAAAGAATTAGATATTTGTTTTTTCACACTATCCAATGCATTTATTCAATGCTTAATATCTGTTATGATACATAACGAAAAATTATAAAAAGTGAATATTAATAATCTTTGCATTGAGACGAATCAAACAAGATCTCACTTGACTATGTTCTAATCTATAGATTAAGAATAAAATACAGATTAAGAGTAATAAGTGAATAGTGTCAAAAAACAAATGTCCCATTCTCTATGAATAGGTTCTAATCTAGGTAATTAATATTATGTTTTGTAAATATAAATTTATTTCAATATAAATTGACTTTAATAAGTATACATTATTCATGATAATTAGTTAGTAATTAAGAGTATAGTTTTTACATGTTCACCTAGATACAATATTTTTGTTAGAAAATTATGAATTAATTGCAATAGCTTATTTCAATTCATTAAATATTGTTACGTTTAAATTCGTTTAGCTCAATAAAAATAAAATCTTTACAATCCGATATTAATAACTTTTTGATTTTTAAAAAGTGAAATAGATGAAATATCTCAACTAGTACGTGGAATCTATTTGTGAGTACCCATGTGTTCAAAATAGTAACACATGCATTAGGATTGATAATGTTGTATAATACAACAAGAAGGTTTTTATTACCTCTAACATGTTATTACACTACAATTTGAGTTTTTTACTTTTAAGTGATTTTAATTTGTTTGTTAAGTAATATATAATATTTAAAAAAAAATCACGCAATTATTTGTTTTACGTCATTTATATTTTTTTCCATTACCCTAATCTTACTAAGTGGCTCTCACCTATAATGTGGTTTGGAAAGTTCAGATTTGTAAAACCTTACCTTTGTTAATGATAAAACTAATAAATTGAAAATGTTGTTTCCGATGGATCCTTGGTAGCAAACGTTTTCCACATAAATAAGCTAGTATAAATGATTTAATAAGTTATTTTACTTTAGTCCATTATAGTTCGAAAAAAATAAACAATATACTCCCTTTCTCCCACTAGAATTGAAGTAAAGAGAAAGTGAGTTTTTTTTATGAAGAAAAAGTATATAATGAAAAAACAATGAAGATATAGAATAAATTGTGTGGATGAAATTAAAAATGAGTGAAAATTTATGGATCAGATTAAAAGAATTATATGGTGAGCCATTACCCCAAAATTAATAAAAATAATACAAATTAAGTAAACACACTGAAATAATAAATAATACAAATTGATTACAACGGACAATATTAACAAACTAAGAATTGTGGGCAGCTACGCTGTTTATAAAGGATAAAGTCAACTTAATTCAATAAAAATAGAAGTATAATAAAAGTGTTAATAAAAATCTAAACTAAGGAAGTAATAAGTTAAAACGAATAGGATTATACAAAAAGAAAAAAAAGTTAAAACGAATAAGATCGGACTATCAAATAGATACTTGTTGAATGCCCTTCTCATACATGTTCAAACCCGTGACCTCTTGTCACATTGACTTCTGATACCATGTCATAGAATTAACTCCACCAAAAACTTAAACTGATGGTTGAGGTAATATGTTATATACTCTGATAAAATACTGATGAGTGAGTGGTCAGGTTATTCTCTCATTTCCTCTATATATAATCAACACTACTTGACTACATCTAGATCTGCACTCAATCCCATACCCCATAAAATCTTCTTTGAAACATAACAACTTTTTGTAATAATTCAAACTCAACCATGGAAGCTTTCAATGCATCATCCATAATCCTCCCTTTTCCTTACACTTATGGCATTACAAATGTTTCTACTTTCACTCCTCCTTTACATCCACAAATACAATACTCATCATCATCACTTATCATCTTCCCCCATCCAATACCACATGGAACAATATGGATACCCAGATGTGGACCCGCCTCCCTAAACGGATCCTTGATCGGATCCTAGCTTTTCTCCCTTTACCTGCTTTTGTTCAGATTAAGGTGTGTTTGTAAAAGATGATCCAACTCTTTCCTTGAGCTTTACCTACAAGTCTCCTCTCATCATCATTGGTTCATCTTTTTCACCCACAAAACACCAAACACATACATTACACTACAAAAAAAAGAGAGATGACTACTGTCAGAAACCGAAGCTAATTCGACGCCATCACATACTTGGCGACGGAATGGCTTCTGTTAGAAGCCGAAGCCAAAAGTGGCGTAGCCAATGTCAATTTCCAAAGCCATTCCGAAGCCATCTTTTGCGTCAGAATATATAACAGTAGCCATTCCGTTGCCATATTAATTGCCCAGCTTTCCAATTATTATTATTTATTATTTATTAGTAATATTTTAATATTATTTATTTATTTATTTATTATTAGAATTTTAATATTAATTATTAAAAATTAAGATTTTATAATTTAAATTTTTTTGCTGGGAATTTATAATTTTTCTTTTTGAATATGGGAATTTATAATGTAGATTTTAAGTTTTATATAATTTAAAATAATAATAAATAAATAAATAAAACCCACAATACTAAAATAACAAATAAAATATGTACGACAAAAAAATATAATTAACTAATTATATTTTTTTTGTTTCAAACTAAATATATAAATATACAAATAAAGAAAATATTCACAAATACATTACAAAAATTATAAAATAACTAAATTTAATTAAAAATTGTTTTGACGAAATATTGAACTTCCTAAATCATCTAATACCGCCACCATTTCCACCACCACGGCGCATACGATATCCGTCCGAACCACCTGAAGCACGCGTGTTATGAGATCCATGAGAGACACCAGGACTTCCACCATGAGCGTTGAGATTCTAGTCGTCTAATGGCCTCTTGCATTGATGTTAATTCATTTCGCATATCTCGCAACTCATTAGCACTTGGGTTGTTCTCGGTTATTTGAATCATTTTCATTGTTGTTTTGGTTAGGGTTAGGGTTTGACATTGTTTCTTCTAAAAAACTAAATAAAAACAGAAAAACAAAATCAAATTAAAAAAATCTAACAAATTAAACTAAAACTCAGTACTAAGTTACCAACAAACCTACAAACCAACAAATTTACACCAACAATAATACAATCCCAAATAACTTGGGAAATAATGACCCAACATCAAAAGCATACCTAATCGACCCGTATGACATAAAATGGTACACTATCCCATTTTCTTCAATTTACCCACTAGGGTTTTCACCCGTTACCTGTTCGGGTGGGTTAATTTGCTGGATGTCAGACAACCCGGGTTCAAATACCTCTTTCTTCACAATCCATTACTCGGGTCCATAACCCAATTACCTCCGACCCGACAACCCAGACTCTTCCCTTCCGTGGGCCTATCCGTTACTTCATCATCTCTAGACCTAATCTTAGCAGGACACGATATGATATCTCCTTATGCAGTCAAAAACCTAACATCTGAAACATTACATGTGGATTCGGGTGGGTTTTACACAATGTGGGATAGTACTGCTTCTTTACCCAGATTATGTAGCCTTGAATCGGGTCAAATAATCCATTTAAATAGGAGATTTTACCGCATGGATTACAACCCGTTTAGTGTGTTAACCTATGATATTTCATCCAACCTTTCGTGGAAAATTCAAGCTCCATTGAGGAGATGATCTTGAGATGTCCATGTTTGCTTGAGAGTAAAGAGAAGGTAATATTAGTAGCAGCAGTTGAGAAGAGTAAGCTGAATGTTCCAAGGAGTTTGAGAATGTGGGACCTACAAATGTGTGGGACCCAATGGTCAGAAATAGAAAGAATGCCACAACAATTGTATGTTGAATTTGAGGAAGTTGAAGGAGGAAGAGGGTTTGATTGTGTTGGATCTTCAAGATCCTTTAATTTGTTAATGTTGATGTTTGTTAATTATGTTGGGCATGTTGCATTGCTTGTATTTCTACCTAACCCTTAATTTGTTTGTTTCTAACTTAGGTTGTTACTTTGTTTTAAATGTCTTGTGTAGTTTGATCACTTTTGCAAGTCCATGTTGTTGTAATAAAGTTAGTTCACTTTTATTTATACAAGAAAAAAGGGTTTTATTTTATAGACTATATGGTCTATGGCTATTGGGCTATATGCTATATATGATTTTATGTTGCTTTCTTTAACATATATACTTTGGCAAGTGCAATACTAGCTAGCTAGATGTAAATTGAATTATTTTAGCTAAAAATAGTGATATTTACTCTAACTAAGAAAAGAATATTATTCTTTTGATTACTACTTTGATTTAGCCAACGGATCGCCTACTATGATCCCTTTTCGGACATGCTCATATTTGTTATGATATTTTGTCAAACTTTTTTAACCTAACGAATTTTAAAATAAAATTATCAAAAAACATTATACAATCATAGCAATAGAAAAATTTAATAGACAATTAAAGAAGCTTTTTACCTACGAATTTGGTATGATTGTATAATGTTTTTTGATTTACATATTACAACAATAATCTTGTTCATTTGTAGATTTGCATATTAAAATTTTCTTAGCTATTGGGCTACGAATATTAATGATATATAGCCTACAATCATAGCAAAAGAAAATTTTAATACACAAAAATTTTAATGATATAATCATAGCCTACGAATATTAATGATATATAGCCCAATAACCACAAACAATGAAAACTTGTAATACTACTATTATCTTAAGGTATCAAATTAGATTCCTTGGTTTGGGTGTAGCGCAAAATTATTTCCCAATTACATTTGGGATGCAATATAAAAAATGTTGCATTTACCTACGCTTGAAAATCATTTAGACACGCTTATATGTGAGGCTGATACATTTAGCCACGCTTAATTAAGCAAGGCCTCCGCATGTGTTGGTAAATTTTTAGGCACACTTATAAACGTGGCTAAAGTTCCACATAAGCGTGAATAGTAGTACCTTTTAGCCACTCTTATAAATTACCAGCCACGCTTATTGGTGTGACTGAATTGATTATATTTTTTTATCTAATTGACATTTTGCCACGTTTATTAGTGTGGTTGAATTTATAACATTTTAATATAATTTAATTGACTTGTAGCCACGCATATAGGTGAGACTATTATTCTCACACTTAATAAGTGTGCCTAAAATGCAAAAAGTGAGTCTAATTGCAAAAAAGTCTGCCACACTTAGATAAGCGTGCCTAAATAAGTGTAGCTAGATGCCACGTTTTTTTTGTAGTGATTGTTTAATAAAAATGATTGTAATATTAAAACAGTGTCGCTACTAAAAGTGTTTTAAAGTTTCTAGACAATAAAATGTTTACACTGTGTATACTAACAATGTTTCCAAGTCAGGTCTAAAGTGCCTCTGAACTGCTACGGATGAATACTTACTTTGACATAAACGACTAGAACACCTATGTATGCGAACTATGAAAATGCTATCTTTAACTGACCTGGTAAAAAGACTTCCTTAGATCACTTTACAGAAAGATGAGGATCTTCTCCCAAAATATTGCCATTTAGAGAAATAATTCCCATCTTATGTTAATGGGAACATAATTCACTATCTACCGTCCACGTAGGATGTATTTTATTTTTTTTTATTTTGTTATATAAAACCGCTATATAAAATAACGGTTTTCTATTTAAACACAAAACGCCATCTGAAATGACGATTTACTATGATTTAATTTTTTGGGTAATAATATAACCGCCATCTTAGATGGCGGTTTTATCTAATAACATTTTGAAAGAGGTTGAGAGATGAAGAAATTTGGCCATGCCTCGTAGTTAAGCCTTCTGATCGAAGAAATGGATCAAAAAGCTAAGCTTTTCCTCGCATAAACTCAAACCAATTTCATAGTGATTGAGACATATCATGTTCTTAGAACAATAAAGAATCTCAAGAACCATGAAAACCAGTTTTTTTTGGCCATCTTTGAGTGATAGTAAACAGGAAGATGATAGTAAACACTTAAACAATAACTTCACTAGCCAACAAGTAACTTAATCACAAAGATAGTAATGGGGATGAAGAAATTTGGCCATCTTTGAGTGAGAGAGGGTGAGAGATGAAGAAAATATTTTTTTTTGCAGGACTCGTGTGCAACAGGAAGATGGAGATGAAGTTAACCGCCATTTTACATGGCGGTTATGTTATATTACAGTTTTTTTTTGCAAATAGTTCACAAAAGCTAAACGTCATCTTAGAAAGCGATTTTGTTTTGAAGTTCTAATATAACCGCTATCTCAGATGGCGATTTTAACTTAAAAAAAAAAAAAATTTCTCAATCTAGTGGACGGTACAATGGGAAATAAGTTTCCCATGTACATAAAATAGGAAATAAATTCCCAAAATGCAATATCATGAGAAAAGATTTGGATAAAAAGCTTATTTAGATCCAAGAACTTTGTAAGCACTTCTAAACCTATTGATTTATTATATACTTATTTGGTTGGTCTTAAACGTGTCAAGACTCATACAGATAAAAAAGTTATGTCATGTGAAATATAGATAATTATTCATGTTTTACTTGGGTTTCATTTTTTTGCGTGGAAAATTAAGAGCATTATCAGAATTTTCAAAATTTAATAAAAAACTCCTAACTTTAAAAAATCTATCTATGGTTTCGGATAGATTATTGGGAAATGAATATGACTTTATTTTTCATATGCGCTATTTTGAATTTGAGTTGTGTCTATATAAGCACTGCCAAGATAGTTGATTAATCATTACGTTAAATAAAATGATATAACTGTAGGTAATTTAATATCTTTTTGATAAGATATGCTGGTGAAGGATTTTGTTGTTGATTTTGACTTATCGTTCCATTAAAAGAAATTTAATATATTATGTATAACAAAATTCGAATGGGTATAATCAAATTATTTATGTTTGAGGTTTAAATAAATGAAAATATCAGGGAGTATGCGAGTAACCAAGGGTTTGGGGGAAAATGATATAGAGCTGATGATGAATGGTAGGTGAGAACGAATACAACCCAATTTTTTATCTTTTATTTTTTATTATTTTTATATTTTATTTATATATTTTTTTTTGCTTTTGCCATCAGGAGACAGAGGTAATAAAAAAACAATTAAATTATACTATAGCAAAATAAGAAAAAACTAATAATTCATATCATTTATATTTGAGATTCAAATAAATGAATATAATAAAAAGTATGTCGGTAATTGAGTTTGGGCAAATGAGGGATATTGAGGTGATCATATATATATAGGAGGTGGGAAGGTAAAATAAAGAAATAGAAAAACTTTACTATAAGAAATAGAAATAATAAAGAAATCAAAGAAAGAAGAAAAAAAAAATACTAATACGAGGGGCAACTAAAGAAAAACTAATAAAAATAAAACAAATCTTAATCCAATTGAACAATAATTTTGCACCACACATTTCATAAGAAATTTTTTTAACTTGCAAAAGGTATGTAATTAGTGGTTTGATTTATTTACGTAGGATTAGTATATCCGGAACAAAGGTAGACGTACATAGTTGCCATCAAAACTTTACTTTTTGAATAAGTTCTTCTTGTGTTGGCTCCGTCGTCAGAAAGCTAAGCATAAATGACAAACAATGGCTTTACAAAATGTCACCCATACTCTCTAGGTAATTATTTGTTTTTATCACAAATCATATCGCTTGTCAAAAATATGAAAATAAATAATATTTTACATCAACATCAACATGCTACAACAGTTATTTTGTATTCTGTAATGTTTTGTGGTAATTAACGTATGCGTTATACGGTATGCGGAAGCGTAGGTTAATGAAAATTTTTAGAAATGTATAAATACAAAATATATGTTTGAATGAGACCACACAAAATATGAAAATATAATTTATTATATTAAATAATATTAGCGTATACACATACTCTAATAATTAGTTAGGGTGATAGAGGAAATTACAAACTTTTATAATTAATAACATATAAATAAATATAAGAAGAGTTAATTTGAATAACCGAAAATAATAAAAAAATATGTGAGAAGATGTGAATAAGATATTTTTCATTATTGTTCTAATTTAAAAAATAAGTATCATGCCATATTTCGTTTTGTTGTTTGTTCAATAATAATGATTTTAGTATGCATGGGTTATAACTCAACTTAATTAGCTACGTTAAGCAGGTGAAATTTTCTTTCAAATGTTACGCAAATTTACAAATCAAAAAGATTATTGTTACAATATATAAATTTTTGATTTCGAAATTAATGATATTAATTCAATTTTTAAATTTAATTATCTTGTAACAGATTTTAATTATACAATGTTTTTTAATAATTTTGTTTTAAAATTTTAAAAGTCAAAAAAAGTAGGGTGTGACAAAATATATTCACAAATACGAGAATATCTAAAAACACATTAAAATAGGTGATTTGTTAGATAGATTCAAAAATTGATATTACTTTGTTCGCAATTATTCTTACATAAGAAGGATGACAGAATTGTTTTTCAAAATCTCAGCTTTGTTTACAATTTAAATAATGTCAAGATTGTTAATTGATTGTGGAAGAAGTATAATAACATTTGTATAGCCAGAAAAGAAAAAATAACAAACAAAATAATATATTTTTAGGTAATATATATCCTTTCTCAATAATACAATAAAACAAAATATACATCAGTGTAAACATGTGTATAAGCTATCGGGTTTGATTTTGAGTTGATTTAATGTTTAATTGAAATAAAATATGATGTATTATTTATACTTAGTTTCAAATAGTTAAGAACTGATATGTTGGAAAAAAAAATATGCGAGTAATTGAGTTTGAGGAAATATGATGTATAGTAAGTAAAACACAGAATTTTTATTCATTTTTTCATTTTTTTTCATTTTTTATTTTATATTTTATTTTAAATTTTTTTTGCTTTTGCCTTGAAAATTAAAAGTGATGGAAAGATAAGAAAATGAATGAAAAAAGTACGGTTAAATTATT
This sequence comes from Amaranthus cruentus, assembly GCA_019425755.1. Taxonomy (NCBI): domain Eukaryota; kingdom Viridiplantae; phylum Streptophyta; class Magnoliopsida; order Caryophyllales; family Amaranthaceae; genus Amaranthus; species Amaranthus cruentus. The sequence continues at coordinate 6,243,913 of CM033456.1, forward strand.
TGTGGTTATTGAATTCATATATGCCCACTTAAATGTATCATTTCTCTTAACTTTGTTATATGAATGGTAATGTATTTAATGTCTTTTTCACCTTACAAAGGGTCAATTATATTATTAAATTAAAAAAAATAAAGTGGCAATTTTCCAAAATAGTGGTAGTGATGGAGATAAAATAACCATACATTTTATGCACGCGAAGCCAGAGCTCGTTTTCAAGGCTGGACATGATCAACGATACGATTTTGTGCTTTCTAAAGATGAATAAAAGGCTCTGGAGGATGCTATTTTTGATTGTTGCCCTGATTTGGAAGGTAAGCATCATACGCCAGATTTCGCTTTGAAATTTGTTTAGCAAGAAGCGCGTAAGCATGAATGAGCTTTTTCTCAACTGAACTCCCTTGAGTACGTGAAATTTGCTCTTAAATGCTATTCAATTCTTCAAATCAACAAGATTATTGTTGCAATACGTAAGTTATTGATTTCAAAATTAATGATATTGCTTTAGTTTTTGTATTTCAGCTAGTAAAAGCTTGTTTAATTGTCTTTTAAAACTTTATATTGCTACGATTGTACAATGTTCTTTAATAATTTTGTTTTAAAATAAAGTGTGACAAAATATCTTTAGAAATAGCGCATGTCCAGAAAGGGATTAACGCAGACGATCTGTTGGATAGATTGAGAAATCACTATGACTTTCCTCCCTATATTCAAGATTTCAGCTTTGTCTACACTTTAAAAACAATGCCAATATGGTTGATCCATTAATTGCTAAAAAAGTGAAGAACCATTCTTATTGCAATAAAGAAAAAAAATATCTTAAACACAATGGTATATCTTTAGGTTTAGTATCTTTTCTTGATTAGACAATTGGAAACAATAATATGTACATACTTGTAAACATGTGTATAAGTTTTGTGAATAATTTTGTAATTGATTTTGCCTTAGTTATTCTGCAATCGAAGGAAATTCCTCGAATGAAATGCTTGAGGTAAGATCTATCTTTTAAATTTTTTATAGAAAATTAATACTTGTCATTAACACCCCCATATTTTCCCGATATATTTAATGATTTACTAGTAATATTATTTTATATAAATAATGTTTTTATATATTATTTTGGGCTTGACCATGTATTTTCGGTCCTTTTTAACAATTTGGTTGTTTCGGGCCGAAAAACCTTTAACCCATTTCTTATTTCAAATACAAAAAATAATAAAAAGGGAAATTGTAGGGTTGGCCGACCCTATGGAGTAATTGGTGGAGTTTTGTAACTCCCTTGTGAGAATATTGAAAGGTTACACTAAATGTTGCATTATTCCCATTTCCTTAATTCCTAATTCCTTAATATTTAAATTATGTTTTCCGAATAAAGAATTTCGAAAACTGAGTTTGAAGAAATATCCCTACCTAGTTTCACACGCCTAGCACCATTTGTAACCTTGAATTTTTGGTGTTCTTTCCTTACAATTGTAAGTATAATTCCTCATTTATTTTTTTATTAAGTTTTAATTTAAATTATGTAATTTGTGGCATGTGTGAATTTTAATCCATGGTTAGTTGTTTTTATGATTTAAAAGGATGATATGAATTTTATATATGTCTTTATCAAGTTTTAGTGTATGATGTTTTTTTAGGGTTTTATTTTATATGAGTATGTTAAGTTAAGAATTGTTATTATGATGGATGAATATAACAAAAATATATATAAATTATGGTTGTTCATGAAAAATTGTGTTGTAGTATAAGAAATTATTTTGGTGTGGTATGTGAATTTTAATGTGTTACTGAATAATTTATGAAGGAAAAATTGCGTTTGTAACAAATGAATTATTTTAGAATCATGAAAATTATTTTAACATGTGGGCGTGAGTTTATGATTTTTCATGGTATGGATTTAATAAGAAATGTAAACATCAGAATTTGTATGTAATTTTAATTAAAAATTACAAATTCCGTAAGTTAAGAAAATGATGAAAAAAGGTGTTTTGGAGCATTTTTGGCTTTGAAATTAGGTTAAAAATACTTATACTATTTTATAAATCATGAAAATTGGTACCCGAGGGTTTTGACGCCTTCCGGACGCAACGGTGAAGTTGGATTTTCAGTTTGACAGTTTTAAACAGCGTTTCCGGACAGATTGTGTATGCTGTTCTTTTTGTGCGCTTGCCATGTCATAATGTTGTGTTGGATGTTCATGAAATGTGTGGTATTCTGGTGTGGTGGTAGTTATATATATGTGTAATGGTTTCATTTTAGGAAAGTGTGTATGTGTGCTTATTTTCCGAATACGATTGAACCTTGTAGGAAGTCGATTCGTGACGGGGAATTGATTAGGACGTTTGAGAATTGGTTATCTTGTTTAAGGTACGTACACGCAGCGAAGTTTTGCATCATGTGATATGTACCATGTATTAATGGTAAACAAAAGTAAAGTATGGAAATATAGTACGAATGATGTTATGTTTTCCGAATAAAGAATTTCGAAAATTATTTTGATAAACAGAGATAGTATGAGCTCACTAACTTTAAAGTGGACGTAGTATGACGTGAAATTGGTGGAAAGAATTACTCGCGGTATATGGGGGCATTATGAGCCACCGCGAGGGTATGCATACTTAACCATAGGCGCCAAAGTAAGGCGAGTGTCTATGGTAGAGACTTGCTTAGGCGTTAGCTGCCCCTAATTTATTCTCTCACTGGTAGAGATTGGAGTTGAACCGGCAGTATGGCTGACTAACTTTTACCTGAAATTGATTATACCTTATTAGGGTGATCGAATCGTATTTCGAAAACCGACAGTTATTAAATTTTTCTTTTGTTGTACTTAATTAAATGATATGCGATGTTTTGCTGACGTGTACTTTTGGTCTTAACGATCCTGCGATGATGTTGTTTCCTTTTTGAGCAATGACTAGCAGTAAGTTAAATTGCAGGTATAAGGATTGAGGATTGTCTTTGGAGAAATAAACCGTTAGGTTACAGAAGTCTCGATATGAACTTCAAATTACATTTTAAGAATATTTTGTGTTTTATGAGGCGATTACGTTCTCAAGTTGTTATAAGTAGACTTATCTTTACAATCTTATCCGCTGCTAAGATTTCTTTTATGACTATTAGTTTATAATAACTCTAATAGAATTCGAACCGCAAGTTTTGTTTGGTTTTAAAATCCGTTTTAAACTATCTTTCTAACATCCTGGTTTGACTCGGACTATATTTAGTTTCTTCAAAATGTCGTTTTCTCTTTTAAAACGATTCGAGTTTTTCCGGGATGTTACAACTGGTATCGGAGCGGGAGTTCTATTTAGTGTTATTTATCTAAACCGATAGACTAACGAAGAATAAATGATGACAAGAGCAATGGGTAGACATTAAGGGGATAGTATGTCTTTTGCTTAGTGTCTTTAAGTATATTGTCATAGACAGATTTTGATGTGTGTATGGTAGAAATTTTGTCTATACAATTGTGGTATTCTGTTTATGTCTATGTTTGTCTTATCTCAGTAATTGATTTTCTCGTTTGTTTTCTTTGTGAGTTAGGAAGTTCGATTATTGTTTTTCTATCATGGATAAAGGAAAGAGACCTGCTGAAGAGGGAGTTAGTACCCTAGAGGAACCCTGGAGAGCTTTAGTGAATGCACCAGCTTGGGCAGAGATAGAGGCTTTAGGAATTTGGGACCGAAAAGAGGGAGAAAGTGACCTGGACTATAAATATAGGATGGAAATGGTTTACAAGAAATCTAAACAAGTATATGAGGGTATAATAGATGAGGAGATGGCTGGACTGAAATAGAGAATTGAGCAGTTTGATCGAGAGATCGATGGAAGGGTTAGAGCAGTGGAGACTGGGGGTCAGGAAGGAATTGACATTCCAGAGTCTAGTGGGGCAAGGGCTAACGTTATTGAGGAGATTGTTCCCGTAGTTGACTCAAATTCAGTGTTATTGATAAACTTTGATGAGTTGGATTCAGAAGAGGATCCGGAGGAGGATTCCGAGGAGGATCCGGAGGAGGATTCCGAGGAGGATTCAGAAGAGGACCCAGAGGAGGATTTCGAGGAGGATCCAGAAGGGGAACTCGAAGAGGATCTTGAGGAGAACCCTGAAGGGGAATAAGAGGAAGATATGGAGGAAGATTCCTTGGGAGAGGTCGAAGAACCCTATGAGGATAGTTTGGGAGACGACTATAATGCTGATATGGAAATAGGAATAGCTGATAGAGATGAGGCTATGAGCGACAATGATAGTGATGTAGTCATTCTGGGGGTTGGCCGGTGAGGCGAGGAGATCCTATGAGTGAGGAGGAAAGTGAAATCATCATGTCGGAAGAAAGGCCACCTGAACCAGTAATCGTGGAGCTTTCGGATTCCGTGGAACTACTTGCTATAAATGATTCCTTATCTGTAGGAACACCTTCTGATCCCGATAGCACGCCAAGTGATGACTCTGGAGATGATCATTCTGACCCTGATCGATACGTGGAAGATCAGGACCGTTTGGATGCATCGCCCTTATTTGCATGATTGTTTTTATTTAATCTTAGTATGCACGCGTACGCGTTCGTATGTCTAATTCCACAGTAATAATAAATTGTGAACAATTTCGTTGGTTGAACAATTTCTTTTGTTATATTTTCAGACTTTTGTAGTAGCCGAACAGTGGTTATGTGTTTTATACCCAAGTATTTTTGGATTGGAATAATATGGCATTTTTAATTTGAATTTGAATGTCGTTTATCTTTGTGGTATTTTTTATTTATTTTTTATTTATTTCTCATGTTTTTCATCCTCATAGGATGGAAAGTAAAATATGCATAATGTGTTTATAAAAGTTGAACATTAGTAGGTATAATCGATTAAGTATTGAATTTTTCTTTTTGGAAAAGTGTGAGGATTCGATTATGGACTCAATGTGTAACCCTCTCACCTTTTAAGACAATCACTGTTTTTTTTTAAAAAGAGCAATAATAGTATGAGTTTTCCTTAATCACAAACGCTATAGAAATGTTTTTACATACCTTGTTTAACGTAATGCAGTATACCTGCCAACATGCCACCCTTCTTGAAAATGTCCGTGCCAAGAAGAAACTCTGACCGTGTGCTTCGAAACCTAGTCAAGGTCCTAGCTAACGCAAGGCATCCCAGAAAGAAATCCTTGGAGGAAGAGCTTCCTCAATTAGTAAGAGAATAGCCCATAGTAAACCCTCGACATATAGTGGGAAAGGTGAACCTTCTATGCTGGAAAACTGGCTGAGAAAATTTGATAAACCCTTCAGTGTGGTGAGTTGTCCCGCTGAGTTCATGGTTGACCAAGCTGCGTTTTTCCTAGTGGAAGACGCTGACTATTGGTGGACACATAGTATGTCAAAGTTGATAGCAGAAAACGATGGTGACTTAAGCTGGGAAGGTTTTAAGGGGGCGTTAAGGGATCAATTCTATCCGCCTCATGTGAGAAAGGACAAATAGAATGAGTTTGCTAGGTTTGAGATGGGGAATTTAACGGTGGATGAATATTACCAGAAATTTATGGAATACCTCAAGTTTTGCCCCGAGGACAACCCAACTGAGGGAAAGAAAATTCGGCATTTCGAATTAGGATTATCGTATGAGATTCAAAAGCACATTGAGACTGATATATACGATACTTTAGACCAATTATACAAGAGAGCTGCACAAATTGGAAATGTTATTAGAAAGGAACAAGAGAAGATGGGTCATAGTGGGGAAAAGAGGAAGGAATTCATGCTTCAGAATGCTTCAGAATGTGAGTAATCACGTTCACAACCAATTCAAGAAGCATAAGCCGTTTGGAGGCTTCTAGGAAAAAGCCTTCCATACAGGCCAGAACAGAAAGAGTAGAGGGGATTCGACCCCAGAGGTTAGGATGCAGAAGCCTTTGTATGACCGCAATGGGAAGGAAAGAATTTATAACTGTAGAAGATGCAAGAAAAATCACCCAGGAAGGAACTGTTAGGGTATGTTAGTGGACTGTTCTCACTGTGGTAAATCGGGCCATAGAATGTATGAGTGTTATACTCGTTTGGGACAACAAGAGCTTCAAGGGGGAAATCATCGAGGCTTTCAACAACAACGTTTCGGTAACAGACGGAGTGGTAACGAAGCTGGATGGGGAAACCACAATGGTGGTAATTTTGGTCGAAACTTGGGGGGTGCCACAAACCCTAGGTTTCAAGGGAATCACTCCAGTGTTCAGCAACCACAGGGAATGCTAAAAACGAGAATTTCTCAAGCCAACGTGGAAATCAAGGAGGTGCATCTACTGCTACTCAGAATAATAGCAGACTTTCAGCAGTTAACTCTAGAGAAGCAGCGCAGGCCTTGGAAGTGGTCACAAGTACGTTCTGCATCAATACAAAGTCTGTTAAAGTACTTTTTGATTCTGGTGCATCATACTCGTTCGTTTTGAAGTCTAGAATTAAGGACTTAGAGTTGGAAAACCCCGAGAAAACATCCTTTTTAGTCGCTATTCCTTCTGGAGAGACTATATTGTAATATGCTATTTCGGGAAGTGTCGGTCAAGATCGGAAAATTAAAATTTTCGAGTGATTTGTTTTCTTTAGACATGGATGATCTGGATGTAATACTTGGGATGGATTGGCTAGGTAGATATAAAGCGATAATAGATTGTGAAGAACAGTCTGTGACTCTAAGTTGACCTAGGGGAGAGAAGGTTAAATATATGAGTGTTCCTAAAGGATCGAAGGTAAAAATCGTGTCATCTTTGGAAGTCAGGAAATTAATCAAGCAAGGGTAACTGTGGTTTCTGTATAGTATTAGTAAGGTGAAGGAGCGGAAGGTGCGACTTGAGGACATTCTGGTGGTCTGTGACTTTAAGGATGTTTTTCCAGAAGAACTTCCTGGCATGCCACCAAGAAGGGACGTGGACTTTTCAATTGACTTAATACCTGGGACATGGCCAATTTCAAAAGCTCCTTATCGAAGGGCACCAAAGGAGATGGAGGAATTGAAAGTCCAATTAGAGGAGTTGCTGGCGAAGGGTTATATAAGACCTAGTGTGTCGCCCTGGGGGGCTCCGGTGTTGTTTGTGGGGAAAAAGGACGAAACTATGCGTCTATGTATTGATTACAGAGAACTGAATAAGATCACCGTTAAGAATAAGTACTTGTTACCACGGATCGATGATCTTTTTGATCAGTTACAAGGGGCAGGAGTCTTTTGGGTTGACCACGGTCAAGAAAAAGTACCTGTTACCACGGTCAGGGTATCATCAGTTACGTATTAAGGAGGAGGATATTAGTGAATCAGCTTTCAGAACTAGATATGGACACTTTGAATTCACCGTGATGCCTTTTGGGTTGACCAACGCACCAGAAGCATTTATGGGGTTGATGAATCGGGTTTTTAATGCGTATCTCGATAAGTGTGTGGTGGTGTTCATTGATGATATCTTGATATAATCTAGGAGCCCAGAAGAACATTGAGAATATTTAAGGTTAGTCTTGCAGATTCTACGAGAGAATCAGCTGTGTGCTAAGTTTTCGAAGTGTGAGTTTTGGTTAGAACAGGTGGCTTTTCTAGGTCATCTTGTTTCTAAGGATGGAATTTCCGTCGGTCAATCAAAGGTAGAAGCCGTCGGAGATTGGTCTACACCTCGAAATGTTACGGAAATTCAAAGTTTCTTGGGTTTAGCAGGGTACTATCGTCGTTTTGTGAAGGATTTTTCTCGTATTGCTCGTCCGCTAACATCCTTGATGAAGAAATAGAAGAAGTTTGAGTGGACTGAGGACTGTGAGAGAGCCTTTCAATTGTTGAAGGAGAAGTTAACTACTGCTCCGGTATTGACCCTACCTGATCCTTCTTTGGAGTATTCCGTTTATAGTGATGCTTCCAAACATGGTTTGGGCTGTGTCCTAATGCAAGACATGAAGGTAGTAGCTTATGCTTCACGGCAATTAAAGACTCATGAAGTTAACTATCCAACACATGACTTAGAGCTAGTAGTTGTGGTTTTTGCGTTAAAGATCTGGCGTCATTATTTGTACGGTGTGAAATGTAAGATCTTTACAGATCATCAAAGCTTACAATTTTTGTTCACTCAACCCGAACTGAATTTGCGTCAACAGCGTTGGTTGGAATTGATCAGTGATTACGATTTAGAGATTTCTTATCACGAGGGTTGCGCAAATGTGGTCGCTGATGCTTTGAGTAGGAAATCGAAACACTCGGTTGCATAATTGATAACTTTTTAAGAGTTAAGTAAGGAGTTTGAGAGAATGAATTTAGTGATAATCAAAGAAGGGGAGTTAGAGGCCAAGTTGGGATCTCTGTCCATTCGACCTACATTCTTTGAGGAAATTATGGCTAGGCAATTGGACGACCCTAAGCTCGTTAAGCTTCGTGAGCAGGTCAGTGAAGGTAAAGCTGAAGGTTTTACAATTCATTAGAATGGTAGCCTTCGTTTTAAAGGACGATGGTGTGTACCGGATGGGTGCGACTCTTTAAAGGAGAACTTGTTGAATGACGCGCATAACTCTAGGTACTCAGTTCTTCCTAGAGGAGACAAGATGTATCAAGACTTAAAGGGCATGGGTTTGGTGGTCGGGTATGAAAAAGAATATTGCCGATTTCGTTTCCAAGTGTTTAACGTGCGAAAAGGTTAAGAGCGAGCATCAAAGACCAGCTGGGTTACTACAATCTCTGGAAGTTCCGGTATGGAATTGGGATGACATTTATATGGATTTCGTTTTAGATTTGCCACGGACTAGGGCTGGTAATGACACTCTTTGGGTCATTGTGGATAGGCTTACCAAGTCTGCAAGGTTTATTCTGATGAACTGTAAGTGGGATATGGAACAACTTGCTCGTGCTTACATTAAATATGTGGTTCGATTTCATGGGATACCTTGTACTATTGTCTCCGATCGGGATACTAGATACTTGTCACATTTCCGGAAATCATTACAGCAGGCTTTGGGAACCACTCTTCTCTATAGTACGTCTTTCCACCCTATGACGGATGGTCAAACTGAACGTGTTAACCAGGTGCTGGAGGACATGTTGAGAGCGATACCCATGGAATGGCAGGGTTCATGGGATGAACATTTGGATCTGGTGGAGTTCTCTTATAATAACAGTTATCAGGCCACAATTCAAATGGCTCTGTTTGAGGCACTGTACGGTCGCAAGTGCCGTAGCCCGGTGTCTTGGAATGATTTCACTGAGTCTATCACCTTAGGACCGGATATGCTTGTTCAGATGACTGAATAAGTCAAGCTAATTCGCGAGAAAATGAAGGCAGCTCAAGATCGACATAAATCATACGCCGATCTTCGCCGTCGGCCTAATGAGTATGCAGTAGGCGACAAGGTCCTACTCCGTGTGTCTCCAATGAAGAGCGTGGTTCGTTTTGGTGCTCGTGGGAAGTTAAGCCCATGTTTTATTGGTCCCTATGATATTTTGGAGAAGGTAGGAAAGTTAGCTTACCGGTCAGCATTGCCTAATGCCCTCAGTAAGGTACACGACGTTTTTCATATCTCTCAGTTAAAAGTTAAAACGTTATGCTGCGGCTTCTTCACATGTCTTAGATCTAGAGCCTTTGGAACTTGATGAGAGCTTAACCTATGAGGAGCAACCTGTTCAGATTTTAGATAGAAAGGTTCGTAGTACTCGTCGGAAGGATGTTGAAATGGTTAAGGTTCTATGGTCAAATCATCGATCACAAGAGGGAAATTACATTTAATGATTTACTAGTAATATTATTTTATGTAAATAATATTTTTATTTATTTAATTTGGGCTTGACCATGTATTTTCAGTCCTTTTTAATAATTTGGTTGTTTTGGGCCCAAAAACCTTTAACCCATTTCTTATTTCAAATTTTTAAAAAAAAAATAATAAAGAGGGAAATTATAGGGTTGGCCGGCCCTATGGAGTAATTGGTGGAGTTTTGTAACTCCCTTGTGAGAATATTGAAAGATTACACTAAATGTTGTATTATTCTCATTTCCTTAATTACTAATTCCTTCATTTCTTTAACTTATTTTCATTCTTACCTTCAATTCATAGAAAATTCAAGCAAAACTCCCACAAACCCTACCTAGTTTCACACGCCTAGCACCATTTGCAACCTTGAATTTTTGGTGTTCTTTCCTTACAATTATAAGTATAATTCCTCATTTATTTTTTTATTAAGTTTTAATTTAAATTATGTGATTTGTAACATGTGTGAATTTTAATCCATGGTTAGTTCTTTTCATGATTTAAAAGGATGATATGAATTTTATATATGTCTTTATCAAGTTTTAGTGTAGGATGTTTTTTTTAGGGTTTTATTTTATATGAGTATGTTAAGTTAAGAATTGTTATTATTATGGATGAATATAAAAAAAATATGTATAAATTAAGGTTGTTCATGGAAAATTGTGTTGTAGTATAAGATATATTTTGGTAAGGTAGGTGAATTTTAATGTGTTACTGAATGATTTATGAAGGAAAAATTGTGTTTGTAAGAAATGAATTATTTTAGAATCGTGACAATTATTTTAATAGGTGGGCGTGAGTTTATGATTTTTGATGGCATGGATTTAATAAGAAATGAAACATTGGAATTTATATGTAATTTTAAATTAAAATGACAAATCTCGTAGGTTAAGAAAATGATGAAAAAAGGTGTTTTGGAGCATTTTTGGCTTTGAAATTAGGTTAAAAATACTTATACACTGTTATAAATCATGAAAAATAGTACCCGGGGGTTTTGACTCCTTCGGGACGCAACGGTGAAGTCGGATTTTCAGTTTGACAGTTTTAAACCACGTTTATGGATAGATTGTGTATGCTGGTTTTTTTTTGTGCGCTTGCCATGTCATAGTAATGTGTTGGATGTTCATGATATGTGTGGTATTCTACTGTGGTGGTAGTTATATGTATGTGTTATGGTTTGATTTGAGGAAAGTGTGTATGTGTGCTTATTTCCCGAATTCAATTGAACCTTGTAGGAAGTCGATTCGTGACGGAGAATTGATTAGGACGTTTGAGAATTGGTTATCTTGTTTAAGGTACGTACACGCAGCGAAGTTTTGCATCATGTGATATGTACCATGTATTAATGGTAAACAAAAGTAAAGTATGGAAATATAGTACGAATGATGTTATGTTTTCCGAATAAAGAATTTCGAAACTTATTTCGATAAGCAGAGGTAGTATGACCTCACTAACTTTAAAGTGGAAGTAGTATGACGTCAAATTGGTGGAAAGAATTACTCGCGGTATATGGGGGCACTATGAGCCACCGCGGGGGTATGCATATTTAACCATAGGCGCCGAAGTAAGGCGAGTGTCTATGGTAGAGACTTGCTTCGGGGTTAGCTCCCCCTAATGTATTGTCTCACTTGGGGAGATTGGAGTTGAACCGACAGTATGGCTGGAAAAGTACAACAGTATGGCTGACTAACTTTTACATGAAATTAAATATACTTTTTAGCGTGATCGAATCGTATTTCGAAAACCGACAGTTATTAAAAAAATTTTTTGTTGTACTTAATTAAATGATATGCGACGTTTTGCTGACATGTACTTTTGGTCTTAACGATCATGCGATGATGTTGTTTTCTTTCTGGGCAATGACTAGCAGTAAGTTAAATTGCAGGTATGGGGAGTGAGGACTGTCTTTAGAGAAATAAACCGTTACGTTACAGAAGTCTCGATATGAACTTCAAATTACATTTTAAGAATATTTGGTTTTATGAGGCGATTACGTTCTCAAGTTGTAATAAGTAGGACTTATATTTACAATCTTATCCGCTCCTAAGATTTTCTTTATGACTAGTAGTTTATAATAACTCTAATAGAACTGGATCCGCAAGTTTTGTTATGTTTTAAAATCCGTTTTAAACTAAATTTTTAACATCCTGGTTTGACTCAGACTATATTTAGTTTCTTCAAAAAGTCGTTTTCTCTTTTAAAACGATCCGAGTTTTTCGGGATGTTACAGTGTTAATCCAAGGGTAGGTTTTATTAATGTTATATTCTTATGAACTAGTTTATATTATTAATAATGTAATGTATTTGTATCTCATAAGAGTACTATTAATTATTTCATTGTACACTAAAAATAAAAAACCAAATTTACAAAATTACTTCATAACAAATTAGGTTATGTATAAAGATAATATTGACATTAGGGGTTTAGATTTTTGGTGCTTATGTAAAACATCATTTCCTTAACTTGATTTGAATTGCTACAATTAATTATAATCAAACAATACAAATCCATATTTATCAAATACAATCTTAATGAGTAATCTAATTCAAAAAAATTAAACCATTAAACGAGGACTAACATTGGAACTCAAAGTCATACTTTCTTTACAAGTTACAACCACACTGTCACGTGCGGAGACTTTGACATCCTAAGTCGTTGCACGCATGCCACTACCTTCTAAGTCCCTTCGGAAGATAGTTGGGCCAACAAATGTTACTAGCACTCCCGGCTAGTCAAGTTTGCTAGAATGAGTAAAAGGATACAAGTAAAGCACACTTAAAATGGTGAGTGGTATCCCTTATATATCAATAAGTAAGCTTTACAAGAGTTTACAAGTGTTTGAGAGCGTTTATGAATGCTTGGAGTCTTGGATGCAAAAATGAGCCTTGGTGCCTCTTTCTATGCAAGCTCCCTTACCTTGTGGTTAGTTTAGAAGGATCCTATCCTATACCTCTCCAGAATGATCTATATTACTCCTTTAGTGTATTTACAAGTCTAAAAAATACTACGAGGTTCTAGACTAGCCCAAAACACTTCATACTACACTAGACTACCCTAGAACCTTTTACACTAGTCTAGAATATACAAGAGGGTGCGAGACCCTTTTAGCACCTTTCGAAATCCTCATGAGCATGCTTGTTTTTCTAGCATAGTATAGTACCTTCTTGGGCGTAGACAACTCTAGTGCACCTCGAAACAGCCTAGATACCTCTATGACATTCTAGAACTTTCTGCACAATGGGAGTATATCTAAAGTACAGGTTGTTGAAAGGCCATCTGTGACACTCCTCCCCACTAATTCTCCTTGACGTCCTCGTCAAGGTCAACCCATGTACCATCACGTCGTTCCATCTATGCAGTCTCGTGAGTCCATACTTGACCCATATGTTGGTCCTTATGTTGCATGCTCCTTGATTCTCATGTCCTTTGGTCCCAATAAGTGCCCCTTGTGTGCGTGTCCTAACACAATTATGTTTAATGTGAGCTCCTCATCGCACTGCCTGATTACCTAGATTTCTAGGCCTCTGATAGATGCATGCTCCACAATGCACCATGCCCTTTTTGGCCCTAACGTCACCCCTTGGCCCAAAGGGCTCCCTTTTGCTCCATGTTCAAGCAAGCTTGACCGCCATGGCGCGCCCTCGAGCCTTGCTCCTAGAACCCTGTTGCGCATTTTTACGCTCCTTATATGTTGTTTTAGTGGGTTTTAAATAGTATCGTTAGTGATATGTGATAATTTTGTCTCATGTGCTTAATATTGTATTTTGTGTAATTTTTGAGGCAAATTAGAGTTTTATTAGGTCTCGGGGATGATAAGAGGGTGAAGGCTTAGCCTAAGAGATCGAGCCAAACAAGCCCCAAAGGGAAGCAACAAGCCGTAGCTTAGATGCATCAAAAACCCACGACTTGTCACAAAGCAATTGGAGTCCAGAGGCAAAGCGACGATTCGTCCGAAATAAGCCATGACTTGTACCACATCTATTGATCTAAACACATTATTTCAGAGCAAAAGCGACCCCCAACATTGTCACGACTTGTCGCATAGTTACTGATCTATGCAAACAATCTAGAGCCAAAGCCACAAGTTGTCCTATATATGCCACAACTCGTGGCATTATTACTAATCTTAGCATGAGTTTCCAGAGGAAAAGCGACGAGTCGTCTCCAGCTTTCCACGACTCGTCGCATATTCACTGAAGTCACAAATCCCAAGCAGTAGCAAAATGACGACTCGTTGCTCCTGATGTCACAAGTCGTCGCGTATCTATCAAGTGCCTGATTCGTGCGTTCTGACAGTTAATTTTTTGAACCACTATATAAAGTGGAGGTTACATTTTATTAAGGAGGCAGTTAGTTTCATTTTCAGTTTGGGTTTTTGTTGTTTTCCATTGAGAGCTTTTGTTGTTGAACTCCATTGTTGTTACACTTTGATTTCTTTGCAATTTACATCTACATTCTTCTTCATTAGTAAGTTTTCTTTATTTATCGCTTTATCATTATCTTTTGTGCATTAAAACCATTCATCATCTTTATGTTTTGTATTTCAATAAAGCCTTCATTCATCATGAATTGCATTTATACCATCATGTTTAGTGAGTAGTTTCCTTCTCTAGGATTAGGGTATAAACCCTAATTCAAAGCATGGGATGATATTTTATTGATTTATTGTGTGAAATTGGAGTTTATAATTAAATGTATGCTTAATGAATCTTAGTTTAAACATCATTATTAACCTTTTCAATAAAACTAAAGTTTGAGATTAGGATTAATTTAGGATTGAGATATATTGAAGTTAAACTCCTAGTAGTTTAGCCAATAAAACGAAAGTTTGAAGATTAACACGAGTAAGGTTTTAAACCGATATTAATCAATAAAGCAGAAGCTTGAGATTAATTTAATTATGCCAATGACTCAATTTCATACAATTATGAAAGTGATCAACTCCCATGATAGAATTAGGTGATGCCTGACACCCTAGAACTTGTCATATTATTATCATCTTCACATTAATCATTGTTTTAGCCTTAGTTTATTTGCAACGTAGCATTAGTTTCTCACCATATTATTTCTTGATACGTGTCTTGTAGTCATAAAGCAAACAATTTGATTAACTCGTCTCCTTGTGTTCGACCCGCGACTACACGTCAACCCTACGCTTGCGGTATTTAAAATTTGCCCTATCATTGGCACTTGGCTCCCCCATTAGCCTTGCCCCTATGCCCCTGCATGTTCGATGTGGCTTGCCCTTGAGCCTTATTTTACTTTGTAGGACGTTTTCATTGCGCACAAATTTATATTATATTTTACCCTATAACAACTTGCTAACTATAGTAAGTGGCAAATAGGGGTTGATCCCACAGAGATTATATTGTGATTACTAGTTTTAAAAATATTGTTAAATTCCTTTTTTTTAATAGAAAATATGTAAAGGAAAAATATGGGGGGAAATGAGTTGTGCTTACTCTACTTAGAACTTAAAAATAGAACATAAAAATATGTAAAGTAAAACATGTAGAGTAAATAAGAGAGTAAATCGATATGAGAAAGTAGTAGCAACATGTATTTTAGTCATTAGCAAGATTAGTTTTAATCATTGATTATTTACAACTTTTTTATGAATAGGCGGTTGTAGGACTTATAGTACCCTCGTAAATCCCCTATCAACCCTTTTATATTAGCTTACTATTAGTACCCAAGCTTTTCACACTTGTCGTCTAATAATTAATAAAACTTCTGCCAAACCAGTAAGAAGTGAAGTTAAATCAAAGCTCTTCTCTTCATACTTCTTTGACTCATTTTAAACAATTTAGGTTTTAAATGACACTCCAAGGCCATCATGTACTTTAACAAAAGAGGAAATGGGTGAATTGAAGGACAAGATTGCGGTGTATCTTTCTAATTTATCCGTATATAGAGTAGTTAGTTTAGATTTTTGACTTTTAATTGTGTATATATATACAATTATATTATTGTTAGATTGTAATCTATAAACTTTCGTAATTGTTTATGTATTATTTATATGTATTTTAAATTTCTTTTTCGATCATGGAATTATATGAGGAAATTTTTTTGATGATTGGGGAATTATTGAAAGATTATTAGTGTAATAATTATAATGTATATATTAGCATTATGCATTGGATTATTTTAATAAAACAAAAAAAAAGAAACAAAGTCTATATGATGCGGTTCACCTAGAACCGCAACATATAGTGGTGTTTTATGCTGCGGTTTTGAACAGCAACATTTAATAATGGGCATCTGCTGCTAGCACAAGTGCTACGGGTCAAAACCGCAGCATATCTTGGCAAAAAACAGCAGCAAATGAGCTTTTTTCTATTAGTGTGTGTATCATGGTTTTAAAATTTGGGTAGCAGTTATTAAAGCATTAAAAAAACCGCAGCAAATGATTAGCATCAGATACATTTATTTCACTAGTGATTTGAGTGGTCATTTTTCTTGTTTTTTAAGTGTTTTTAATGAGATTTTGAAGTAGAAAGCATGTAAGACTTGTAGAGGTTTTTGATAGAAGTTGTTTGAATGAGTTTTTGAATATATGAAGTGAAAATTTTTGAATGAAATGGAGATGATGGGGGGCTATTTTGAGACAGAAAATACAGATTGTGTTGCCCTTATTTTTGGTCTTTGCATGCATTTAATGATGCCCAACATAGATTAGAACAAAAGGAGTTCTTGGGTACAGTTTGTAGCTTGTGCATATAAGTGTACAAAGGGCTAAAAGGGGGATTGGGGACAACAAAGGTGGCTGGTTGTTTGGGGATGTTTGAGGGTGATTTTGGTCTTACGTTGGGTCTATTATAGTGTTGGAAAGGTTTATCTAAGATAGTTTAAAGTTTGGGTAAAAATTGTTGTACATGTAACAAGTTATGTAACTTGTGTTTCATGTTAAAATTCACTTGTACACATGTACGAAAATTTTAATTTATTCCTATCATGGTTGTCTTCAGGTAAATATTATAATTTTCTTGAAATGTTATGGGTAGTTGCTCAACTTAAAGTTTTACCTCTAAAGTTTATGTCACTTGTTACGGTTTATAACTACATTACGAACTAACAAGTTTCTAATCACCGTAGAAAATATTCGAATTACTACCATCACTAATTAAATTATAATTACTAACGAACAAATATATATAATTATGCGTTAAAAACGAATAATGAAATCTCATTAATAATGTGACTGTTTCAGTAGTCATCCACGCCATTATAGTTACAATTAAGCATGACTTCGAAAAGAATATATATGCGACGAAGAACAATATAAGTTCCCTTTGTTTGGTCCTGAGCCTTATCCATAGACGTACCTCCCCCCTCCCCCCACTTGGATGCACCACCATTGACCCCACCTATTCTAGGCGGACCCCTTTCCTGGTGACGATATCGTTCGCAAGGAAAAAACCTTGTACGGCAAAATGGAGGGCTTGGATCCTGACTGTCACTAGATGATGTAATCTGCGTTGAGCCAAGATGTGCTCAACATAATGAGGAAGGGTAAGGCCCATTTTTTTCCTCAAAGATTACACTGGCATGGAATCCAACAAGGGGTATTGGTGCTGCTTAGGTTACTCTACCAAGAAGGCACATAACTTCATGCTATATAAGACCAGTATTATGGACGTATACATTCTCGTGAACATTTATCACTTCCATTGTAGGGTGAGATTCCCTCTCCACACTTTCCTCGACACCTTGTGTTGTATGAAGTTTCCATGAACCAGCTGGCACCCCAATCGACAAGAAAGATAAATGTATTTTATTTGGGTGTGCAAGTACATGCATTACCCCATGACCATGCCGTTGTGGAGGGCTCTCTACAAGCTCCAAATTGGGGCTTGACATCCATTCCTATCCTTCCGTCCTAACAATAATGTGACAACCATTCACCCCATGCTGGTCGACTATATATATATGTGATTCACTTACGAAAGGTTATGCACACAGACAAATTGTTGCAAAAGAGCATTGTGGTTCCTGCCAGTATATATATATATATATATATATATATATATATATATATATATATATATATATATATATATATATATATATATATATATATATATATATATATATATATATATATATATATATATATATATATATATATATATATATATATAATATATATATATATTCATACATACACCATGCATGCATACATACATACCTACATACATACATACATACAGATAATATATATATATATATATATATATATATATATATATATATATATATATATATATATATAAAAATAAGAAAAAAATTTTGGATGTGGGAAAAATTAGTTTTGCTTCTTTTTCTTTTTCCCAAATTTTTAAACAAAAAAATTTTTAAACTTTTTTAAAACTTTAGTGTTTAAAACATTTAAATTTTTGGTTTTAATTTTTTATTTCCATTTTATGTTTATAAAAAAATTTAAATTAAATAAAAAAAAAAAATAAAGAAATATAAAAAATTTATAATATTTTAATTTTTCATTTTTTTAAAAAATTAATTTTAATTTTGAAATGTTAGGGGAGTTCCCGGTTAATTTTAAAGTTTATTTTCTTGTTAGGTTATAACTACTTCTAAAACAAGTTTTTCAGAAAATTTTCAAATTTCTACCATCACTAATTAAATTATAATTACTAATTTAAAAAATATAATTTTTATTATATATATATATATATATAATATATATATATATATATATATATATATATATATATATATATATTTATATATTATATATATATAATATAATTTTTGCTTAATAATGAAATCCATTAAAAGGGATTTTTAGGGTCATCCACGCCCTTATAGTTCAAATTGCTTACTTAAAAAAAAATATATATGAAAAAAATAAATTCCCTTTTTTTGGACCTTGCATCCATGCGTCCTCCCCCCCACGGGTGGCCACCATTGACCCCACCATTCTAGGACCCCTTTTCCCGGGGAAATATGTCGCAGGAAAACCCCTTTTTTCAAAATGGGGTTGGGTCCCCGGCCCCTAGATGATAACGCGAGCCAAAATTAAAATAATTAGGAAGGAAGACCCATTTTTTCCTCAAAATTTAAGATATCCAAAAAGGGGTATTGGTTGTTAGGTTACTCTACCAAGAAGGAATAACCCATGCTATATAAGACCAAATATGGCATACATTCTTGAAATTTTCACTTTCCCTTTAGGGGAGATTTCTCCACACTTTCCCAACCCTTTTGTTGGAAGTTTTTATGAACTTTGACCCAATCCAAAAAAGAAAGATAAATGTATTTTTTTGGTTTCCCCGACACATTACCCCAGACGCCCTGTAGGGCTCCCTTAAAA
>CM033456.1:6263481-6370981 GCA_019425755.1 Amaranthus cruentus
TTTGGATAATCTTCCTCCAGACCCAATTTCAACTTTCAAAGAGCCTTGGAATGAAGGAAAGATTGCTTCCATTGGACTTATGCAGCTTCTACATATGGATTTCGCGAAAATAAAATATTTTGTTGCGAATTTTACAAACAAAGTTAAACCGAGGGGGCTGATGGCTATATTGGTGCCCATTGGGACTCTACGAGCAAGCGGTCGCCATTCTTTCCGGTCTTGACCTCGTGAGCAGATCCTGACATGACTAAGTCATTGAAACTAGGGCACATGACCAGGAGTTCCACACGGCCGAGTCATACCACCACCCCCAAGACCCGATTATTATCAAAACTTAGATCTCCGAATAACGATTTCAACGTGTCCTCGATCACCAAGAATCGAACGTCTTTGATACCAATTGTCATGGCCTGAGTTGGCCATGAGAGGAAATTACTAAGACAGAACATAAATGTATATGAATGAATCAATTAGTATGTAAAAATGTAATTGTATAATGAAAAACAATTGTAAACAAAGAACGATTACAAAAGATAGTATACAAGCATTCGAGAGGCTTATTCTCTCCAAAAGAATATTAAACTCCACTAAAAACTATTACATCAATGAATGCCTAATTCCCTTCCCTTCCCCTCTATTTATACTAATTATCTCTACATTTTATTCCCCTAACTTAACTAATTACTAAGTCTTATTTATTACTAATTCCTATATTACCCCTTCCTAGCCCTTCACACAAACATTGAAATCACTCAATACCAACATGGTATATATTTGGAGAATTTAAGTGATGATATGTATTATAACATTAGTGGATTTGACTCAAATTCAAATTTCAATTCTTGTTATTTGCCAAACACTAATTTAAGTCAAATCCATATTTGCAAATGAAATTATCATTACCAAATATACCATTAAGTTATTTCTCACTTCTCTGTTCTATCATTTCTAATGTTTTCAAGAAAATTCTCTCAACTTTTCCTCCTAATCCACACCCCTAACTCCATTGTCCTTCATCATTTGGTGTTTTTCCTTTGCAATTGTGAGTATAATTCTCAATCTATGTTGATTCTTAAGTTTTTAATTTAAAATTCTATGATTATTATATGTTTCAACTTATAATTTATGTTTAATCTATGATTAAAATTTCATGTATGAATATGTGATGCATTCTTTTATTTAAATTTATGGAGGATGTTTTAGGGTTAATAGTCCATGGTAGAAACTTGCTTAGGGGTTAGCTCCCCCTAATGTATTGTCTCACCTTTGAAGTTTGAAGTTTGATCCGGCAGTATAGCTAGGAGAGTACAGCAGTATGGCTGATTAATTCATTGAATCATTCTGAAAGTTATAAAAAAATAAAAAAAATAATTTGTAACCGACGTATGGTAGGTTTTTATTTTGTTTTGTGTCATAATGTTAATATTAGAGAGATGTTTTTGCTGACGTGTAGCTTTGATCTTAACGATCCTGCGATGATGTTGTTTTCCTTACGGGGTTAATAACTAGCTGTGAACGAAGTTGCAGGTTGGGGAGTGATAATTACACCTGGAGAATAAAATAGATAGAGTACATAGAATTAGAATTTGAACTTTTATTTAGCTTAAAGGAATGGATTGTGTTTGAAAGGCGACTTCGCTCTCGAGTTGTATTACTTAGACTTTTGACTTTATATCTTTATACGTTGCTAAGACTTTCACATCGCTAAGTAGTTTATAATAACTCTAATAGAACTCGATCCTCAAGTTTTATTTTAAAAATTCGTTTTATCATACCTTTATGACATCTTGGTTTAACTCGTGTCCTACCCAGTTTTACATAAAAAGATCAAATTCTCTTTCTAAACGATCCAAGTTTTTCCGGGATGTTACACATGCCAACTAAATCAAGTTTAAACTAGTTTAAGCAAGTTAGTGAAATAAAAACTCAAAAAGGCTTAAAAACGCTACTTGGCACGTTATTTCAAGCATATGTCTTTTATTTAAATTCTAACCATTTCATAACAATAATATATACTAATTTCAGTTGTGTGCCAAGTTTCATGCCAATCAAATTAAGTTTAAACTAGTTTAAGCATGTTAGTGGCATAAAAGCTTAAAAAGGTTTAAAAACGCAACTTGGCGCGTAATTTCAAGCATATGGCTTTTTTTTCAATTATAACCATTTCAAAACAATAACCTATGCTAATTAGTATTGTATGCTAATTTTCATGTCAAATAAATCAAGTTTCAACAAGCTTAAGTAAGTTAGTAACACAAAAGCTTAAAAAGGCTAAAAAACACAACTTAGCACGTAATTTCAAGCATATGCCTATGCTTTCAATTCTAACCATTTCAAAATAAATAATATATATCAACTAGTGTTGTGTTCCAAGATTCATCCCAAACAAATGAAGTTTTAACTAGTTGAAGCAAGTTAGTGGCATAAAACCTTAAAAAGCCTTAATAACAACACTTGGCACGTAATTTCAAGCATACGGCTATTTTTTGAATTCAAAAAACTTTCAAAACAATAATATATACTAATTAATTTGTGTGTCACGTTTCATACCAACTAAATCATGTTTAAACTAGTTTAAACAAGTTAATGACATAAAAACTCAAAAACGCTTACATACGTTACTTGGCACGTAATTTCAAGCGTTTGCCTTTTTTTTAAAATTCTAACCATTTCATAACAATATACTAATTTGAGTTGTATGCCGACTTTCATGCCAAACAAATCAAGTTTGAACTAGTTTAAGAAAGTTAGTGGCATAAAAGCTTAAAAAGTCTAAAAAACGCAACTCAGCACGTAATTCAAGCATATGTCTTTTTTTCAAGTCTAAATAATTCAAAACAATAATATATATATACTAATTAGTGTTGTGCCAAATTTCATTCCAAACAAATCAAGTTTGAACTACTTTAAGCAAATTAGTGGAATAAAAACTTAAAAAGCTTTAAAAACGCAACTTAGCACGTAATTTCAAACATATGCTTATTATTTCAATTCTAATCAATTCTAAACAACAATATATACTAACTGCTTTGTGTGCCAAGATTCATGCAAAAAAAAATCAAGTTTGAACTAGTTTAAGGAAGTTAGTGGCATAAAAGCTTGAAAAGCCCTAATAACCCAACTTGGCACGTAATTTAAAGCATATAGCTATTTTTTGAATTCAAAAAATTTCAAAAAAATACTATATACTAATAAGTGTTGTGTGTCAAGTTTCATGCCAACTAAATCAAGTTTAAACTAGTTTAAGCAAGTTAGTGGCATAAAAACACAAAAAGGCTTAAAAACGCTACTTGTCACGTAATTTCAAGCCTATGCCTTTTTTTAAATTCTAACCATTTCATAACAATAATATATACTAATTTGAGTTGTGTGCAAAATTTCATGCCAAACAAATCAAGTTTGAACTACCATAAGCAAATTACGTGAATAACATCTTAAAAAGCTTTAAAAACGCAACTTTGCATGTTATTTCAAGCATATGCCTGTTCTTTTAATTCTAACCAATTCAAAACAATAATATATACTAACTAGTATTGTGTGCAAAGATTCAACCCAAACCAATCAAGGTTGAACTAGTTTAAGCAAGTTAGTGGCATAAAAGCTTAAAGAGCCTTAATAACCCAACTTGACACGTAATTTCAAGAATACGGCCATTTTTTCAATTCAAACAAATTTAAAACAATAATATATACTAATTAGTGTTTTATGTCAAGTTTCACCCAACTAAATAAAGTTTGAACTTGTTTAAGCATGTTAGTGACATAAAAACTCAAAAAGGCTTAAAAACACTACTTGTCACGTATTTCTAACCTTTTCATACCAATAATATATACTAATTTGAGTTGTGTTCCAAGTTTCATGCCAAAAAAATCAAGTTTAAACTAGTTTGAGCAAGTTAGTCGCATAAAAGCTTAAAAAGGCTTAAAAACGCAACTTGGCACGTAATTTCAAACATATGCCTATTTTTTCATTTCTAACTATTTCAAAACAATAATATTTACTAATTAGTTTTGTGTACCAAGTTTCATACCAAACAAATCAAGTTTGAACTAGTATAATAAAGTTAGTGGCATAAAAGCTTAAAAAGACTTCATTACCCAACTTGACATGTAATTTCAAGCATATTTCTATTATTTCAATTCTAACTAATTCAAAACATTAATATATACTAATTAGCATTGTGCCAAATTTAATACCAAACAAATAAAGTTTGAAATACTTTAAAAAAATTAGTGGAATAAAAGCTTAAAAAACCATAAAAACGCAACTTGGCATATAATTTCAAATATATGCCTATTCTTTCAATTCTAACCAATTCCAAACAATAATATATACATACACTAACTAGTGTTGTGTGCCAAGATTCATGCCAAACAAATCAAGTTTGAACTAGTTTAAGCAAGTTAGTGGCAAAAACGCTTAAAAAGGCTTAAAAACACAATTTGGCACGTAATTTAAAGCATATGCCTATTTTTTCAATTCTAACCATTTGAAAACAATAATATTTACTAATTAGTGTTGTGTGCCTAGTTTCATTCCATATAAAATCAACTTTGAACTAGTTTAAGCAAGTTAGTGGCATAAAAGCTTAAAAAGTTTTAAAAACGCAACTTGGCACGTAATTTCAAGCGTATAGCTATTTTTTCAATTATAACCATTTCAAAACAATAATATGTACTAATTAGTATTGTATGCCAATTTTCATGTCAAACAACCCAAGTTTGAACTAGCTTAAGTAAGTTAGTGACATAAAAGCTTAAAAAGGCTAAAAACGCAACTTGGCACGTAATTTCAAGATTATGCCTATTTTTTCAATTCTAACTAATTCAAAACAATAATATATACTAACTAGTGTTGTGTGCCAAGACTCATGCCAAACAAATCAAGTGTGAACTAATTTAAGCAAGTTGGTGGCATTAATGCTTAAAGAGCCTTAAAAATGCAACTTGACACGTAGTTTCAAGCATATGCCTATGTTTTCGATTCGAACAAATGCGGTTTGAACGAATTTAAGCAAGTTAGCGGAATAAAAGTAAAAAGGCTTAAAATGCAAATTGGCACGTAATTTCAAGCACATGCCTATTTTAAAATTAGTGTTATGTGCAGTGTTTGATGCCAAACAAATAAAGTTTGAACTACTTTAAGCAAGTTAGTGACTTAAAAGCTTAAAGAGCCTTAATAACATAACTTGGCACGTAATTTCAAACATATGACTACTTTGTCAATTCCAAAAATTTCAAAACAATAGAATATACTTATTAGTGTTGTATGCCAAATTTCATGCCAACCAAATCAAGTTTGAACTAGTTTAAGCAAGTTAGTTGCATAAAAACCTAAAAAGGCTTAAAAACGCAACTTGGCGCGTAATTTCAAGCATATGCCTATTTTATCCATTCTTACCATTTCAAAACAATTATATATAGTAATTAGTGTTATGCTATATTTGATGCCAAACAAATTAAGTTTGAACTACTTTAAGCAAGTTAATAGAATATAAGTTTAAAAAACCTTAAAAACTAGTTTAAGCAAGTTAGTGACATAAAAACTAATTAGTGACATAAAAGCATAAAAAGGGTAAAAAAAAACCCAAGTTAGCATGTAGTTTCAACATATGCCTATTTTTTCAATTCTAACTAATTCAAAACAATAATATATACTAATTAGTGTTGTGCCAAATTTCATGTCAAACAAATCAAGTTTGAACTACTTTAAGCAAATTAGTAGAATAAAAGTTTAAAAAGTCTTAAAAATTCAACTTAGCATGTAATTTCAAGCATATACCTATTCTTACAATTCTAACCAATTAAAACAATAATATATACTAACTAGTGTTGGGTGCCAAGATTTGAAGGTTGATAGGAGATGTGAAACTCTATAGAGGGGGATTGAGTAGAGAGTATAGCCTTTTTAAAATTTTGTGTGGAAAGTTACCTCAAGAGCTTGTAATACATTTCAAATAGTTTTTCTGGAAACTGTTATTAGGACGTAAAACAAACTAAAAACTTAAGTGCGGAATTTAACATAGACAAAACAAGAGATTTGTTATCGAGATTCAGCTATCAATAGCCTACTTCCCGCCTATAGGTTCTTTTCCAACCCTTAGGATTCAACACCTTTTATTAATGAACCCTAGATCACGATGAAGATCTGTCTATCTTCACTCACCTCGTTCTTCCCTTTGAAGAACTATCTACAAGTGCCCTTTAATAAAAGATTTAAACTAAAAACCTCAAAATAGAGATTACAAACGAATACTTCTAAAAGTATTCCAAAACTTTAAGACGTAAAATGAAATTATAATTCTAACTCTCTTTATACTTCTAAAACCTATTACAATTGTGAGAGTTAGATGAACAATGAAGAACAAGATTTAGAATTCTTTAGACTTTTAAAGAATATTAGATTGCAAATGTAAGTTGTGAAATCTCTTATGTTATATGTTCTTCAATTCTTGAATGAAGCTTCTTTATATAGGAAATGCCTTCTAACTAGTCGTTGAGAACATGAAGCTTCTATTCCTTATTTATGTCAAGTTATTTATGCTGAATCAATCTTCAAAACCTTGGACAAAAAGTTAGTTAGACGCTCCTCTTGACTTCCTCAAGATCAACGTGTTTGTTGTTATTTTAATGCTTCCTCAACACTTTGTAAACCTGCCACGTTAATTCTTATACCAAGCATTGAATATTGATTAATTCAAACAAAATAGCAAAAATATATAAACCACATATTATTCCTTAATTATAGGTTCATTTAAATTATTCTTTCCTATATTTTAGTTTCACTAAAACCGACTCCATATTTTTAGGAAATCATTTCCTTGTAAATAAGAAAACCTATAACTAGAATAATTAAATAACATTTTTAATTTTATCAAATTAAAAACCATGTAAAATAAATCATAAGATTTTTACTAAATCCAAAATACTTATTCTATAAAACGTTAAATTTAAGTCAATATATTTAAACTAATTTAAATACACATTTGGACTTTGAACTTATAATATTTATTACTTTGACATGTTATTTCTAGTATGAGTTTGGACCTATTAAACAACTAAATATAATTACTTAATTTATTTGTTTAATTTAATATGCATTATGAATATCATCATCAAAAGTTATTGAGTGTTCAAGATTCATGCCAAACAAATTAAGTTTGAACTAGTTTAAGCAAGTTAGTGGCATAAAAGCTTAAAAAGCTTTAATAACCCAACTTGGCACCTAATTTCAAGCATATGGCTATTTTTTCAATTCTAACCATTTGAAAATAATATTATACACTAATTAGTGTTGTGTACCATGTTTCATGCCAAACAAATCAAGTTTGAATTACGTTAAGCAAGTTAGTGACTTAAAAGAATAAAATGCCTAAAAACGCAACTTGGCACGTAATTTCAAGCTTATGCCTATTTTTTCAATTCAAAAAACTTCAAAACAATAAGATATACTAATAAGTGTTTTGTGCCAAGTTTAATGCCAAACAAATCAAGTTTGAACTAGTTTAAGCAAGTTAGTGACATAAAAGCATAAAAGGCTTAAAAACGTAATTTGGCACGTAATTTCAAGCATATGCCTATTTTTTTATTCTAAAAATTTCAAAACAATGATATATACCAATTAGTGTTGTGTGCCAAGTTTCATGCCAAGCAAATCAAGTTTGAATTACTTTAAGCAAGTTAGTTGCATAAAAGCATAAAGAGCATTAAAAACGCAACTTGACACGTAATTTCAAGCATATGCCCTTTTTTTTTAATTCTATTATTAAAAAAATGATAATTTGTATTGTGTTCAAGGTCTCATGCCAAACTAATGTGGTTTGAACTAATTTAAGCAAGTTAGTGGGATAAAAGTTTAAAAAGGTTTAAAAACGCAAATTGGCACGTAATTTTCACCATATGGCTATTTTTTCAATTCTAACCATTTCAAAACAATAATATATACTAATTAGTGTAATGTCCTAAGTTTCATGCCAAACAAATCTAGTTTGAACTAGTCTAATTAACTTAGTGGTATAAATAGCCTTAAAAACGTAATTTAGCTTGTAATTTCAACCATCTATTTTTTCAATTCTATCCATTTAAAAAAAATGATATATACTAATTTGTGTTGTGTGTCAAGTATAATACCAAACAACTGTGGTTTGAACTACTTTAAGCAAGTTAGTCTAATAAAAGAGTAAAAAGGCTTAAAACACAACTTGCCATGTAATTTCAAGCATATGCCTATTTTTTCAATTCTAATCATTTCTAAACTACTAGTTGTGGGGTTGCGTGCTACGCAAGCGGTCCCCCAAGTTACACTATCGAATTCTATAATGCTATTTATACACTTCTATTAACAATAATACGAATGAAAATATTAAAATATCAATGTGTTGGAAAGGTATGAAGGATGCAACACCTGAAGAATAGTTAGTAGTAAGCAACAACATCAAAGTAGGGCATGAAAACGTGTTAAAGGCTTTATATGTTCATCCATAAAGCGTAGCTAGATTGTTAAGGAAATTAAATTTAAATGTAAATGTTAATGCCAAAATACTATTATAAATCAGCTATTTATTCAATAAAAAAGTAATGGAATATACCATTGATTATATATATAAGTTGAATAAAAGGAATGTTTCATAGCCATTCCTCAATACTTGGGGTAAGTTATATTAATAAGGACCTCAAAAATCAGAAAAGCAACTTATATTTAATGCTACGATTTTGTACAGTTAGAAAATCTAATTTAATTGTCCTTGCTTATGGGAAAACAGTAATAAATGAGCAAGTTACTGTTTTGATGTGGACAAAAAGCTATTGTTCAGGTACAATGAAAAAGTAATGGAATGTACCTTTAATTATATATATAAGCTGAATAAAAGGAATGTTGCATAACCAGTCCCTAAATACGTGGGGAAAGTTATATTAATAACGCCCTCAAAAATCAGAAAAGCAACTTATATTTAATGCTACGATTTTGTGCAGCTAGAAAATTCAATGCAATTGTCCTTGCTTATGGGAAAACAGTAATAAGTGAGCAAGTTACTGTTTTTATGTGGACAAAAAGCTATTTTTGGGGTACAATGAAAAAGTAATGGAATATACCTTTGATTATATATATAAGCTGAATAAAAGGAATGTTGCATAACAAGTCCCAAAATACGTGGGGAAAGTTATATTAATAAAGACCACATAAAACAGGAAAGCAACTTAGATTTAATGCTATGATTTTATGTGGCTAGAAAATCCAATGCAATTGTCCTACTTATGGAAAAACCGTGATAAGTTAGCAAGTTTTATTCTGGTACAAAAAGCTATTGTTCTAGTAAAGTGCACTCATCGCTAAAATCAATTTAAATGTAAATGTAAATGCCAAAATACTATTGTAAATAACTATTTGTTCAATGAAAAAGTAATGGAATATACCTCTTATTATATTTATATGCTGATAATAGGAATGTTGCATAACAAGTCCCTAAATACGTGGGGAAAGTTATAATAATAAGGACCTCAAAAATCAGAAAAAGCAACTTAGATTAAATGCTACGATTTTATGTGGCTAGAAAATCCAATGCAATTGTCCTTACTTATGGAAAAACTGTAATAATTGAGCAAGTTGTTGTTTTGATGTGGACAAAAAAACTATTGATGGGATACAAAAGACTAAAGCAGCTTTATTATGGCTATTTTTTCGATCTTTGAATAGAACCATGCTTCGTTACCAGCAAATTAAACATACTTTGTTGACTATGGATAAAATACCAAAAAAATAGAGTCGGAAATTTTATGAATATCCATTGTTTCGAGGGATGGTTAAATCTCAAAGAAATTATATAACAACAATCAAAGACACTATGTACTCATCACTAAAAGATGATAACCTTTGGACTTACGTTAAATGCACTTATCACTAAATCAATTTAAATGTAAATGTAAATGCCAAAATACTATTGTAAATCAACTGTTTGTTCAATGAAAAAGTAATAGAATATACTTTTGATTATATATATAAGCTGAATAAAAGGAATGTTGCATAACCAGTCCCTAAATACGTGGGGAAAGTTATATTAATAAGGACCTCAAAAATCAGAAAAGTAACTTATATTTAATGCTATTATTTTATGTGGCTGCAAAATCCAATTCAATTGTCTTTGCTTATGGAAAAACCGTGATAAGTGAGCAAGTTGCTGTTTTGATGTGGAAAAAAAGCTACTCTTCGGGTACAGAAGACTAGAGTAGCTTTATTATGGCTGTTTTTTCAATTTCTGAACCGAACAATGCTTTGTTACAAGCAAATGAATCAGAATTTGTTGATTACGGATAAAATACCAAAAAAATAGAGTCGAAAATTTCATTAGTAACCATTGTTTCGAAGGATGGTTAGATCTCAACGAAGTTTTATAACAACAATCAAACACACTGTGTACTCATCACAAAAAGATGATAACCTTAGGACTTACGTTAAGTGCACTCATCACTAAAATCAATTTAAATGTAAATGTAAATGCCAAAATACTATTGTAAATCAACTGTTTGTTCAATGAAAAAGTAATGGAATATACTTGTGATTATATATATATAAGCTGAATAATAGGAATGTTTGCATAACAAGTCCCTAAATGCATTGGGAAAGTTATAATAATAAGGACCTCAAAAATCAGAAAAGTAACTTATATTTAATGCTACAATTTTATGTGGCTAGAAAATCCAATGCAATTGCCCTTGCTTATGGGAAAACAGTAATAAGTGAGCAAGGTGCTGTTTTGATGTGGACAAAAAGCTATTGTTTGGGTACAGAAGACTAGAGCAGCTTTATTATGGATGTTTTTTTTTTCAGTTTTTGAACAGAACAATGTTTTGTTACAAGCAAACTAAACATAATTTGTTGATTATGGATAAAATACCAAAAAACATAGAGTCGAAAATTTCATCAATATCCATTGTTTCGAAGGATGGTTAGATCTCAAAGAAATTTTATCATAACAATCAAACACACTGTGCACTCCTAACTAAAAGATAATTACCTTAGGACTTACGTTAAGTGCACTCATCAGTTAAATCAATTTAAATGTAAATGTAAATGCCAAAATACTATTGTAAATCAACTGTTTGTTCAATGAAAAAGTAATGGAATATACCTTTGATTATATATATAAGCTGAATAAAAGGTATATTGCATAACAAGTTTCTAAATACGTGGGGAAATTTATATTAATAAAGACCTCAAAAATCAGAAAAGCAACTTATATTTAATGCTACGATTTTGTGCAGCTAGAAAATCTAATGCAATTGTCCTTGCTTATGGGAAAACAATAAGTTATAAATCATTTATAAATTATTTGAAAATATATTATAAATTACAAGTAGTGATAAAATATTTCAAAACACAACAAAGCAAAAATATGAAATAAAAACACAAAAATTTAGTCTAGATTTATTATTTATAATTCAATTCTTAAAAGTTTGTAATTTTGAAATCTGAAGACAGTAGAGTCTTCCTTTAGCCTTCCTTTCATCCTCTATTCATCCTCAATACTCCAACATTGGGAAACAAGAATCAAAATCAGCAACAAAGCTCAGTTCAACAGCAATAAGCAGAAAGACCACTATAGGAATCTACCTATTAAAGAGCAAGAATCAATAAGTTAAGTGAGTGAAAAACAAAAAGCTTGAAATCAATGAGATTAAATTCTTGATTGGAAACAAGAAAATAAATCAAACTAATCAATATGCATTACAAAAGACACAAAGTTGTGTTAATCGTATTTCATGAAAAGCAATAAATTAAGAGTTTGGTAGTTAGGAGTTAAGTGGAGGGATGCTCGCAGTCGGAGTGGATACCAAATGTGAGCTTGATGCTACGGACGTTTGATGACGGGCTATTTGGTATCAGGATTTCTTTGGTCTTCGGCTCTTGTGCAGTCACTGGTTCAAGTGAGATTGACTTTAACACCCATTTCAGAACACCATTATTTGCTAAGGCCGTAGTAGGTCCAAGTTCAATGTAGATAGGCGTAGATCTATGTGCTTCTGCGATTTCTTCATAAGAGGTGATCTGGTCCTGTTGTATAAAGATAGCTCAATAAAAATGTACTGTTTGTTAAATTAGAGGGTATTGACGTAGTGACTTACATAAGTTTCATGAGTATAAAGTTCATTGATTATTCTTCAAAATAGTTGTGCAACGATGTCGTTAAAGGCCGTGAGATTAATAGTTTTGGTATTATCTTGGGCATCGAAACTAAGAGCTAATCTGAAACATGTATTAGTATATAAAGATAGAGGAAACTATAATAGTGTATAATGCACAGAATGAGTGGAAACCAAGTAATAGCCTTTTGCAGAAAAGAGATATCAGAAAGAATAAATGATTTTCAGATGGACGACAAATGTGAAGATATAACTGACACTGATGTTTTTTGATGTGTGTAGGGTGACATGCTTTCGTACAGTTAATGCAGTAGAGAGAGTGAAGGACTTTGAACTATGATAGTGTACAGGTGACATGCTTTCCTGGTATAGGAAAAACAGATTTATTAAGATGTGATCAGATTTGTTGAGGCAGCAGCATAGAAAGATGCTTAAATAGTTGTACATGCAGGCTGCAGCATCGGAAAAGGTCGCAATCGTACAAATAGCAACAGTATAGGCGGCAACATTGATGTACATATAGACCAATACAAATTGTAACATGTGACTGAAATTGATGATTTTGATATGTAGAGTGACTAACCATTACGAAATAGTGAACACACTTCAATGTCAAGCATATAGAACTATAAAATCAAACTTGGGCTTTGATATGCTATCTTTTTTGTGACACCATTGGCAGCTGTAACAACTATAAAATCAGTGTCTGTCTTTTTATGAAAATTATCGCAACCTAGGAATTTTCTTATTTCTTTGTAACAACAGTTGCTAACGAACGATTTAATCCAATGCCTTTCATCTTGGATTATATTTGCAGCCTACAAAATATCAAAGTTAGCATTGTTGCGATGGATTCATGGTATAGCCAAAACCATAGTGGCAGTTGTATAGGAAGTTGTAATCTAATTATGCAAGTACTGATTACTCATAGATGATATTTGATTTTTTCATATTCAATCTAAATGTTGGATTGGGCAGTTGGTTGTGTTGTTGTGATGGACTCATGATGGTTTTGCTGAGTCAGTAAAAGCAAAAAAAAACAACAGTAAGCTAAGCTAGCAACACCTTAATGCATTTTAATAAAAGACCAGTACAATAAGTTGCTAAGCCAATCTACATCATCATACTCAGTAACAAAGTAACAACGATTTAACAAATAAAAATATTGTAACGTTATAAATACAACATAATGCAGTATAAGAATTCTGCACAGCATTTAATCATGTTTATTTTTGTTCGGTGTATAATTAAGTGCATACTTGATTCGATAATAACAAGTAATCACACAAGTTGCAATACATATAAAAAAAATGCATTCCATATAAAAAAATGCAGTTTACAAAGAAAGAAAGTGGGGTCAGCTATTTATGCTCTGCTTGGTTGTTGTACTAATATGTTGGACTATATATCAATAAGGTGTCTAAGTGTTCAGAAGATCATTTAAATGTAGTTACCTCAAATTTAAAGTGGAAATCAGAAATGCATTTGAGTATATAGAATTAAAAGTATGTGAAAAAAGCAACAAAAAAAAAGCGTAAACAATATTTTAAGATATAGCGAATATCAGAATGTAAGACGTACTATTTTCTTCTTGATGAAGGATATTGTTGTGATTTGGCCTTTGTTGATGGACTGCGGCTCTCTAAAAGCGTTCTTTTGCGTTCACGAAGTAATTCTACATGAGATGAAGCCCTACACGAATGGAAAGCATTAGCTATTCTATAGAACATATGACGTCATGTTAAAGGTACAAGCGAGGTAGGTTATGTTGTTTCAACAGTTGCACCAGGGTCTTAGCAAATCTGCTTTTTCACAAGTCGGTGCTGTTATGATTGTTGATGACATGGTGGTCAATAATCCAAAACCTAATAGTTGTAAAAGTGATTTATTATTAGGCAAAAAAAGCAATAGGTGTTGGCATGGAGAAATAACATGTATATTGTAATAAATATTTAGGTATTACCTTTGTGTGAAGTGACGCGGAGAGAAGTAATGCCGAAAACAGGATATGTAGTAGGCTTTACTTTAAAGAACTTGGAAAGATCATTCGAAGCAGATATTGTTAAAGGCTGATTTGAACTAAAATATGTAATAAATTAAAGTAAGCAAAAGCATTGTTGCAAAATAAAATGACAAAAACGTAATTAAAGAAATGTGTTGTAAAAGTTACATATGATAAGACAATACCTATGATTTGTAATTATAATTTCAGCAACAATATTCTTTTGATCATAAACTCCATTAACAGTGTGAGTATCTCCAACGAATAGGACAACACCTAGGGTATCTAAAAAGTAAAGAATTGGTATGTAAGGTAATTTTCCATTCATAAGTTAAACAAAAGTTACTTCATGATATAAGCGTTTGAGCGATCATTCAAGAAACAAGCAAAAATGATATGCATACCAATCCTATCATAAACACCAGAAATGTGAGGAATTGTCGCAATTGTAAAGTAGCTCGGGCCAGATTTGTGGGATCCAAAACCAGTGGGCTGAATGGTTGTACGGCTATTAAAGGTCATTTAGAACTCGCCTGAATTTGAACGATACCTTTCTTCCGAACTTCGTATTATGGGGTTTGATATAAAGTATTTATTATTTTGTTGGATTAGGTCCGCATATACTTCAATATCATCTTCGAATAGTGTGGCTTTCATCAAATCACCCTATCAATGAGGAAATAAGATCATTATTTAGAATGTGTTTAAAGCTTTTGTGTTTCTCAAGATGCAAATGGCATAATTAAATTCATGTATTTTCATCTTGGAACACAAGGCGTTGGTATTTTTTCTTGCCAGGTGATTGAAAAGGCCTAGATTTTTCTATCACTTTTATCTTGATCTTATGGAGATTTGTCTTGTCTCATAGCTCATTGAATGTTGAGTATTTTTCCTTCATGGTTGTGATGATCTGCATGAATGCAAAAGTTAGTAAAATAAGGAATTCCACTAAATGATCCATTAAAACAAAGGCAACAAAAACATGAAAGGCATGGATTTAATTTGTGTAAAACCAAGCAATAGTAAGCATCACAAGGAAAAACATAGATTCAATAAGAGGTACACTAATACGACAATGCCTGTTTTCAACATCAATGAATCTTGTTAAGTGCATGACTGTTTTAAAAATGATTCAAGACTCACATCACAAGTATTGCAGTTGAAATACGACAATGCCTTATATATATATATATATATATATATATATATATATATATATATATATATATATATTTTGTGAAATAGCCCTAAATTAGTCCCTTAATTAATTGTAATTAATTAAGTATGATTGGATTAGTGATTCTTAAATACTGATATTTTATTTGGACTGAGTAAATTTTTCTATTACCTTTGGGTATCGTTGTAATTGATTTGGGATTAAAATAAGTTATACTGATGAGAATTAAGAATAAATTAAATAGATGAATAGGAGTATGTAACTCATATGTTGCCACAACAACACATGACTCATCTATAGTTCATGACTCACAATACCTATTCCTAACGTGTATAAAGATCAAACTTTACTTGCCATCCTTCTTCCACATCATCTAAAAGCAAACATAAGATTAATTCTCTTATTCTCTTTATTATTTATGAATAACTATACCAAATTCTAAAATTAGAGATTCTGTCTTTTCTGTTTTTTGATGATTTCGAATGTCTTATGGCCATTTCTGGGTTCCGGTTCCTTCATATTACTTGTAGAGCTTCGAGTCGCGGTCGCGTGGGCACTTGAATCGCCCCAAAATGAGTTCGTATGAGGGAGTTATGTCCAAAATACTAGTAGAGTGTCATAAAAAAAATCGACAATGATGTTTCTGTTTTGTTCTGTGCGAACCTGTGCTGCTGTTTTTGAGATAGTTAGAGTCTTTTGGGGTCCTGATGTCTGCATGGGATTTGTAGATCTCTGAGTTACGATCACGTAGACACTTGAATCGCCTCTATATGAGTTCGTATGAGGAAGTTATGCCCAAAATACTAACAGGGTGTCTTTAAAACCGAATTGAAAGTTATGACAATCGATAACAAATTATTCAAGTTTGGAGTTCAATTGGATATTCTTTTAATCAAATGATTAGGGTTATTTATTAGTATTTATATTTCTTCAAGTGAATTGGGTTTGAATTGATAATTGGGTTAGTTTCAAGTTAAAAACAAATTGGGGAAATTATGTTCTGAAATTTCAGTTTAGAAACTGATATTTCTGTTTTGCCAATTTCGGTATATTTATGGTCGTTTTTGGGTTTTTATGTCAGGATATAATTTGTGGAGCTTTGAGTCGTGGTCACGTAGGCACTTGAATCGTTTTATTTGGTTTCCGTATGAGTGAGTTATGCCTATTTTAGAAACGATGTGTCCTGAAATGATACTAATACGAGATTTATAAATTTGGATCAAACCCTTTGCAATTTAATGGGTAATATTCTAATGTGGTTTTTGAGCTCATCTAAGATTTTTATTGGGTTTAATGGGTGGATTATAGTGTAGGTTTGAGTTTATTTGGGTCGAGACTCGAGAGTAAAGCATATTGAAGAGGAAGTCAGGCTCGGTCATTTTCAAGTACATACTTGTGCTTTTCTTCTCAAAGCTTTTCTTGAAGTTGCTATTTGAGGTAGAACTCTAATCAATGATCCTCTTTAAAGTATCTAAAAGGTGTGGCATAATTTGATATAAAGTCCTAATAATGGAGCTTTGATCAACTTATATCATAATGTTGTGATTTTGATTGCAATGTTTGATTGAAGTTATTCAAGCAAAACAATTTAAGTATTTAATTGAGTTTGATTGTCGATTTTAGCTGTAATTATGATTGGGATTATTGTTTTCTTTATAGAATTTAGATTAAGGTTTATGTTAGTTTGATTGTGTGTGAATATTGATTCGATGTAAATTGTTATAATTTTGTTTATATTGTATGTGCTATTCTATTGTTGCATTTATTTGAAAACAGTAACATGATAATAAAAGGACTTGATAGTAAGGAAATGCCGAACCATGCTTCCGGCATGTAAAAAACGTGGGACGTGTTTTCCGGCACGTAAAATACGGCGAATACAGTAATGTTATTTAACCTGACCTGTGGCTCGAGCAACATTATACTGGAGGAGTGACGACTCCCACTAAGTTAGGGGTTTTGGTTTACCTCACCCTAACAGGCCCTTACATATATCAAACAAAGATCATATGTGCTGCATTCATTAAATAAATATTTGGATTCCACGCCCTAACACTCAAGCAGAAGTGTTAGTAAATCACGCCCTGGTACTCAAGCAGAAGGACCAGAAGTTAAATATGTAAATTTAACATAAAAATGAATTTCTTATATTATTACATAAAACACCTTGCATATTTTGTTTTAATGTACTTATTTTTGCATATTAATTATTGAAATGCACATATTTCTATACTTGTAAAATTGTTGGCAAGTTTCTATACTTTACTTAATAGCTGAACTAATTCCCATCATCTGTCCTTATTTATGTGAAGTCCTAAGTGCTATGTGGAGTCTCTTTTGGGTGTTATAAAGGTTTCATTGATTGGTGCACTACTCAGCAGTGGTTGCTGATACTACACAGTTTTTGTTGTCACTCTAAATAACTGTCCGTCTAGGGATAGTACATTTATGAGTATTGCAGGTGTTGGTTGGAGATCAGAGTAGCGCAGCAAAGTGTGGTCACCACTTCTCTCGAGATGAATTACATATTTGATTTTTTATTGTAAATAATATTTGTATTTAAGTACTTTATTTATTTTAAAAGATATTTATAAAATGGCTTTTATGTGAATCTAAATAAAGTTGTTTAATTTATTCAAATGTTTTTTTTTTATTTCAAACCTTTGAATTGTTTGGTTAAACCTTTGGTTTGAGGATAAAATAACCAAAGTAATTTGTCAAAAGTCTTCCGCTATGTTAGAAAAAGTATTTTATGAAATGTGATTAAGACTCGGACTGTTACATTTTGCCAAATGATTTTTTGTATTATATACCAGGAAAAAGATACAAAAAATGCACGGAAAGGAAATTAACTCCTCCCGAGCCAACCAAAAATACCAACGCTCTGACAAAAATAAGAGCGCCAGCCCAAAAACCCCAAAAGCTAGCTAACTAGTTACAAGCATATCAATCATCCTACTATTAGCCCTCCCAGCCATCCTAAAGACTATACAATCCGCTGTTTCTTTCACATTGACCGTATGGTTGTTGAAGATCTTCTTGTTGCGTTGCATCCAGATGCAGTAGATCATTTCCGTCCATAGGCCCACGATCATATATATATATATATATACATATATATATATATATATATATATATATATATATATATATATATATATATATATATATATACATATTATTATATATATATATATATATATATATATATACATATACATATATATATACATATATATATACATATATATATACATATATATATACATATATATGAGATATAGTTTGTGTATCAATTTCGTGACTTATAGTTGAGTATAAATAATATTATAAATTTTTGCTAAAAAAACACCTAAAATAAGGAAATTCATAATTTGGGTTAAAAATATATAATTCTTGAAAAATAAATTTTTTTTTACTGTTACTGCACATTTTTTTTTCATTTAAATAATTTTTGTGAAATTTTGTGATATTTAAATTTAAAGAATTTAAATTAATAATCTAAATTGTTATAATAGGCGAAAAGAAAGAAAAGTGGAAAGAATAATTAAAAATATTTTATTTTGGTGAATAAAAATATATACAGAAACTCAATTAATAATAATAAGTTAATTTTTAAAATATTTTTTTGTATTTTAATCTTAAGGAAATTAATTATTCATGTACTAAATCTAAAACTAAGCTATTAAGAAATTAATTAAATAAAATAAATTTTTATTTTCTAAAAATTTGGATAAATGGGCTAGGATCTATAATAAACCCAATATGTCCTTGTTAAGAAAATTTTATTATTTATTTAGGATGGAATTATTTATTTTATCATTTATAATAAATAGACATTTAAGAAATTAATGATCATTAAGAAATTAATAAAGCTAATTGAAAATTAATCAATAAATCTATATAACTATTACTAAAACAAAACACGCTTACATCATCCCCTTTGAAAATTGCTTACGTGTCGCTTCCACATTAAAAAATTTCCCTCCTAAATTAAATGATGATGTCATTGTTATTATGATCTTTGACTTTCTACTTTTTTATTTTTAATATTTTATTTTTCTTATTAATTGTTTTTTTATTTTTTGGGTCAAATCATATTTAATGTATTAGCAAATTATATATTATATTTTATTTATTTTAATTATTTATAAAAAAAATTTCAATTTATTTTTGTTAAATGAATATTATTTAGTGTATTGGATATTTTGAGATAGTTAAAACATAATATACTTTTACTAGGATTTGTTTTTATTATTTATACTCAGAAAATTTGATAAAACCGTGCATCGCACGGGCACTATCTAGTAAATACTAAAGCCCATTTAAGTTTTGGTTTATTCTTATAATAAATGATTATTTATATTTAAATTGTTATAAATTTATTTCTATTATATGTTATTGTAATGTTGTATTTATATGAAAACAGTAACATGAAAATTAAAAGGCTTGATAGTAAGGAAATGCCGAACCATGCTTCCGGCATGTAAAAAATGTGGGACGTGTTTTCCGGCACGTAAAATACGGCGAACACAGTAAGGTTATTTAACCTGACCTGTGGCTCGAGCAACACTGTACTAGAGGAGTGACGACTCCCAATAAGTTAGGGGGTTTGGTTTACCTCACCCTAACAGACCCTTACATATATCAAATAAAGATCATATGTGTTGCATTCAGTAAATAAGTAATCGGATTCCATGTCCTAACGCTCAAGCTGAAGTGTTAGTCAATCACGCCTTGGTACTCAAGCAGAAGGACCAGAAGTTATATATATGTAATTTAACATAAAAATGAATCCTCTATAAAAACATATTGAGGTCTGGGAATCTGTGACTCCTGATAAGGAGAGCATGAATTCTTCACAGTGTAGTCCTACATCTTATTTCTCATACCCATTATCCCTCCAATCATGAAGTCCAGGTTTCTCCCCCTAATGATGAAGTTTAGGTTTCCCCCCCGCTCAGGAAGTTCGGTTTTTTAAAACAAGTAAAAGACAAACAAAGGGGAAATCGCTACAATGATTCACCGAAGATAAGTTGAAACATGTGAACAAATTCACATGTTTCAACTAATATTCTAGAAAGGTGAATCGTTTGGCGATTTCCCCTTTGTTTTTCTTTTACTTGAAGATCTTGTTTTAAAAACCTGAACTTCCTGAGCGGGGAGAAACCTTAACTTCATCATTCGAGGGAGAAAACTGGACTTCATGATTGTGGGGAAAATGAGTATAAAAAATAAGGGGATGAAAGGGAATGAAGCTAGGACTAGGACTATACTGTTGAAAATTCATGCTTTTTCATCAGGAGTCGCACATTCCCAGAACTCAATATATTTTTTTTTGTAAAGTTGTTTGAAATTTTGTTCAATCCCCTCTAGTTTAACTTGAGGTTGATTTTCACTAGATTAGATGCAAAGCTGGAAAAATCCACATCATCAAAAGTCTCGAATTGTTTTGCTGAAACATGTGGAAGATTATTCCACATGATTGAAACAAAAAATTAGTGTGATGGTGGAGCAAAACTCAATATGCTAACGCAAATGATTAGGCAACATATTGACTGATATGGATACCAATTAATACACTGTTTTGTACAACATCAAGAAAAAGTCACCTTATCAATCAATGATTAAGAAATATAATACAATTAAAATGAAAATTGAAATTATGTAAGAGTGTCATTTTAACTCTGTTGCGTTAGCCAAAAGATTTTTTGCCTGTTGCATCTTCTCGGAAAGTGTCGTAACCTTCAGATTTGATACATAACCTCTGCCTTTCAAGTTAATCGTGTGTAACAAAGGAGCAATGTTATTGTTCTCTTGATTTATATCCAGACCAAAAATCTCCGCTATACCTTTAATACGATAGAAAAAGAAACCCTGTGAAAAAAAAGAGGTTAAATGATGAAAATGACAAGATAAAAAAAAAAGGAGTTAAATAAGTGTTCTTACCACCACAAGCCATGTAAATGATGAAAATAACAAGATAAAAAAAGAAGTTTAATTCGCTGTAAAGATACGCCAATAATGTCGCACCCCAAGCATATAAGTTTACTTGATTCAAATGTTCAACGAACTGGACCATAGTGGCTTGACATTTATGTCCACTTGAAGAAAGGGGCTATGATACAACATATTAAAATTAACAGAATTGCCTCTATCCTCTCATCATCTGATTTCGTGTGATCTTTGGCAATTCTGTTCAATGTTGTCAAACTTAAAGAATTAGTTCCTTGCTATTCAAAAACTCTCATAAAAGCATCATCATTCAAAGTTTTATCGAAGATGACTGGCTTTCCCACAATGGGTAAACCAGTCAAGTACAAAACGTCTTCTAAAGTGGGGTTTAGCCTGTCGCCATCTATGTAGAAACACATAAGATGTTTTTAGATTATTGTGGTTGACCTGTTGAAATTCATTTAAGAACAATTCTAATAACTGAGTTGGAAGTTCAAAGCTTTATGTTTTCAGATGATGTAGTCGTTGCAAAGAATTTTTAGGATCATTAGAATCAATTGTTGTTTTGATTCGAGCCTTCAAATCATCATCAAGCTTCGAACTCCCTTTGGAGGAATGTCCTCCATCCTATACATTTAAAGATAAATTGCATCATTAAATAATTTCAAAAATTCGAATTTCTTAAAGAACTGAAATAAATTTAGATACTATTATGTCTTTGAGGTTGATTTGTTATGTCTCATTGCTGAAT
This sequence comes from Amaranthus cruentus, assembly GCA_019425755.1. Classification (NCBI taxonomy): domain Eukaryota; kingdom Viridiplantae; phylum Streptophyta; class Magnoliopsida; order Caryophyllales; family Amaranthaceae; genus Amaranthus; species Amaranthus cruentus. The sequence continues at coordinate 6,285,504 of CM033456.1, forward strand.
AACAAGCGTTTTTGAATTGAAAAGCCTATCACCGCACGTATTTTAAAAAATTGAATAAATAAGATGCACATTAAAAAGAAACTTGAAAAGATGCACCATGCTTCCATATATAACAATGATTCCGTATATAACAATGATTCAGATTTGAATGAATAGGTTTTGGGTCAAACAAGAGTAAGGGAAGACTAAGGGTGTAATTGAGGTTGTTGGGTAGAAAACAACATGTTTACAAAATAAGACCAACAACAAAGGTGTATCAAGCAGCAACCAGCGGAAACAGAATGAGAGCATTAAAAATTCAATAGTTCAGCAAGCAGGTATAAGAGCAAATAGAATAGCAGAAAAATAGAAAGTTTAGAGGGCAAGCAGCAACCAGCGGAAACAGAATCGGATCGATTATTGCGTTATGTTGATCTGGAACAACATCAAGTAGCCGAGATCAAGGCAAGTTGATGTATAATATATATATATATATATATATATATATATATATATATATATATATATATATATATATATATATATATATATATATATACTATATATATATATATATCATATATATATATATATATACATATATATATATATATATATATATATATATATATATATATATATATATATATATATATATATATAATCATATATATAATATATATATATATATATAATATATATACTATATATATATATATATATATATATATATATATATATATATATATATATATATATATACATATATATATATATATATATATATATATATATATATATATATATATTATATATATTATATATATATATATATATATAAAAATATACATAATATATATATATATATATATATATATATATATATATATATATAATATATATAATATACATATTATATAATATATATCCTTTACTATATTTTCGTGAGTACTCCTTTACAATACAATCCAATACCTTTTCTATATAACCTAGAGATAGTTTAAAAGGTTTTTCTTTTTATCTAATATTGCTTTTAATTATTGTTAATTAATTACAATCAATTTAGATTTTATTATGTTTAATTAGGAGTATTAAGGTGGAATATGAAATGAAAGGGTTTCTATTTTTATAACTAAATGAATTACATTAATTTTAGTTATTATGCATAACTATTTATTTGACTTTTTTAATTTATGTACTAAGTACTACACTTACTATTCATAAATCAATTTAGTTAATTACTTATTTATTGTCTAAATATAATAATTTCAGTTAACCCCTTATCTTTTCGAACTAACATTTTTTTTATAGCCATTTTGAATTTTTATTTTAGTAAAGCAACTTATGTTCACTAAGAAATATTTACGATAATCTAACTCATAAAGTTTGTCCAAAATTTTTGGGGTTTTACTGCTTGACTCCATGCAGTCGGAGTAACTGTTGGCCGGGAAGACTGTGTTGATGTCTGAGACAGAGATGGACCTTTAGACAGTGACTGTGTTGGCTGGGAAGGTTGTGTTGATGCCTGAGACAGAGGTGGACCTTGAGACAATGACTGTAATTGTGGCTGCTGTGAGGGGTTGGTTGCTGCAGTAGATGTTTGTGCTACCCCTTTGTTTTAAGTAGGTGGTGGGGCCTGAAACACTTCTCGTTGAATGATGACAAAGGTGGACTTTGAGACGGTGACTGCATACTCAACAACCATTCTTTCATTTTTTTTATTGTCTTGAATACAATATGTTCCCATTTGCTTATTTTTGAATTTCGCTTGAGAATTCCTGAGAGAAGGCGAGGAGAGGATTCAGTTTTTTAGAGAGAAGGCGAGGAGAGGGTTTAGTTATAAAGTCAGTTTATTTTTTTGATAGGAATATAAAGTCAGTTTATTAGGAGTGGGAGTGATGGGAAGTTTAGATTTTAAAACGGAAGTTGTAAATTTGTTTAGTATTTTTTTTGTTTTGGTAAATAGATATTGTTTTTTTAGGTAAATAGATATTTTTTTTTTTTGGTAAATAGATATTGTTTTTTCTTCTTAGGACCCCTAACTTAAGTTAATTACTAAGGCTCCGTTTGGCAGGGCGTCAAACATTTTCATTGAAAAGTTTTTTCCCATTTTACATTATTTGTTTAGTGTAAAACATTAAAATGTAAAACTTGGGGTGGGAAATCATTTTCCACGTTATTGAAAACATTTTCCCCCCAATTTAGGAGGAAAACATTTTTCATCACAAGTGGAGGGAAAACATTTTCATCACAAGTGGAGGGAAAACATTTGAAAATTTGTGTATAATGTTATGAATCAGAGTTTTGATCGAATCTAATCACAACGAAAGGGATCCCAAGAAGGGTAAGAAAGCAACTCAAATCATCGTAACTCAACTACATGAACTATATGTGTGCTGACATAAGTAGTTGAGTCGCATTCGGGTCCGTATTCGGGATCCCATTTTCAATGGCAAACAAACATAGTTGATTTTTGAGGATTCGAACCTTATCCTTACTAGTGGCTTGTAGAAACATTAAAACCGGCAACATTTGCTTTCTTATTAGCAGATTATCATTGTATAATTTCCGACCATTCGTATAATATTATTTAACATTTTCGACTAATAAGGATATTCTAATACTTTATATTAATTGAGCGAATAAATATATGAAACTTTTCAACATTCAAGTTCTTATAACGAAATATTTATCAAATCTTTTAATTTTCAAAGTATATATACAATGATCACATTTCAAATTACATGCACCGTCAAAGTTTAAAATCATGTAATGTTCAGAAGTATAACAAAATTCCAAATTAAACAATTATATACACATAATAGCTAATATATAATGAAGTATTAAATAATAAAGTAGGTGAATCGGTTCTTGTCAAATAGAGCAAGTATCACCTTCTTTAGCTAAAAATCGATTCTCACCTAGCCTTATCCTACCCTTAGCCTACCATGTAATCCAAAAAAAATTAAAATTGTACTCGCAGAAGATTAATCCTAATAAGCAACAATATTAATCAATTGATCAAAAGCTCAGTAAGCTAGCTTTTATACGCCACAAGGGCTAACAATCTTTTAAAAAAGATGGTCATACAAATGAACTTACAGAAGCTTGCGCTTATTCAAAAGACGTCTAATTTGAGTTACTACTTTAGGATAGTCTTTATCTAGTGAAGCCCACCATTCCAAACTTAAACCAGCAACATGCCGGAGAGTTCCCTCAGAAGAATCACAAATCACGGGCAAAGATATTGGGATCATGTTCAACATAGGACAATTCTCCTTATTTACCTTGACAAGAGAATTACACTGTAGTAATCCTCTGCAAATGCTTTCTAAATTCGGCATGTTAATTAACGTTATAATCTTCAGATTTGGGAGTGTAAGGAGGGCATCCTCATAATCCCTTGTATTTCCTTGGCCTTCATCGAATGCTATCATTTCCGTCATGTGAGGACAGTTTACAAGTTCAATCTCGAGCAGGTTTGGGAGTAGTTTTTGTTGTATTAATGCTAGCGGAAAAAGTTTCTTGATATTTGAACAACTACGGATGTGAATCTTCTTGAAATGAGAAAAAGTAAATGGTGGCGTTATTACTGAAGATGCTGGTGGCGGTGACCATATGTACTCTATCCCTTCACATTTGTTGATCTCACATACCTTCAATTCTGTAGCATTATGAAAGTAGGGAAAAGCATCAATCAAGCCTTTTACTCTGAAATCACATTGATTGATTCCTAGAAATTGGATGTTTTTTGGGAACTTCAGATCATTTCTTCCGTCAAAGATACTCTTAGACAGCAGCAAAACTCTTTTTGAGCCGTTGCAGAAGTTGTTCACAAGTTGATTGTACCTCGCGTTACATCCCCATCTCGTTCCTCTTAGAAAGAATTTATAGCAGCTTAGGTTCCAGTGAAGCCGAATTTCGATGAATTTTTTCCATTCATTCATATTGAATACTAACCAGCACTCTAATCTCTCTAAATACCTTAGATTAGTGATATCCTTCCCCATTATAGCTAGGCTAAGTCTGAGTTTCTGAAGGCGGGAAAATTTTGGGAGTATTTTACATAACGGCATACGAAGATCTTTGATTTCAGACAAGTCAAGGCATCGAAGGTTAGTGAGGACATCAAATCCTTCTGGTGCTTCTTTGATTCTAGTGTGACGCATATCTAGTTCTCTCAATTCGTGGAGTCGGGTCAGAGAGGGCACACAACTTAAATTCCAACAACCTTGGAGTATAAGTGCAGAAAGATTCTCCAAGTCTGAGACACTATCTGGTAGCTTCTCGATGTTTGTATGAGATAAATTTAGAATCTTGAGCGCCTTCATCTGTTTAAAAAAAGGATCCGAGATCCTCTGTAAGGGATTGTATTGAAGAAACAAAGTCGAAAGATTAGGGCATCGAGGTGACATTTCTGGTGGAATCTCTATAATTCGATTATGAAAAAATGAAACTTTTTCTAGATCTTCCGGCCACAGTTTCTCATGAGGTAATTCAATCAGTTCTGCTCCAGGATTTACCATAAACCGAGGTGAAACTTTTGTTATATTTATTGCCATGTCCCTTATCAGATCATGCATCTTCACACCTGTGTTTTCATTATAATTCTTTGCTTCTAGTAAACATGAGTTTTCGAGTTTGTTTAGGATAGTGTGACCCTCGTGAAATTGCTCCTCTCGGTTTTCAGTCTCTTCCAATAAACCCTCTACAATCCATAGATTAATTAATTCATCTCGGTGTATCTTTTTATCTTCAGGATACAAAAGACAACTCAAGAAACACTTCTGTAACTTGAAATCATTCAAGTGATCGTAACTGAACCGAAGAATAGGAAACACCTCATTTTTCATGTCATCTTGCCCTCTAATCGGTTTTTTGAGCTGTTGCAGTGCATTTTTCCATTCGTTCACATCAAGCACACCATTCATGCTTCGAGCCATTGTCCTTATCGCAAGGGGTAAGCCACCGCATTCTTTTACAATAGACTCTGCAACTTTTATCAATCTATCAGGAAGTTCCTGGTAATTCCCGAGATTCCCTGAAAACAATTTCCAGGCATCTCGCTCAGAAAGTGGCTCTATCTTGAGGATTTTCTGGCACTCCATTCTACGACAGACATCCAAATTGCGAGTAGTGATGACAATTTTGCAACCATTGCCTGCAACAGGAACACCAATTTCATCCAACGGAAAATGGTTCAACATGTCATCTAAGATGAGTAGAGTTTTTCTGATCCTGGATAGCATGTTAGACAGTGCAGCTGCCCGCCTCCTCCAATTTTCATCATTTGGGAGATCTAGACCCACAGCTTTCGCAATCTTGTTTTGCAACTCGTTGGTACTACTTTGAGTTATAGTTACCCAACACACATCACGAAAAACCTTTTTTACTTCTAAGAGCCGATTGTGAATATGCATTATTAGGGTAGTTTTCCCTACCCCTCCCATACCATAAATTCCGATCCTACAGACCGTGTCATCCAATAGCCACTTCATAACGGTTTTAATGTTAACTTCAAGCATATGATCCATCAGCTTCGGTGTCAGTAAGGGCAGTCTTGTGTTTCTGACATCATTCAACACAAGCCCTTTAGGAAATCTACCCTGTTGCTCAAGCGCTTCAATTTCACCAAAAATTCTTCCGATTCGATTCCGTAGTTGCATATTTGGTAAAAGAAGTCTCGTCGTTTTGACCTCTTCACCTAGGCTCACAATCTCAAACTTTTTCACTTTAACATTTCTCAACCACTGATCAACTTCTCTTCTTCGTTTCTTCCCTAACTGCAGCTCTTCAATTTCTAACTCTGTACTGATATCAGATGCGCGAGCAATCAGAATATCAAACTTTCTTTCGATTATTTGCATTTTATCTTCAAGGTTGAAGCTCTTGGTTATCAAGTTGCTTAAGACAGCCATGTAGTTCAGTTCCTGATATAAATCACATTAGATTATTTTGTGATCAATATTCAATACTATAAACTGATAGGCCGTGACAATTCGTCACATAATCTCACCGTGGCCACTCACGTGGACATGAGAAACCCGTGGACTCGGGCCCACAAACTCACGGGTCAAGAGCGTTGACTTGCACATACACTTGGTGAGTTTTCATGAAGAGTATCTCATCAATTATATATGCAAGTCAACAACCCACTATTTTGTCGATGTGGGATCTTGTCTCACATGTGAAGTATTTCCAACATAAACTACTGTTATATAGCACAAATTCCATACAAGGTGTATTGACTTCCCTTAAGTTGATCTGGTAGTTAAAGACTTTCCCTCCATTGTTATGACTGGAGTTTGACTTTCTCCATCTACAAAAAGATTAATTCCCCTTGTTTTACTGGTAGGGGATTAATCCCGAAAATATAGGAACTAGAACTACATAAATTGTTTGAAAAAAGAAAGAGTAACTCTATAATTACTAAAATTAAACTAGTTATCTGGTCTGTCATCTGGAAATGAATTCATATTCTGTGTTAGTCATCTTCTTAACAAAGTTTATTCTGAAAGTTTTCTTAAACATATATCATTTTCCCCTTTGATTTCTTGATCAGTGATTGATCCTGTGATAAAAGATGGTAAATTTTGTTGACAATTTGGACAGAAAGGGTTTAATCAGCTTATAGTTATAGAATACTTGCAACTGCAATTTAGAAGTACTTCCAAGTAAATTAATGAAAAGAGAAAACCAGGCAGCTGCCCTCAGGAAATTATGGGTAAATACTGACCTGATGAAAGATGATCTCTGATCCCTGATCCCTGATCCCTGATCCCTGATCCCTGATATGATGATTAGTTAGTGGAAGCTAAGAGGCGAAATGAAGCCGCGCGAGACAAGGCAAAAAGCCAAAAGAGATGAGGGAAATAGTGGCCGCATGAGACGAGGCAAACTGCCACAGCATAAGTTGGCCTAATTCAAAAGAAAGGAAGCTTCATACCCATCTATAATTAGTTAGGAGTTATATTTATTTCTTTGGATTTTCCATATTATTTAGTACTTCAAGTTAAAACAAAATAAATTTATATAAAAAAGAGTAGTTAACTTGCTGCCCTTGCTATGGACCAGCAAGTCATGATGTCATGGGCTGAATTTTGAGGAGGCTAGGCAAGACATGACACAATCAATATCAAGAATAATCTGAATCGGCACGACCAAAGTGTAGGCACGATCTGTAATGACAAGAGACTAGCACAAGTCGACATGTCATGACCTGTGCCCAAATTTATATTTATAATCATCTCAATTTAACAAAATATTCACATTGATATTTCATTTCTTAGATTGGTTTTGTATTTATCATGGCCGTTCACATGAGAATCCACTATGCTTAAAATGTGGATATAACATATTTGAGATCATAAATCACACTTAGAAGTTGATAGTTGAGGTGGTATCTACTTGGGCTCCATTTGAGATAGCAAGATATCACTAGAAAAAATCTTATACTTAGTCATGTTGCAAATTCAAAGGTAGTGAGAGAGTGATTGCTTTATTAGCATAGTACAATTCATCAATCGATATTGCTTTAGATTATATCCTTTATGTATAAAAATTATACATAGTTATGTAAAATTTTGTTTGATTTGTCTTTATATATATATATATATATATATATATATATATATATATATATATTTATTATAGAAGTGGGGCATTTTATTAAATTTTTTTTTTGGGTAACATATAAAGAGAGAGCATCAATTGTGTGCTGTTCAAAACTAAAAATTTACAAAATGAGCATGTAAGACGAATTAAAATAATAAATAATGCTAAAGAAATGTGATGATCATAGTATGCGTTATTGCACGCCGTATAATTAATTTTCTTCGTGATACTCTCGATTTGTATGGATTTTGTCAATGCTATTTTAACGTGCAGCAATCCTAAATGATATTAAAATAAATATTGTTACTTGAAAAGTATAATTATTGAAAGATACTTATTAATATTAACATTAAATAGTGAGTCCAACTTATGGAATAAAGATGACATTGTGTTTTTTTCTTGATTACATCAACCTGCATGACAGAAATTAGAAACTAAATAAAATTGAGTTTTGTTCCTTCGTGTCTACATCAACCTGCGTTAAAATGACTTTTCTTCCCTTGTTTACATCAGCTTGCGTATTAAATATTATATACATTATTACTAATCAATCTCTATCATCGCACAAATATATATATAGAGTGGTTTTTGAGGGTGTTTGGTGATTTACTATACATAATCTTTTTATTTCGTATATGAAATAGTTAATTAAAAGAGAAATATGTTAACTTTATTAGTAAAATAAATATACTATATTTACTATAAATAAAGCGCAAAATTAAAATTTTGCATAAGGCTTCCAAGTTTTTCAAGATGGCTCTGCAAATATAATATGGACACTTGCTCATAGTTAATGTAGTCACTCATTCTAAATTTGTAAAGGTTAGGATGACTGAATTAGCTGCATACTGTAAAAAAAGAAGCAAGAAGCAGACGCATGTGTGTTTTATTGAATACAAAATAGGAGTAACCTCCTTATATAGCTACAGCCAACAAGAGACATACATAGATAGGATTTTTTTTAGTTACATAGTTTGTTATAATAACAAACTTTTAACGACTTATATATAGCAACTAACCTTATAACTAAAACAATACATCAAAATATATAACAAATTGCCATCTAAACATTCCAATAAGAAAACAACTTTAACACCTAAGAAGCACACAGGTATTGTGTGTCTTTTAGTTATAGGTTTTGTGCGTCTTTTATTCTCTCAGAGAAACTAGACCTTATTTATTTTGCTAAGGGACATATAGGGCAAAAATAACTTTCATCAATATCTTTTCTCTTTACGGCCCGTTTGGTTAGTGGTATTAAATGATAGTATTAGGAATGATATATAGTGTAAAATTCATGGAATATGTCGTGAATATGGCGTGAAGGAATTAAAAAGCTAGTTGTAGCCTTTAATTTTATACATGGAGATTCGTAAAGAAGATTCTGGAATTGGGTTTTTTAATGCCCAAAATCAGAAAAATGAGGGCATATTGGTAAAATACATGGCATACTATGTAATTTCAGAATTTTACATGAGGGTATTTCGGTCAAAAATAATGTCTCAAAATGAAAAGATTCTAAATGGGAAAAAATTTTAAAAATTTTCAAATGGGAAAAATGAAAAGAAAACGGAGGAAGTATAAATTTAATTTAAGCTGAATTTTTAAGAGTCGTCTTTACAAAAAAATTTTACCTTCTATACATGCCCCAATATGCTAAATGAAGACAATCCCATGAATTGGCGGTAAAAGAATTTGGTGGGAAAACAACACATCCCACATTATTATTATTGTTCCCAAAATCCTTGAAATATAAAAATATGCCCACTCTCATATACCACGTGGTTTTATAAAACTTTCCTTGAAAAGTCTATATAATAATGAGCCTTCCAAATTACCCAAATTCCGAACATGAAATTTGGAACCCTTAATAAACCACGTAATTAAACGCGACTACAAGCGCGTGATTCGTTAAATTAAACGATATGAACACTCGCCGTTTCTGCTATGCCCTAATTTGTTCTTCACTACGCCAATGAATTTCTGAAAGATAGCGAACAAAAACAGAGGAAAATAAAAGCCTGTACAATTTAAAATCTTTTCAAAAATCTATGTGTTTCTCAAGATATTGTATGGATTACTTGAATTTATCTTCGGTAGCCGAAGATTTAAACCCTAGGGATTTTTAGGGTTTTAGTTTAGTTACATTGTTATTAGGGCGATCAATTGGGATTTATCAGCAATGAGGTGAGTTTCATCTTTGTTTGTGCTTTTTAATGGTTTATTTCATGGTTAATGTTACTGTGAATGTTACAATCGGGAGATATTTATTTGTAGGTCATCATAAATTTAGCGAAAATAGGTGGATTTGCTCTGTTTTGTAAGTTTATTGTGATGCGAAAGTCTCACTCAGCATCTATTTTTTCTTCTAAACGAAAGAATGTAAACCGATTGGGGGTAAGAACTCGAAAAAAGCATAAAAGGCTTGATGCTATTTGTGAGGATGATTATAAGCGGAATCATCGGGTTAAATTGGAGGCTAATAAGGGTAGTAGTAGAGGAGGTCATCTTGAGAACGATTCTGAGGTTCGTAGAAGTTCTAGGGTTAGGCGGGCTCCAGTGATTCTTGATTCTTCGCCGGTACCTGCTAGGAAGAGGAGGAAAATTGATGAGACAAGGAAGAAATTTGGGGATTCAGGGAAGAAATTGAAGGGAAAGGGTGAAGTTGAGACTGAGGGTTGTCCGTCCACTTTTGGAAATTCGGATGAGGAACTGGGTGCGTGGAGACTGAGACTGAGGTCTAGGGGTAAGAGTGCGAATCTCAAATTGATTGGAAATCAGAATCAGACACGTGGAAAACGAAAGCTTATGTGGGATGATGAGGGAGAAATGGATTTAGCTAAGGATGAGCCTGAAAATGAATTGCAGTGCTTTGATAGTGATAAATCAAGGGTATTGAAGTATGCTGATGATGATAGTGGTAGGGCTTTAGCTGATAGTGAGGATGAGTTGCATGATGGTTGTTTAGTAGATGGTGAGTTGGAAAACGGGGTTCATAGTTCAGGAAATGAAGGTGAAAATGAAAGCAGTGAAAATGAAGATCAAGGTGAAGTTGAAGGTGATGGTGATTCTACCTCCTCAACTAGTGAAAGAAATGGAAATGAGGAGAGTGTGGAGGGTGATTCTGATAGTTCTGCAGAACACAAGAGTAAAGGACCTAATTATATTGGACCAGATGAGAACTGTGAAAATGTGGAAGATAGTGAGCAGAACTATGAACCATTGAATTGTTCAAAAACTACCGAGGATGCAGAAAATCAAAGACAAGCAGAAGAGGGTACTACTGTTCCTACTGGTTTCGCTGAAAACTTGGAACATGATGTCATGAAAGAGGATGTTGCAGAAGCTGAGGAAAAACAAGCAGCGGTTGAGAGTGATCTTAATCTGGGTAACTGTAATGTCATTGAGGCCGGGACTCCTAGATCACGTGTAAAGAAGGGAAGACGATGCGGTTTATGTGGAGGAGGGATTGATGGAAAGCCTCCAAAGATAATGGCTAATGATTCAGCTGGGAGTGACAATGAGGCATACAGTGGTTCATCTGCTTCTGAGGAATGCAGTTATGATCCCTGGGATGGTTTTGGTGACGAACCTGGCTGGCTTGGAAGACTCTTGGGCCCTGTAAATGATCGATATGGAATTGCTGGAATTTGGGTGCATCAGCATTGTGCTGTATGGAGTCCGGAGGTGTGTTCATACTTCATTTGTTTTTACTTAACAAGCTCTTGGTCCCATATTATAATGCTGTAATGTGTGATAAAGTACACAGCCAGGCAATGATATTTCTAGTCATGTTTTAGAGTATTGCAATTGATAGTGTTTGACTGTCTTAGCTTTTTTGTTATTTTTTGGTGCTGTTTTCTGTATTCAGGCAATCTTTTGACTATTTTGATTTTCCATATATCTATATATCTGCTTTCTTTCATGTTAAATTTTAAGCAATCAAGCATGTGACATTGTTTAATGCGAAAATTCTTATGGTTGCATGCATGATCCAAAAGTTCTCTGTGTATCTGAAAAAAATCTTGGAACTATGAAATTGTTGGCTTGTGTGTGAGGTCTCTATTATAACTTATAAAAACTAGAAAATCTGTATCATAAAGATTCTGATTGGTTTTTATGAAGGTGGTTGTTTTCAATGTAAAGTAAGGGAAGAATAAAGTTGTTTATCCCTGTCATGATTTTAATGTTTTAAGAGCTTTTAGTTGTTTGATCACCTTCTTTGAGTTAGATGAGTTGGTGACGCTTCTTAGAGATGAGAGTAAAATGAATGATCTCGTTGGAAGAGTAGCTTAAGCAAAATTTTTTAGCTCAAAATTGCAATGTATTAAGCTAGTTATGGAGATGTGGCTAGACCACATGACTGTTTCAGTGAATGTATTGAGTTTCTATCATTTAAGATATACTCCTCGGTCCCCTTGAGATTGTTGCTTAGGTAGATGGCACAAAGATCAAGAAAAATGGAAAATCAGGTAATTTAGCGGTGTATTGTAGTTTAGGCCATGTCCTTTAGGGGATAAATATAGTGGTTTATTGTAGTTTATACTCCTATCCTCTAAGTCATCTTCGTTCGTTCTCGCCCTTTTTTTTTCTCCCGTGCTTCAACTTTATATTTTCCTTATCGGTTTGCTAATTTTATCTTTTCCTCAATATTCGAAACTCCTTCTATCTTCATTTTGAATTCTATCTCTCAAGGTATGCTCACTAATCCATTAAAACAATGAAGTAGAAGATTAGACACACACATTCCATTACCCCAACATCATTAAGTGGCTTTCAGTCGCACAAACTAAGGGGTCCGTTACTTAAACCTTGCCACCTTTTTCTTTTCAACTAGCGTGCCCAGTGTCACATGATTCACTAATCTCCTTGCGAATCACGAATCGAAAAAACGAATTATGGTCGGTTTTGAGTTATTCTTGGGCAAACTTAAGCAAATTACGAATTCAAAATGCGAATTAGCTAGCGAATCATGTTACACTGAGCGTACTAATTTGATTTTTTGTTACTTTTAATGCCCTTCTATTCCCCGTTTATGGCTGAAATCTGCTTGATGTCTCTTTCTCTTTCTCTGTATCTTTAGCCAAAGTGGCACTGAAATTTCTGGACAGATAGGGAGAAATTACCTGCTTTCATGACAATGTTTGGATTAGTTGAAGGATGCCTTGAGCAAATGCAATTTTCTTCGGTTCTTTCTAGTATATGCTTTATAAGGTTTTGTTAAAGTTTTTGTTGAAGAGATTCATGCTTGAAATTTGGATTAGTTGAAGGATGCCTTGAGCAAATGCAATTTTCTTCGGTTCTTTCTAGTATATGCTTTAAAGGTTTTGTTAAAGTTTTTGTTGAAGAGATTCATGCTTGAAATTTGTTTTCATTTTAACTCTATGTATTCAATTCATAATTATTCATGTTACTGCATTTTTTGGTTCAGAAACCTTTAAAAAATTTCTGGGGCGTTATAGGTTTTATCCTGGTGGTTTAATTATGAATATGTTGACAATGACCATAGTGCAGTGTAGTTTACACTTCATAGCTGTTACTATTAGTCAATATAGCTCTTGACAGCCTGTTACATTTTTAGGAGTATCTGACATAGTTTCTGATGTAATAGCTGTTCACATAGCTTTTTGTTATTTAAACTCGTCTTTGTTGATTAATGATGATAGGTTTATTTTGCTGGGCTAGGGTGCTTAAAGAATATCAAAGCAGCACTTTGCAGAGGAAGGTCCTTGAAGTGCACCCGCTGTGGGAGGCCTGGGGCAACTCTAGGGTGTCGTGTGGACCGGTGTCCTAGAACTTATCATTTGGTAAGTATCCTATGTATGTTTTTGCTCAGACATTGGTGAACAGATGATTCATGTAACCATAGTCTTTTCACTTGTTTACTTATTTGATATTGATGCGAGTTTTCCGCTTTACTCATTGATTAGGACTTCAACTGAACGCCTACTTCTTGTCTCCACCCGTCTCTCTATTATCTTTACATGTTCTATGCGTGCTCTAATGTTCATTCTCAATGGAGCCTAAGATTTATAGTTCTTTGGTTACGGATTATAATGGACTATAGTAAAATTGTTCACAGAATTATGTGCACATCTTATCTACATGAAGTTGCAGACGGTGTTGGATATCAAGGGTCAATCGAATATAAACTCTTTGTTATTACTAGGATAAGGGTGTTTAGGAAGCAGCTTTATAACATTGGGGTTATTAAAATGTTGTATTCCATGCTTGGTTTAAATTTTCCTTGTTTCAATAATCAAATACTTTTGTATTCAGAAGGTTTAGAGCCCCTGTACTCTGTTTGTGTTGATTTCTTTATCTTGATTTTCTTTCTACAGCCCTGTGCACGAGCTAGTGGATGCATTTTTGATCATCGTAAATTTCTTATAGCCTGTTCCGATCATCGGTATCTTTTCCAGCCTCATGGATATCAATATGCGCAGCATATAAAGAAACAAAAGGCCAAGAAGATGAAGATGGAAATAAGAAAGCTGGCAAATGAGGCTTCACGTAAAGATTTCGAGGCAGAGGAAAAGTGGTTGGAGAAGTGTGGTGAGGATGAAGAATTTTTGAGACGTGAAACAAAAAGGCTTCAGCGGGATTTGTTAAGAATCGCTCCTGTCTATATTGGAGGTCCAAATTCTGGAGAGAACCCTTATGAAGGTTGGGAATCTGTTGCAGGACTTCAGGATGTCATTCAATGCATGAAAGAGGTTGTCATCATGCCTCTTCTCTACCCAGAGTTTTTTGAAAACATGGGTATTACACCACCCAGAGGTGTCTTATTGCATGGTTATCCTGGAACGGGCAAGACTCTAGTTGTGCGGTCATTGATCGGTTCTTGTGCTCGTGGGGAGAAGCGCATAGCTTATTTTGCCCGCAAAGGTGCAGATTGTTTGGGAAAATATGTGGGAGATGCTGAACGTCAGCTGAGGCTTCTCTTTCAGGTTGCAGAAAAATCTCAGCCTTCAATAATTTTTTTTGATGAAATCGATGGGTTGGCACCTGTTCGTACAAGGCAGCAAGACCAGACTCATAGTTCTGTGGTATCCACCTTGTTGGCTTTAATGGATGGTTTGAAGTCTCGAGGCTCTGTGATAGTTATAGGTGCCACTAATCGTCCTGAATCTGTTGATCCAGCTCTGAGACGGCCTGGCAGGTTTGACAGAGAGATTTATTTTCCACTACCTTCAATGAAGGACAGAGCTGCTATTTTGGCTCTTCACACGAGAAAGTGGCCTAAGCCGGTGTCTGGTACTTTATTAGAGTGGGTTGCTGCTAAAACTGTGGGCTTTGCTGGTGCAGATCTACAAGCTCTTTGTGCTCAGGCAGCTGTTATTGCCTTGAAAAGGAATTGCTGTTGGCACCAGATTCTTTCATATGCTGGAGACAGCTCTGAGCCTGGAAGACTTCCGAAGCTTCCTTCTTTTTTAGCGGAAGAGAGGGATTGGTTGGAGGCTCTTTCTGCTGCTCCTCCTCCATGTTCACGTAGAGAGGCAGGAGTGGCGGCAAATGAAGTTCTTGGCTTTCCTCTTCACATTCATCTATTTCCTTTCCTGATGCAGCCACTTTCAAGCTTGATATTATCTCTTATTCATGATGATCGTCTCTGGTTGCCTCATTGTCTTTTCAATGCTGGAGCAGCAATGAAAAAGGTTCTCGTTTCTTTTATGGAGAGAAAGGGCCTGCAGACTGATCAATGGTGGTTCCATGTACAGGATATGATGCGAGATTCAGATTCTAGAAATGAAATTGTGAAAAAGCTTTCTGTTGCTGGAGTCCTAAATGTCGATACTTCCACTGGATGCGATCTGTCGAATAATACCTCCTCTGGACATGGTGGATTTCATCCTTTTGGCCTCAATTTCAAATGTTCTACTTCGCTCAGAAATTCATGTTATGCTCCATCAAAGAAAATAGGATATAGAATACTGTTTTCAGGAGATCCAAGATCTGGCCAAAGACATCTTGCAGCTTGCTTTCTTCATTGTTTTGTGGGTAGTATTGAAATGCAGAAGATCGATTTGGCTACAATTTCACAGGAGGGACATGGTGACATAGAACAAGGCATTTCAAATATTTTAAGTATGTCACGCTTCAATTTTTTGGTCATGTTATTTAAAGAATAAAATTTGAATGCTTCTTTTTTTTTTTTCCCTGAATGTCCGTGTCTTTTAAGATAATAATTGGTGGTGATGTCTGATCTATTGACATGGAAGAATAATTGAATGGCTGAGAGGATTATAACCCAAAACAAGACAAGAAAGTAATCAGATGTTGCTGTATTTTGTAGGTTTATAATTTTTCAACATTTCTCTTAATGTTTGGGAGTGAGTCATGGGGGAAGGACATTAGATATTCATTTGTGTTTGTTCTTAGAGATTCGAATTGTGCTATTATAAATAGAGTCATGAATGAGTAATGGCCCATTTGTTATGATCTTATACGCTACCATCAGGCTTGTTTTGTATGATTATAAACGCTTCTATCAGTAAATTGTAGTCATTTTCTGTGAAATTTACTAAAATTGTTTCTTGTGTACAAGGGAAAAGAAAAGTAGTGAAATTGAACTGTCAGCTATAATATGCAAAAACTCTGGGAAGCCCACTCTCTGGGCTCTCTATCACCTTACCCAGATACACATACACTGTAAACATAAGTCGTGGATTATTTGTATGCCCAAATCGCTCATGCTTCCTTAAGTATAGATGATTTGAACCTTTGAAATTCTTCTTAATGTTTGGTTTTTGTTGCAGTGAAATGTTCCAAACTGAAGCTTTGTGCACTGTTCATGCCTAGAATAGATCTGTGGGCCATACAGTCTTGCTCAATTGTGCAGGAAGATGTTGATGTCTTAACACCTCACGATTCATTCAAGGAATCCTCTTCAACGTCCTGTCAGATTGACCATGAAAACTATAGTTCCATGCTAAATTCACCTGAACCAATGGGATCAACAGAGAACCAAAACAAGATTTGTAGTGCTTCCCACATTTGGAGATCTTTCGTGGCGCAGCTGGAATGTATACATGTTTCATCATCTTTGATCATACTGGTGATTCCTCTCTCTCTCTCTCTCTCACATGACATTGGAAGGGAACATAATCGACTATTGTTCTTGATTGCAAGGTTTATACCTTGCATACATAACCCTTTTTTGAGTTCCTGAAAAAAATCATAATGCCTATTTCAAGCTGTCAATATTTGGTTGTGGATTTTGTTTGCATCATATTTGAAATTGTATGAAGCTTTCAAGAGGCCTGGATCTCTCACAAAATTAAGAATTAAAGGAAATAGAAGTCTCAGCTCATCAGATAACGTCTTTGCTCCATGCTCTTCTCTTTTTATCGAGTGTTCTCATTCCACATCCTCTCCTAACTGATTATCTATTTTTATAAGCCGTTCTTCCCGAAAACTAATTCTTGTCTTCTAAAGTCCATACTCCAACTAAATTATGATAAAATTCCTTCTGTAGCCCTGCTATAGGTAGTTCGATACAAGCTTGTTGCAGATTTGCTTCTCTTGATTTATTTCCCATGTGATATCTGATAGGAGTATTTTGTTTGTAATTTTATTCTATGTTTGAGATGAAAAATTAGCAACATCATCAGGTTGTTAATCCCTGAATTGACTATGTTTCTTTACTTGTTTTTGACCAGGCTACTTCTGACCTTCCAAGTGCAGCCCTTCCTTGGGATCTGCGCCATTTCTTTGGCAGTAAGCTTTTCACAACTAAGAACTCAGAATTTTTAGAATGTGGAACACCTCGATTTCCAGTGGAGGTGGAAGGGGAGTTTGACCATGATAAGTTGATTCATTTGTCTTCGCTGAACTTGTCGAAAGATTTGGTTCAACAATTTGTGCAACTAGTTCACTTTGGAAATCATAGTAATTCAAATTCAAAGATCCGTGATAAAGCTGATCATGAAAATAAAAGTGACTTGTTATGTAGCAAAAGTGACTTAGAATCAAAATCACTAGAGGAATCTAGGGCAAAACAAGAAGCAACAGAAAGCTCCGTTGCAAAGCTGCCTGTTCCATCTAGCTTTAAAACTGGTAAAGGAAAGTCCTTAATGTTAGCTATAACTGCCTTTGGATATCAAATTCTAAGGTACCCCCAATTTGCTGAACTTTGTTGGGTTACTTCCAAGTTAAAGGAAGGTCCAAGCGCTGATACTCGTGGACCATGGAAAGGATGGCCGTTTAATTCTTGCATTGTGCGTCCTTGCACGTCAATGGCAAAGGAAGCTGTTAGCAATACTAACAATAGTAAAGGGAAATATCAGTTTACAATTGTTAGAGGTCTAATAGCTGTGGGCTTGTCAGCATATCGAGGACTATATACATCGGCAACAGAATTTTCTCTGGAAGTGAGGAAGGTGCTGGAGCTTCTCATTGGACAGATAGCTTCTAGGATTCAGGCAAAAAAAGACAGATACCAATATGTCCGTCTTGTGTCACAAGTTGCTTACCTAGAAGACATGGTTAACAACTGGTCACACTCATTAAGAAGGTATGGTTGTTTTTATACAATGCTACATTCTCTGTCTGCCTGATTTGACTGACAGAAATATTGCTGAATTTCAGTTTAGAGCCAGATGCTAAAACATCGAATGTGGACTCCAAGCTCAACGGCGTACATTTTCCAGACATTCCACAGCCTCCAGCTGCTAATTTGATTCAGGCTGTAGATGAACCAACTGCGGAGCTAGGGCCTGAAAAAGGAGGTCTGCAGGGAGTAAGTGCCGGAAGTCCTGCTTTTTTAAGCACACAATGTAATCCTATGCATTTTGAAGGAGGAACAAATATCCAAGTTAGTGGATTTAAGCCGGTTGAACCTGAAGAGGAGCTGCAGGGAAATATTGGTGAAGGTTCTCAACCTACTGCTTCCAGCATGAAAAAATTTGAGGATGTCGGTCCCAATTTGATGGAGGCTGTGAAATTCGATGAAAAATCACAACAACACTCTTTGGTTACGGATAGCATTGATTCTGCAGAAGCTGCAAATCAAGAAAATAGCTCTCCCAAAAAGAAAATTTTGGTGAATAATCCTGAGTCGAGTACCGACTTTGTGGATTCTGTTACTGACAAATCATGTAGTAAAATTCCCCAAGTGTCGGTGCAAGAGCCTTGTCAATTGGATGTTCTGGAATCTCTTGAACAACCAAGAACAGAAGTTGGTACTTGTAATTCAGGAAAGCTTATAAATTCTGTGCTCCATGCGTCCCCTGAATTCTGCAGTGAATCTGTTCCTGAACAGTTGGTGGACAATGAGATTTCTCATGAAGCTGAAACGTGCACGAGTAATCATCAACACCAAGATTCGGAAACTTCAGAAATGAACAATCTGTCACCAGAGTGTGAAGTCATATGCTCTTATAGTTGTTGCATTGGATGCATTGATACTCTTCATAAATTGATAAAGAAAGTAGTTGTTCGGGAGTGGAACTTATCTTCTTGTTGCACAATTGAAGATGCGCATGATCTTGTTTCAACGTTGTCGTCAAGTTTGTGTTCAACTATCAGGAATCTTTACATCACTGAACGAGATAGTAGGCTCAAAAGTGAAGGACCCAGTTCGAAAACAGATGATTCCCAGGAAGTAAATGCCTGCCAATTTGAAAGTCCGGCTAGTAAACTGGCAAATTTCGAGGAATGTGTTTGTCATTCAGGGCAGGGCTGTTCTGATTCGGTTAATTGTTCTTCAGACGTTGAACCCGAATCCAATCTGATGTTCATTTTTAAGGATGGCGTCTTGGTTACAGCAAATCTGGACAAGGAGTCTCCTTTGCATTGTAAATATAACACCTTGAGCCTTTCTTCTCTGATAGAATTGATAGAAGAAATGAAACAGCCCTTGGATTGATGTGATATGATCATTTGATGTGATATGATCATATGATGTGATGTTGATGTAATACTATTGGCTTTGAAAAGAGCTCAATTTTTGACGTTGCTATGAACTCTGTTGGATTATATCATAATAATATTATTATTATTAGGAAAAATTACACAGAATAATCTAAATTTTTTTCGATTTTCCTATAATAATCTCAACTATCAATTAACCATGAATAATCCAGTATTAAGTTATGTAACCGGTACTGTTGTTAGTTTACCTGCAACTTGTTACTTAGGTTAAAAATAAAATTTCTTTTATTTTTATTAGTCTCTTTATACTTCCCTAAATTAATTTTTTCTTTCCTTTTCCTATTAACTTAACTCCCCTAAATACCCTCATCTAATTTTCCTTTTCCTTATCAACTCCCATCAAATACCCAACTATATTTATGGTAATTTTCTAAATTTTGTTCTATAATTTAGGTTTTTTCATTTCCACTTTTTTTATATTCTTATTATGCATCTTACTGTTTTCTTAAATTGATGTGTTAAGCTAGTTAATGTGATTCCTTTGCTACTACTCATTACTTATTATCCGTTGTTAACAGTAGCTATTGTTGTTCATTTGATCTTTGCACCATCAAATTGCTATTCTTGCTTATTACTTGGCTTCATGCATGTGTTGACGTATTGATTACCGGGGTTTTGTCAACACAAAGAAAGTAACTCCAGATTGACTCTTGTCCAATTCTTTCCCTAATACTTATTATCATTTTGAGAAAAAAAAAAAACCAAGTTTATGAGATTTGGGTTAAAAGGTGTTCAATTTCAACACTAATTTCAAGTATTTTAGGTAAAATGCACATAACCCGATTAGAGATTTGGAAAGGCCAAATGAAATTGAACAGATACAAGGATATTGGGGTTTTAATCTGACAGTTTAAATGACTGAATACATGAGATTATTTATGGTTAATAGGTAGTTGAGATTATTCTAGAAAAATCAATGAAAGATTGAAGTCGAAGACTGTTTTGCGCACAAGCAGTTGCTTTCCGTAAGGAAAACACTTTTTCATCTTTTTTAACAACGACTATGCTTATGATATATAAATGCAAAGGTAAATAAATTAAAGTAAGAAAGCAAAACTCTAATAGTAATAACGTACATTACGTGAAAACAGAGAATTATATAAAAACTTAAATAGGCTACAGTGTACTAGTTAAATAATTAAGGAAAAATTGTTCAAATGCTAATATTAATACAATAGTACTTCTTCCGTTCCATTATACTTGCTATATTTAACTTTTTACGCAGTTCAATGCGTTATTTTGATCATTTATATATTGAATTATACACATCTAAAATTATAAAAAAGTTGTGAGCTTTAGCAAGGTTACGCCATTAAAGAAGAAGAAAGAGAAAGTGTGTTTTGTATTATTCACTAGAATACTCAACAGGTAAAGCCCTGGAGTGGTTTATATACAAAGTACATGTAACAGAATGGGACAACTGGCATGGGTAATAACAAACCCACTCATGTAAAAATATATGAAATACATCCTGGAATATACAAAATAGAAGCTATGCTTATCACCCCCCGCAAACTTGGCTGGGGTATGCGCACCAAGTTTGGTCAACAGATGGCGAAATTGGGCAGATGGTATGATCTTGGTGAAGACATCAACTAGCTGGGATGAAGTGGGAAGATATGTTAACTGCAGGAGCCCTTCCATGACTTTCTCTCGAGTAAAATGACAATCAATTTCCAAATGTTTTGTGCGCTCATGATAAACCGGATTTTGGGCAATATGAAGGGCAGGCATATTGTCACAGTGTAGAGTCACAGGCTTGAGAGATGTAAGACCAAGCTCTTCAAAAAGGCGAACCACGCATACAACCTCAGATGAAGCACTTGCCATAAACGATACTCAGCTTCGGAAGATGACTTAGAGAACGTGGCTTGCTTTTTAGATTTCCAGCTAATAGGAGAACGACCTAAAAGCAAAATAAAACCAGATATGGAACCCAGTGTGTTAGGACAAGCGCCCCAGTTGGAGTCGGAAAAAGCCTGAAGAACTAACTGATCCGAACCAGATAAAAGGATGCCTTGCCCCAATGTAGCAGATAAGTAACCCAAAGTATGTGTAAGAGCCTCGAAATGGTGAATAGTGGATTTTTGCATGTGTTGGCTAAGCGCTTGGATAGAGTAAGATAAATCGGGACGAGTATTAGTGAGAAAATTTATCTTGTCTACGAGGCTACGGTATAAGGTGGGATTAGAGAACAGTGGGGAATCAAGAGAAGAAAGTTTGTGATTTAATGGGAGTGGAGTGACATGAGGCCGGAGAGCATTAATACTAGAGTCACGAAGTAATTCTTTGCTGAATTTCGGCTGAGTAACAATAATACCACTTTGAGAATGAGTAAGCTCAAGACCAAGAAAAAAACTTAAGGGGCCAAGATCCTTTATGCTAAAAACCGAATGTAGATGAGCCTTAAGCTGGGAAATAATGTCAGGAGCATTACCAGTAACCCCAATATCATCTACATAAACAGAAACTATGGTGATATAAGCATCGGATTTAAGAGTAAACAAGGAATAATCCAATTTAGACTGAGTAAAACCCTGAGAGAGCAATGCAGTAGTAAGTTTGGCAAACCATTGACGGGAGGCCTGTTTGAGACCATAAAGAGACTTACGAAGCTTGCATACCATATTAGGAGCCGATAAATCATCCGGTAAAGCCATATAGACGTCCTCATGGAGGTCTCCATGTGGAAATGCATTATTAACATCAAGTTGGTGAAGAGGCCAACGTTTAGCAGCAGCTATAGCGAAGATACAACAGATGGTAGTCATGCGGACCACAGGAGAAAAGGTATCATGAAAGTCGATCCCATATTCTTGAGTATATCCCTTAGCAACAAGACGAGCTTTATAGCGTGCAATAGAACCATCAGCCTTTAACTTAATTTTGTAAACCCATTTGCAACCAACAGATTTTTTACCAAGAGGAAGTGGAACCAAGTCCCATGTATGATTAGCTTGGAGAGCTTGTAATTCTGATGACATAGCCTAGACCCATAAAGGGTCTAGCACAGCTTGTTTGTAGGTGCGAGGTTCATGAAGGTGAGATTGTGAAGCAAGGAAGGATTGATGAGCAGGAGGTAAAGAATCAAAGTGAGCCAAGTTACACCAATGAGCAGATTGACAAACAAAATCTTTTAAATGTGAAGGAGGTCGAGTGGGACGTGTGGACTTCCTTGGAGGTAGGGTAGATAAAGAGGGAGGGTGGGAAAGATCAACAACAAGAGAGACTTCTAAGGGATCAGTAGTAGTGGAAGAGGGAGGTGTAGGGTCAACATTAGTAGGTAAAGTGGATGGAGACGTGTTAGGAGGCATCGGAGAAGGAGAAATAATAAGATACTAGGATGACAAGACGTGTCAGGAGGTTTAATAGTAGTAGGAAAACGTGGAGCATAAAAAGGAGTAGAGGGAAGAAAAGAGTCATCATAGGTAGGAAAGGGAGTGTGGACAGGAAGATAAAAAGTGGATAAAGGAGAGGACCTAGGGGTATGAGAATGATATGGAAAATGATGTTCTTTGAAGATAACATCCCTAGAAAAAATAATAGAGTTAGTGGGAGGATTATAGGTTTTGTAAGTCTTTTTGGTCAAGGAATAACCTATGAATATAGATTGATCAGCCCTAGAGTGAAATTTAGACCGGTTGTGTTTGAGAGTGGAAACGAAGCATAAGCAGCCAAAAGGCTTAAGATGAGAGATATTGGGGGGTTCCTCAAAAAGTTTTTCAAAGGGAGATATGTTGCGAAGAACAGACAAAGGAAATCAATTAATAAGGTAAGTGGCAGTATTAGGACATTCGCCCCAAAAACAAGGAGGAAGGTTATATTGAAATGAAAGAGCGCGAGCCACTTCTAATAAATGTCGGTGTTTTCGTTCGACCGCCCCGTTTTGTTGGGGGGTATCGCAGATGTAGTATGCCATGGTTAAGATAAAAAGAATTGACTTCTCCATCACACAATTCCTTGGCATTATCGGTTCGAATGATCTGAATAGTAGAATGAAATTGGGTGGTAACATATGCATGGAATTGCTTAAGAAAAACAATATATTGGTTCTTTGATTTCATCAAGTATGTCCAAGTAGCCCTGGTAAAATCATCTACAATAGTCAAAAACAAATTGCAACCATCATGAGTAGTATATTTATATGGACCCCACACATCTATGTGAATCAATTAAAAACTTCTATGAGTATTGATAGAGCTGGTGGAAAAAGAGCATCTAGTCTGTCGAGCAGCCAGACAGATAGTACAGATAATGGAATCATGCAATTTATTTACATCAAGATTAGGGACTAAAAACTTGAGTTGTGAAAAAGGTAAATGGCCTAGTCTAAGATGCCACAACTTAGCTACGTCAATATTAGATGTATGTGTCTTAGAAGTGTCAGCAGCTACGCATATAGTCGAATTTGGAGAGGAAACAGTAGAAGAAACATCAGCATAGTAAAGGCCATTGAGGAGCCTACCAAGAACTCGAGTCTTTGAATGGGCCTGAATAATACATTCACCAGTAGTAAACATTATATTAGTACAATCATCAATGCAAAGTTTGGGAACCGAGATCGAATTGAATTGAAAATCCGGAACATAAATGACATTTTTAAGCACAAGATCATCCAGTAATTGAAAATCTCCATAAAGATCGACCATAACCTTTCTCCCATCTGGAATATTAATACTATGTTGGGTGCCAAGAATTTTGTGAGTAGAAATAAAAGAATCCGGTGAATTACACATATGGTCCGCAGCTCCACTGTAAAGTATCCATTTAGAGGCAACTGATTTAGAGAGAAAGCAAAATTTACCTGCGAGATTGGCAACACTAGGCACGATTTCAAGATCCATAGGAGTGGAATCATTAGAAGGTTCCTTGTGTTTGTTGAGCAAAGCTATGAGATTATCAATTTGTGTAGGAGTCAAGCCAAGACTGTCAAGATCAGTCTTAGTATCATGTTCTTGCACACAACCAGCAAATTTTCGTTGTTTAAAACCAGGAGGGTAACCGTGGAGTTTAAAGCATCGCTCAATAGAATGACCTTGGACTTTACAGTGATCACAAAAGAAAGAGGGAGTGCGCTTGAAACCTACATTAGTTTTGGCCTTAGAATATGAAGCAGTGTCAGAGTTGCCATGTCTAGAAAAACGTGTGTTAGAAGAAGGCCTATCATGAGCATATTTTTTAGTAAAATGGAATGCCATAGAATCAGATGAAGAAGAAGTATGAAGGCGTGCAAGCTTCTTGTGCTTCTGCTTTTGATAAAGCATGCGATATGCCATAGAGAGATTAGGTAATTCAGGTAACATCAGAATATTTGTTTTGACAGGACCATATTGATCATCTACCTTCATGAGGAAACTCATGAGGCGTTGATCCTGTTGCAGTTTCAAGACCTTCTTGGTTAGACCACAGCTACAACCATTACAAATGCATGTAGGTAAGGGATTGATGTTATCAATTTCATCCCAAACCGATTTCACTTTAGTGAAATACTTAGTAATACTCATATTCGGTTCTTGCGACATGTTAGACAACTCTTCATGTAATGAATATATTTGCGCAGAGGTGGAAACACCAAAACGTTCCTCTAAATCTGTCCAAATCTCAGAAGCAAATTTGTTATATATGACACTCTTAGCGACGAATCGATCAAGAAAAGCGATTAACCAACCTATTACCATGTTGTTATACCTATCCCAGACTTTCTTTTGCGGTGTGTCTGAGGAAGGTTGAGGAAGAGATCCGTCAACGAAGCACAATTTATTTTTGGCGATAAGTCCTATCATCACAGAACGCTTCCAGTCGCCAAAACCATTGCCGTTGAAGGGAGAATTCACGAGTTTAGTACTGGCATGGTCCGATGGATGGAGGTAGTAGACTTCTGATGGATCTTGAGTAAGATCAGTGTGATTTTGTGATGAATGACGATAAGTAGAAGGAGTATGAGTTGGTGTTTCATCCATGAGAGAGAAAAAATCAAGAAAGAAGAGATGATGAAAAAGAATGTTCAGAAAAAGAGAGAAAAACAATATTAAGGATCGAGAAAGAAAGTGCAGACCTATTCTGATGTGTTTCAGCGGGATTCCCGCTCTGATACCATGTGAGCTTTAGCAAGGTTACGCAATTAAAGAAGAAGAAAGAGAAAGTGTGTTTTGTATTATTCACTAGAATACTCAACAGGTAAAGCCCTGGAGTGGTTTATATACAAAGTACATGTAACAGAATGGGACTGCTGGCATGGGTAATAACAAACCCACTCATGCAAGAATATATGAAATACATTCTGGAATATACAAAATAGAAGCTATGCTTATCAAAAGTATTATGAAAGTGTGCGATTAGACGATTCAAACAAGATCCCATATGATATGACTATATTTTTTTAAACATAAGCCGCAATATCTAAAATAAACTTGATTGATGAATAGTGTTGATAATGAAAATGTAGCGAGTATTTCAGAATGGAGGTTGTATTAACTAAACACACAAAGAAATCGATCCATTGAAAAATAAAAAAAATTAGTACAAATTACATACACGAGAAGACAGTAATAATTATTGGAAATCAACGGCTATAAAACTCTAGCAACGACAAATAAAATTTTGGATTCAGATACTTGACTAATGACAAAACTCGAGGAAGAGAACGTAAACGATATATCACTGGTTGTTTTTATCCATATATATATATATATATATATAATATATATATATATATATATATATATATATATATATATATATATATATATAATCATTTGAAAACTAATTAAAATGGTAAAAACTGAAAACAAAGGTACATAAAAACTTAAATGGAGTACATATTTGGGTGACAATTTTGTAAATAATAACACATTAGCTAAATAGTGTACATATAAGCTTAAAAGGGGTACATATTCAGATGTCATTTTTTTAATAATCTGAACTTTTTTCTTCATAAAAATATGTAAAACCTATACGATAATATGTACCTTTTGCTATAATATGCATACCTCTGTCAGGTTTTTAGTTTTCACCACTTTAAGTATTTTTCATAAAAATATGTAAAACCTATAATTTTTAAATACTCTGAACTTTTTTCATATATACATATTATATATTATATATATATATATGCATGTATATGAATAACAATATATATTACCCATTGTATGTAGCACATATAATGTAGTACACAAGCGCTGCTCTTATGTAATATATACTGTATGTATATGTATGTTATGTATATATATATGTATGCTTAACTTTATGCTGAAACATATGCTTGTATATGCTGAAACATATATATGTAGCACTTATTATGTATATCCTGCATATATATGCTCCATGCTCTACACATATATATAAAATTATGTATATATATATATATATGCATATTTTTAATATATATATTATATGTATAACATTATTATATATATATATATATATATATACTTATATATATATATATATTACTGTTATGTATATAGCTATGATAAAATTGTATGTTAATATGAGCCTTGTTGCATGTGCAACATATACATAATAACATAGTATATATATGTATATCATATTAACTATATATATATATATATATATATATATATATATATATATATATATATATATATATATAAATTATATATATATATATATATATATATATATATATATATATATATATATATATATATATATATATATATATATATATATATATATATATATATATATATATATATATAAGGTTTAGGATCAAATAAGAGGGGTGTGAAAATAGGAAGGATAGGAAGGAATTTCATCCATCGATCTTAGATCAATGGTCCATCTTACTGCGTTTGAGAGCGAGGAAGGATAGGGGTGTGATGCTTTCTTAATGATTATGTGATACTTTCTGTATAAACATGTGTTATTCTGAAAGTGTGATGCTTTTAAATTAATGTGTGATGCTTTCTTCATAAATATGTATTCTGGATGCTTTGCTTTGACAAATGTGTTTCGCCAGTTAGATCTTAATCAATCAGCGGTGAGTTACTCTTCCTATCCTTCCTATTTTCACACCCCTTCTTATTGGATCCCATATATTATATATACTATATATATATATATATATATATATATATATATATATATATATATATATATATATATATATATATATATATATATATATATATATATATATATATATATATATATATATATATATATATATATATATATATATATACTAAAAGGGTTCTTCAATAAGACACATGTCACTCTCACATCCAATATTTTCCCTCCAAAAGACAAAAGGTTATATACTAGGAAATCCTTCATTCGGCTAAATATGGTAATTAAAAAATTATTTAGATCAATGACATTAATCAATCAAATATAATCATTAATTATAATATATTCCTAAGATCATTTTATAATAAAATATCAATCAAATGACCACTTATTCTGTTAAATAATTATCAATCTTTTCTAAGATCATTCTGTAATAAAATATCAATCAAATTCCTTTTTTGTTATAATATCATTTGTGATTTACATCAAAGTTTAACACTTTTGTGAATTACAAATTTAATGTTTATATTTTGTGAATTAAAACCACTAATATCAAAGTTTACAGGTTCAAGCCAAAACATAGAATTTTGACCATTTTGGTGGTCATTTTAGTTTAAGTGGTCGGAGTTTGGTGTTTTTAGCTTGAATTGTAAACTTTGATACTTTCGTGACGGTAATTCGTAAAAAATAAACATTGAGTATATAATTTGCAAAAGTGCTAAACTTTTAAGTTGTAATTCACATGTTATTCTAAAAACAAATAAAATGCATTGATGAAATAAAAAGGGGTTAATTAGATTAAGAAATTAAATTTATCCTATTTATTTTTCCTAAAATACTGAGATCTGAGTTAAATTTATTTGTATTACACAACCACATTCCATAAAAAATTTTATATTACAAACTGATATAAACTACTTTTCCAATGATATAAGTTATTAATTTTTTTTTGGGCATGAATTTTCATCTGATTAGTGATTACACTATTTTCAATTAAAGTATCTATACTATCTATCTATCTATCTATACCAATATACTAAAAGAGAAACCAAAAAAGTATCTTATTGACACGTGTCAAGCTATGGTTGAAAATTTTCATGCCTAAATTATCAAACTATTTTAAATTATCCATGCTTGCACGAGATTCAAGCTAGTATATATATATATATTATATATATATATATATATATATATATAATAATATATTATATATATATATATATATATATATATATATAGTACATATATATATATATATATATATATATATATATATATATATATATATATATATATATTATATATAATATATATATATATAAATATATATATATATATATATATATATATATATATATATATATATATATATATATATATATATATATATATATATATATATATATGTATATATATTATATATATATATATATATATATATATATATATATATATATATATATATATATATATATATAGCTTCAATGACGTAACACTTTTAATCAACAATTTCAATTTATTAGCTTCTGCCAGAAATTACATAAGGTTACGTTTGGGAACAAACATTTCATTTTAAAGTATATATTTCAATTATGGAATCATTAATGTAGAATTTGAGAATGACATGGTTTGAAAGGTCATTTTTAAATCCTCATGTTTAACCATTTTTATAATAATTGTGGATTTGACTCAAATTGAAATTTTGAAAGTTTTTATTTGTCAAACACTAAATTTGAATAAATTTATATTTTCAAATGAAATCCTCATTCTCAAACATAACATAAAAGAATTAAAAAGAATGTCAAATTTTTGAACAAGTTAACACGTATAAAAATGAATGGCGCAACTATAAAGCATAATTACGAAAAACTTAAAATGCACGCTTGTACGAAGAGCAAAGGTTTGTTCTTACCAGTATCGCTAGGGTCATCATCACCAAAAGTTCTGTCACTTGCTGCAAAAATATTTAGGAAAATCTGATTCTAAAGGTAAGAAAGTTTGCTCATTTGCTTTTAAAGGTTTGAACTTGCGTTTATCTTTTAAAGGCTCGAGCTTTGGTGGGTCTCCGTTTTTAAAGGTGCAGCCGGTTTTAGTAATCTGGAACAACAAGTTACCATCTTCATCAATGGATTCTTCATCACCTTCTTCCTCAACCTCCTCATTAATAGCTTCTTCCTTAAACCTCTTCATCAATGACACACAACAAAACCTTCAAAACCCCAACATTACTATTTTTCTCATTATCTCAGAAAATACCCAAGATTGAGGAGAGAAAAATTTTCTGAAATTTTTTTAATTTTGGGTATTATTTGAATAATTTGGAGTAAACCCTAGGATAATTCTTTGAAATCGAATTGGAGGAACAACCCACAATCGAATTGCGCATACAAAAGACAATCCAAACACATGAAAAATACCCATTAATTATTTTGAGCCAAAATCACAAAAAGTTACGTTCTTGTCTGTGAATTCAAGCATATATAAGTTAAGTGCAGAGTGACAAGCATATATACCAAGGCATTTAGCAACCACATTGCGAACACCTTCCTCTTCACTTTCACAGTGATTAAATAAAAGGTCCAAAACACATGATAATGTTATTTTGTCTGTGAATTCAAATCAATTTAAAGACCCAAAATTGAAATCAATTCAAAGACCCAAAATTGAATAAAATTGATTTACTGCTTAGTGCTCACAGACAATTTGCTGCTGACATGGAATGAAAAAATAATAAGAGGAAAAAGGAAAATTGTTTAATTTTGGATCTTTAAATTGATTTGAATTCTGGGTTTCGTTTGAAATACTTGAAAGAGATTGTTTAAGACTTGAAATGAATGTTTGAGATTGTAGAGAATGGTTGAAGATGATGAGGTTTGAGATTGTAGGGAAATGGAGGTTTGAGGCTTGAAGAGGTTGAACAAAAATGGAGGACATGAAGAGGTTGAAGATGAAGATGATAAATTACCGGTCATTTAGCCGGTAAAAGGTCATTCGCACCTTTAGATGCGGACATACCTCAAAGTTCAAGCCTTTAAAAGAAAAACGTTAGTTCGTATCTTTGGAAGAAAATGACGTGAAGTTTGTATCTTTAGAATCAAATTTTCCAAATATTTATTGTATTAGAATGGTCCCTTTTTAAGAGTATCACACAAAAATTAGTAAATTCCCAGTTAAAACCAAAATTCAAACTGAATTTCTTGTTTT
Organism: Amaranthus cruentus; assembly: GCA_019425755.1. Classification (NCBI taxonomy): domain Eukaryota; kingdom Viridiplantae; phylum Streptophyta; class Magnoliopsida; order Caryophyllales; family Amaranthaceae; genus Amaranthus; species Amaranthus cruentus. The sequence continues at coordinate 6,316,266 of CM033456.1, forward strand.
TTGCATTTTCTATTGTTTTTTTCTTATTGCATCTAATTCTAAGGTAAGCATATTTCTATATTCTTATCATCATCATTACAGCTAGTGTATCTATGGTCAGGGTCTGGGGAGGGAAGATAGACGACAGCTTATGCCCATATAGGAGGGTGCGGTCAGAGAGTCCCTCGGCTCTAAAGGGTCTTCAAACACTACAAAAAATATTGCATTTAGGCACGCTTAAATATGCATTTAGGCACACTTATATGTGAGACTGAGATATTTAGCCACGCTTAATTTAGTGTGACCTCTGCATGTGTTACTAAATTTTTAGGCATGCTTATAAGCGTGGCTAAAGCTCTATATAAGTGTGACTGATAGTACCTTTTAGCCACGCTTATAAGTCACCAGCCACACTTATAGGTATTGAAAACTTCCCTCACTAGATAAGTGTGGCTGCATGAATTCATAGCCCTTTGTTTTTCTTTGTGTTTTCCCACACAAATAAGTGTGGCTATCGAACATAAGTAACATTTTAACTAATTTTAGCGGTAAATTATTATTATTATTATTATTATTATTATTATTATTATTATTATTTTTATTATTATTATTATTATTATTATTATTATTATTATTATTATTATTATTATTATTATTTATTTATTTATTTATTATTTTTTGGCAAGGTAAATTTTATAAAATGCCAGGAAAAATAGCCGAAACTTACAAAAACGGATCAAAGACTAAGACTAAGATGACCCGCCCCGCCAAAGCTCCAAGAGACAAGCCTCTCGTCATTCGCTTGGCAGGGAGGGTCAACACCAAAAGAAACATGTCATGAAGACTATACATTGAAGACCATACAAGGACACTTTCAAAGCAAAACAGAAGCCCATGGCTCAACAATTTACAAGACATTGAACTTGATTGTGGATAACTAGCTAACAACTTCTAGGTAGCACTAATGTGCACGACCATCAAACACCTGCATATTGTAGTCACAGCAACTACACGTCCTGCTGAGACCAGCAGCACCAAAACACACCCAGTTTCTTCACCCATTTAGGGGGCAGACAACCAGCACAATTAGTAGCAACACCCCCATCGAAGATCTATGCTCGTCGCCTTAACAGACAACAACATCAGCTAGCCTTCCAATCATCTGAAGGCCAAGCAGCAAGCAACATACAACTCAAAAGATGCTATAATCAACTCAAATCCTATTGTGTCACGAGACACCATATCACGTCATCTTCGAACACCCCTCTGGGGTAATAGTCACCAATTCATCCATACACAAATGCATTAAATGCGTCTTGGTCAGGGCTCTAATAATCCCTCATTTTCAGTAGGACACCTAAGGGGGTAGGCATAGCCAACTATTTGGCTAGCCTTAAATACAAAACTGCAAGCAGTTCATAGGTTGAAGACAACCATAGACATCCACAAATTCGGGTTAGAAGGCAGTCGAATCGCCACTCTATGCCCGATTAAATACTTTGCCAGAGATTGACAAAGCACAATCCAGAGGATTGATCCTAATGGGTAGAAGAAATCAAAGCCAAACAACAGTGATACCTTACAAATGTCTCTTGGAAGCTTCAAGCAGCCCACGAAACCAGGTTCTTGAGCTCCTCTTCCAAGTCACCATTGAAGGAAGGAATAGCCATTGGCTACCCTCAGAAACACAGCTGCTTAAACAGCTCGAAAGTTTTGACCATCTTTGTGTTGGTATGAGACTTGAAGTTGGATTTCCAAATGGAATTGGGGATTAGGGTTTACCCAACTTCAACAAAGCAGCCGCTGCTGCGACATACTAATTAAACCAAAGCAAAACAACCCTAAAGCCAGTGAAGGTGAGGACAGCTGGGATTAGGATTCGCCACAACAAGAATCGCAAATGGAAAATTGATAAGAAACTCAAAAACCCAATTTGAATCTCAGGTTTTGGGTTTCTTAAGATGACCCAGCTACTTAGCGAGCCCTCAATCATCCTTCTCAGAGGTCTGCCTCTCCTCCTGCCTGCCATGGCGGAGCAGACGGTGGTCGCTCAGCAGGGAGAAGAGCTAAGAGAGAAGGAGGAGAGAGTTATTTATTTATTTATTTATTTATTATTATTATTATTATTATTATTATTATTATTATTATTATTATTATTATTATTATTATTATTATTTTAGGCAAATAAAAATTTTTCATTCACAAAAAAAAAACAAAATACATCAACTCCAGTATCTATACAAGAGATTAAACAAGCTACAAAAAAAGCTGATGAACACAAGACATCAAACACAAACATCAATAATCTACCAGCAGCAGACCCATCAGCACACACAACAACATTAACTTTGCCACCACCGAGCAACACGAGAGCAGGTGACACAACCCAGTGACAGGCAGTAGCGCAAACCCAATACCTTCAGCAAAAGCACCAAACGAGCCCCAACCTAAGAATCGAGACATAAACTCAATGTATATTATTTTTATAGAAAGAACAGATTTAAGAAGCTACATATCATACCTTAGAAAATATATTATGGAATGAGCAGTTCTAAATTTCTAAGCATCCGCAAAATCAATACTATGATAAGTATGCTAATATCTTACAATTAGGTGCAAAGAAAATAGAGAAATTTTAATTAGTAGCATTTCAATTCACAAGCATGAAGTAAAATTCATATAGATTATAGACCAAATGCAGATCCTCAACTATGCTCAGTAGCCAGGAGCATCAACATTGATGCACCATACACAACATAGATTCAGGAAGCAGACATCGATCAAGGAAACCAGGAAAACATCAACATTGATGCACCATACACAACATAGATTCAGGAGCTGAAATATACTCAGATTAACAAAACAACAACTACATCTGCATCACGAGCCAATCACCACTAAGCAACAGGAAGCATCAACAGAAACAACATACCACAAGTTTTGTAGATGCTGCAGCAAGCAATGAGCACCAGCATAGGCACTAGCAATGAGCAAGCAATGAGCAATAAACCAGCAGTAGGTAGCTTTGTGACAATCCCTCACTTTTGTTCTTGATCTGTAAAACCAAAGAAATGATACATCATCAGAGTGAGAGACAACATCACATTCTCTTTCTCTTCTAGGCCACTTCTCTTCTTCTCTTTCTCGTTCTCTTCTCTCTTACAAAATCTTGCTCACGGTTCCCCTTAGACTTCCCCAAGTCTAATTTACACACTCAAAGACCCTTACAAAATATTTCTCTAAATTGGATAAAGACTAAATTATACCATAAGAAAAATATCAAGAATTAATTGGCAAATTGTAAGAATGAATATTTTTCTCTTTTGGGTGATCTCTCTAGAATTTTCTATTTTGGGCACAATCCACCATTTTATTAGCCGGTTGTATTTTCTCTTTTATAAGAGTTAGAACCGTGTAGCTAGCCATTATCCCATGATCATAAGATGTGGGAATGTGGATAATAGCCTTGGAGGTTACTCCAAGTCTCACGGTTACAATTAGTAATTAATAAGCTAATTTTTAGTAAGTTGAAGACTTATTCAACTTATTCCCTATTTTAGTGGAGATAAACTAGGAGATCTATTTTTAGCCCTTAAGATTAGTTTTAATTAATTTTGCCAATTAATCTCTTATGCTATTATTTAGTATTAACCGTACAATCAACTAAATAAAGAAAAACTAATTTTTCCTACGTTCTTTTAGTTGACTGACTTCTCAGACTGCTTTGTTGGGAACACTGCACTGTCTCCGTCAGCTTTCTTTTCAATTTGTCAATCTTGGAACAGTAGTAATCGATCCTTCTTTTGACTTTCTACTTGGACTCCAAGGTTGACTGCTTTGACTTTGACTTTGACATGCAACGTTCTTTCAACAAGTCTTCTTAGGTACCATCTACGATCTTGACAATCGGATATATGACCTACAATATAATCTCTAAAGTTTTGTTTGTTTATAAATGTTACGTCATCATCAAAAATCAAATGGGCCAACGGATGGGCTGTAGAGACAATTGATTCCAAGTGAAGGAAAAATCAGAAAAAAAAATTAGGGTTTTGCTGTGTGGGAAATTCTAAGACATTAAAAATAAAGAAACAGATGAAAAGACACTATATGCCGCATATTCCAGAATAAAAATTTTCCTTTTTTCTTTTTTTTTTTTATTAATTTTACTTTAGCCACACGTAATAGTGTGGCTGGATTGATCACTTTTATTTTTTAATTGAGCAATAGTCATGCTTATTAGTGTGGCTGAATTGATAATAGGTTTTAGTTAAATAAACTATAGTCACGCTTGATAGTGAGGCTGAATTGAACGCAATTTTTATATTTTTTTAATTGACCCTTAGTCACGCTTACTTCATTTGATCAATTTTTAAAGTGGGCCACCCTTCAATTAACGCAATGAAATTTTCTATTTTTTTGAGCTAGATATCAATCATGGCAAATTGGCAATCATTTTCATAATCTTGGAGCAGCTAAGCAGGGGCATTGAGGTATGTTGCTGCAATGTTGTTTAAGCATTTAAGTAGGGGCCAATAAGACAAGGAAATAATTTATAAGCGATAAACACAAGACCCTTTCATATATAGAGTGGAAAGTATCTATTGACTCCAACATACTTCCTTCGTTCCATAATACTCGCTACATTTCGTTTTTGGGCACTATTCATTGTTTAAGATTATTTTATATATTGCGGCTAATATGTAAGTAATAATATAGTCAAGTGGGATCTTGTTTGAATCGTCTAATCGCATACTTTCATAATATAAAATTTTTATAATTTTTAAATGTGTATAATTCGACATATAAATGAACAAAATAGTACATTGAATTGCGTAAATAAGTTAAATGTAGCAAGTATTATGGAACGGAGGAAGTATTTACTAAAGAAAACAATTGAGCTCCTTAGACAATCCATGAGATCAAGGACAAGACACATAATTAATAAGAAATCTTTGAAATACTAAATCTATACCTATAACTAAGACAAAAGATGTTGACATCATCTGACCCCCAAACTTATGAGGTATCACCTTGTGGAGTATAGTATTCCCTCTAATATTAGATAATGATGTCATCGTAAAATATATTAATTAATCGTATTGAATACATTAGCATAATAATCAATACATTGAATTTGGTTAATTTTATCAATAATGTCTAAATCTATACATTTGAATTTTGACAAAGTGAATTGGAATCAACGTAAAAAAGTTATTAACAAAGTGAATTTGAATTACAATGACTATTTGAATTTTGACCTTTCATTTTTACATTGCAAAATAAAATGATGTAGTTATAAAGGACATAATAATAAATCTATACATTTTATACTAATAAACATTATCATAATAATAATAAATCTATGCATTTTATACTAATAAATATTATCATTTTTGTTAGAAATAATAATGCAAACCTTTGTGTAAGGTAATGGACTCCTTGCTTTGAATAAACCATGAAACGAACAACACCGTAATGAAGATAAGTTTGCGACGAAGGCGTCACCAGAAATCTTGATATTGATTGAAGGCGTCTACAAGCTTTCCTTTTGTGATATTTCCCCCACAAAGGTACTTGTGTTATGAGACCGAAAATTCACAAAGAGATACAATCAATCACATTAACCGATTAGTACAAATCCATTGAACTAAACAACTTTGTGTTTTTGTAGAGATGAAATCAAAAAAACAATAAAAGAGTTGATCACTCTCCTTTACGTTTCAAGAGAATGAAAGATTACAGAATTTTTGATTCTCAGAATAAGTGATTTGATATCCATGCACTCACTCTTATTTATAGAGTTGAAGTGTCACATGAATTCATCCAAATAACATCTGGTGGTTACCAGATATTAATGATGTAAAACATCCATTCATAACAACGCTTTATTCCATGAAACATAGCTTATTTTCACGAAAAAACATTCGTTCAAAACAACACTTTATTCCATGAAACATAGCTTAGTTTCACGAAAACACACTTTTTCAATGTGCTTAGTTTCACGAACAAACACATTGTTTCAATGTGCTTAGTTAAAGAAGTGCTCAAACAAGCACCATGTTGGTCGAACGAGCAAGTCACCCGAGCAGCCTTAGAAAGTTCGTTGTTACGTCTTTCCTTAGTCTATGTATATGCACATGCCTTAAGCTTTTGGATAAAGTCCTACATGCTCTAAATCTCAACAATCCTCCCCCATTTAGAGCCTTTAGGACTTTCTTCCTCTTTCTCAAAAAACTGATTTCAAAATCACGTTCTATGCATCAATGCTAATGTCCCTACGGATTGAATTAACACCTTGTACAACACACTTGACAAACGATCGTGATATAATGATATCCCTGCGGATTTGAATCATATAACACATTTCACTATTTGAAGATAAAGTACACATAGAACAAATAACACATTGTCATTTCTTTGACACATTATAACGGCCGTGTCCATATCCATTCATAAGTTTATCATAGTCGATACGTTAATCTTGACTACTTGAAGCGGCCAGAACTTCAAACTTATATAGGTAGGTTCTCACTACGTATAAAATATCCCCGCGAATGGATATTCACCAAGATCTCTTCAACTCCGGGTCTTGAGAACTTTAAAAGACGACTACCTCGCCATTCACGGTCCAAAGCAACGATGGGTCATTAAAACTTGTTGCTTACAAAATCCAAAAAGAATTACACCACATTGAATTCAGACACAACGTTAATCGTGCGTGAATTGGGCTTTCTAATTGAATTTTAGTAACGTAATCCGATTGCAATTGACGCATGTTCAATTGAATCCCTACTCATGGCTTTAGTAAAAAAATCAACCAAATAGAACTTAGTGTTCACATAATCAAGAGTTATGACCCCATTAGCGATAAATCCTTGCACTAGGCTGTGCCTAAGAGCAATATGACGAGATTTACTGTTCTACACTTGACTATAAGTCTTCGCCAATGCCATCCTGCAATCCGTATGAATTGCCACCGGTAATATAGGCATTGGTAATATTGGTATCTCAAACATGAGATCCTTTAACCATTTCGCTTCCTTCCCTTTGGACGCTAGCACTATAAACTCGGAAGCCATTGTGGAATCGACAATGCACGTTTGTTGCTTTGAAGACCAAGATATGGCTCATCCCCCCTAAACAAACACCCAACCACTTGTAGAAGTATTATTTTCTTCATTCGTGATCCAACTTGCATTAGAATAACCCTCCCAAACTTGGAGGTTCTCCACTATAAGTGATACCACATCCCATAGTAGCCTTCAAGTATTTTAATACTCTCTTAATCGCTTTCCAATGATGCGGACCTGGATTACTAGTAAACCTACTCAAATTTGCTACCGCAAAGGAAATATCTGGTCTCGTACAAGTCATCGCATACATTAGCGATCCAATAACCTTTGAATATACTAATTGCAAAACTGGTTCTTTCTCATGTCTACGAAGTTTGACATGTGGATCCATAGGGGTCGAGATTTGGAATTGTCTCGAGCAAGTTAAATCTTTTAAGTACTTTCTCAATGAAATGAGCTTGACTTAACTTTATTCCATTGCCATCTCTTATGATCTTTATCCCATAAGATCACATCGGCCTCCCCCTTATCCTTCATTTAGAATGAACTTGACAAAAACTATTTTGTCTCTAGAACCCGTACTAAATCAGTACCAAATATGAACATATCATCAATGTAGAGACATATAATGACCCCGTTGCCTTGCCCAACAAACTAGCTATAAAAGCATGTACCGGCTTGATTCAATTTGAATCCAAAGGACAAAAACATTTCACCAAACTTTTGATTCCATTGCTTCGGTACTTGTTTTAGTCCGTATAATGACTTAACAATTTCCACACCTTGTTTTCATGTCCTTTCAAAACGAACCCCTCGGGTTGTTTCATGTAAACTTCTTCATCTAGTTCACCATACAAACGCTGTTCTCACGTCCATTTGATGAATCACTAGATTTATGAATCGAAGGTAACACTACCAATAACCGAATGGTGGTTGTTCTTGCAACTGGTGCATGTGTATCGAAGTGAACGATCCCGTGCTTTTGTATATAGCCTTGTGCCACTAAATAGGCCTTGAACTTATCAATATTTCATCAATCTTCATATTATTGCATCAATAGAACTCAATGAGTCTCCTTCCACATTTGAGAAATATGGAACACTAGAAGTAACATTATTCTAGTACTTTCGACCAAATATATTCATGAAGTTCCCTTAATGTGCATTTTCCTTAAAATGACTTTTTATTAAATATCTCAAACTAGAGATAATCTAGTCACTTTGTCTAATTCTAAGACAAATGTTTATGGATAAATTATTATCTTTGTTACTTTACACTTGGAAGTTTTTAAAATTACCTCCCCATTTGTAAACATTCAATTACTAGAAGGAAATGTCTATTCTTTGTGATTAATTCAAAATTGAATTTCATACATAAAAATATGCATCATTTGAGTAATTTACTTACATTATCACAAACTAGTATTAATAAATCAATCATTAAATATTATGGAATTTATTTACCATAATATACATTTTATGCTTAAGGCATAAAATACATTATCATACCACTTGATAATTACATGTTTTAAAGGACACAACTTTATAAGTAGATACTTATAATCACTTTATAGTTATTAAAATAAATCAACTTATCACATATAATTTATAGATAAATTATATACTATCCAATTTCCTTATATGGATCAAATAAACACACCATAATATTTTTACAAACTAGTAATAATAATTTGAGTTATAATCATTATGGAATTTTAATCACCATAAAACATAATTTGCAAAATCAATGCAAATTATTTTATTCTCTTATTTAGAATACCAATTTATTTCATAACTATTTTCATAAATAATGATAAAACAACCATTTAATTATAATTTCAACATTGTTGAATTATACATAATAATTAAACTTAATTATTATAAATAATGGTCCAACCATATTAAATTTAAATATAATATGTTTCATATACACATATATGTATATGTTTATGACATATAAATTATCCTTCCCCTTAATCTTAGTTATAATTTAACTAGATTGACTTGGGTAGTTACATAACTCTTTTGAGTATGCCAAAATAAATCATTACCCCTTATTATTATTTTATAATAAACTTGGGTAAACAAAATTATATGTCAATTTAATTCTTGTCTCATCATATGAGATACTTGACAAAAGTCAATAAATTTATCATTTACTTATAAGTAGTTATTACAAAATAACTACCATAACTAACCAAAATATGGTTACATCAATAAAATTGATATAATATCATAATTCATACCGTATATTACAACGAAATCATATAATAAATAATCTCATGCAACAAAGCAATACCCAATAAGCATTATGATATAATATAATTATTATAATAACCACTCAACAAAATCATAAGAAATATATTACATGTTAACTACCTTAACATTTTCGTGAGGATAGCATTTACAACCAAGATATATCATATAAATTTCGAAACTTTGTTTCTACATAGAAGATGTGCAATATTATCCAAGATATCATAATCATATCACATAAAACTTTATGATAAGAGAATAAGAGATCATGACACAAATCATCCAAAAAGAAAAGAGGGTACAAAACTAACCACCAAAAGGATTTAATAAATTAATTTAATCAATATTCTTGAACATTTTCTATGAAAATATTCCATCAAAAACTCGAATAAAATCATCCTTTAATCAAATAAAATTTGACTAAACACATACTTTATATATACTTGGCAATTATAATTTATATATAATATATAAATTTTAAACATTGTAGTATTTTATTTCATACTACAAATTATCATTGCCCTTTTAACCATGATGATTTCATGAATAAATTTCTATTCTCTTTTCTTAATAAAATTATTAAGAATATAACACTTTATGATTTCCATCATAAATTTTAATCATCAAAATTAACATACTTACTTCTCTTGATCATATCTTTGTAAATACTATTACCCACATGCTTTACTTCAAATTAAAATTTTGAACACATGTATATGATCATCCAAAAAGAAGTTTTAAATGTATGTAAATACTTTCTCACAATTTTAAACACAAAAACATCAAAACATAATTTATGATTAAATAAATTAAATGAAAGAAGAACTTACTTGGTTTCCATGATACTTCTTATTAAATATACTCATGAAAATAATATTTCATTTGCCTTCATTAAAAAATCCATACCGAAAAACTTGTCTAATTTCATAGGATTGATGTGAGATCCTTAACGCTTGCCATGATCAAAGATAATATCACAAAAGATTGTTAGAAATAATAATGCGAACCTTTGTGTAAGGCAATTGACTCCTTACTTTGAATAAACCATGACACGAACAATACCGTAATGAAGATAAGTTTGCGACGAAGGCGTCACCAGAAATCTTGATATAGATTGAAGGCGTCTACAAGCTTTCCTTTTGTGATATTTTCCCCACAAAGGTATTTGGGTTATGAGACCGGAAATTCACAAAGAGATACAATCAATCACATCAACCGATTAGTACGAATCGATTGAACTAAACACCTTTGTGTTTTTGTAGAGATCGAAATCAGAAAAACAATAAAAGAGTTGATCACTCTCCTTTACGTTTCAAGAGAATGAGAGAAAGATAACATAATTTTTGATTCTCAGAATAAGTGATTTGATATCCATGCACTCACTCTTATTTATAGAGTTGAATAGTGTCACATGGATTCATCCAAACAATATCTGGAGGTTACCAGATATTAATGATGTAAAACATCCATTCATAACAACGCTTTATTCCATAAAACATAGCTTAGTTTCACGAAAAAACATCCGTTCAAAACAATACTTTATTCCATGAAACATAGCTTAGTTTCACGAAAAGACACACTGTTTCAATGTGCTTAGTTTCACGAACAAACACATTGTTTCAATGTGCTTAGTCAAAGAAGTGCTCAAACAAGCACCATGTTGCTCGAACGAGCAAGTCACCCGAGCAGCCTTATTTTGGTTCGTTGTTACGTCTTTCCTTAGTCTATGTATATGCACATGCCTTAAGCTTTTGGATAAAGTCCTACATGCTCTAAATCTCAACAATTTTTACATTGCAAAGTAAAGTAATGTAGAAGTAGGACATAAAAACAAATATATCATATATTAGCTATTATATGCGATTATTAATTCATTGAAAATCAATAACTACAATTCATTTTCTTTATTTTTTTTGAAATTACAAAATACAATAAAATGAAAAAACACGTGCACGGACATTATTTAATGGTTTAGTCAATTAAAAAGTAGAGAGTTGCGCAAAGTAAATAAAAAAAGGAAACCTCCATATAGTTAAATACATGGACACATTTAGAAGTGGTAATATCCAATACAGATGCAAACATTTTCCTCAAAAAGAAGAATGACTACTATTTACTTCAAACAATTGCACATTAAATAGTGTAATCCAAGTATAATCAGCTACTTTAAAACTTAATGCATACTTACATTATTCTTGATGCATACTTACTGTATTCTTAAACTATCCACAATTTCTTAAATGCCTACTTACATAATTTTTAATGTCTACTTACAATATTTCGAATTCTTTATATTAGCAAGGTCCAATTAGAGATGGTCTCTCAAAGAGACCATCTCTCACAAGAATTTGTGAAGTATAATAAGTACAATTATTTTCAATAATTGCTATTATTAAAGTGATACATCTACCACTATTTTATTTAATTTTATAGAAGTATTCATTTTCTTATCCATTGGATAGCAGGAACAACGTAACATTGTCCTTTTGTCACCTTCCCACACTAATAGAAAATTGTCCTAAATTATTATAAAGTCCATTTCACAACCACCCACTCCCAATATAACTTCAATTTTAAGATTTGCATCAAGTGATCGGCCTACTTTTAACTCTAATACTTTGTTATATTTTTTAGTCGGTCTTTATTATTTTATACCCTTTTATTTATGAAAAGTCACCATTACAATTATTTTATTTTCATCTAGACATTTTAAATTTTCTTTTATATTATTTATTATCATATTATTTTTTAATGTTTAGTTAAAATTTCTCTAAAGAGATATGTCAAATTAAAGAACCAATTCAATTAAAAAACTTAAGCTGATGGTAGATATCTCAATGCATATTATATGCTATAACACCGAGAGCTCTTTGATATGGAAGTGTGGTTGCAGTACCTGCTCTCTTCATGCATGACGGTAAATATTTCACTGTAAAAGAGGGTGATTGAGTTTCGAACCCGTGACCTCTTATCACGCTGACTTTTGATAATATGTCAAGAAACTAATTAAACTAAAAATTTTATGTGCTTGTTGAGGTTGTAAGATATACTCCCTCCATTTCTTTTTTATTGACCACTTTCCTTATTTGGTCAGTTCACTCTAATTGTCCACTTTCTCTTTTTGGCGAAGATTCTTTACCTAAATACTCTCAACTACCCCAACTTATATTATTTAAAATACCTCACCTACCACCTTTTCAATTATTATAATCACTTAAATACCCCAACTACCACCTTTACAATTATTATAATCACTTAAAATATCTCACTATCATTTTTCTTAATTTGCGTGCCCACTAAAAAGTGGACAATAAAAAAGGGCGGAGGGGTATTATTTACTATAACAAAATCTAAATGAAAAGGAGGCAGTATTAGTGTTCCCCTTTTGTTTGAGTTTTCAAAATAAGCAATATTCTCTGACAAAGAAGTCAAACAATTTATGGTGTAAGAAAACAATAAAAGAAATACTTGTTCCATTTCATTATACTACCTCCTATTCCTCCTATTCGAAGAATCGATATTTGTTTTTTCACATTATCTAGTGCACTTATTCAATGCTTAATATCTCTTATTATACATATTGAAATATTATAAAAAATGAATATTAATAATCTTTGCATTGAGACGAATCAAACAAGATATCACTTGACTATGTTCTAATCTATAGATTAAGAATAAAATACAAATTAAGAGTAATGAGTGAATACTGAATAGTGTAAAAAAACAAATGTTCAATTCTCTATGAATAGAAGGTAGTACTTGTTAATTGTTATCTCAATTTTTACGTAATTAATGTGTAATTTTGGTTATTTATATCTTAAATTAAACTTAACTAAAGATTATAAAAATTTGTAAAATCGGACGATTCAATTAAGATTTCACTTGACTATATTTTATCTTACACATTAACTGCAATATATAAAATACACTTGATAAATGATACCACTAATAAGCTTGAAAGTATAGTTGTATGCATGAAAGTATAGTTTTATGCATGTACTTGTAAGCTACTGAAAAAAGGACAAAAAGCAAAAGGCAAAACACAAAAGGAGAAACCAGTGGTTGAATTGCTTGTGTGATCAATGATACTAATGCACTTCCGCATTTTTTTTTTGAAAGAATACAGTTTTGCATGGATGTCACGCAAATGATTAAGGAATGAACAATACTTAAACTTTACCACCTTTATCGCTACCCTTTTTTAAAAAAAATTAACTAAAATGCTTTTAAATTTATTTTTAACTAGTATATAAACTCGTACAATGTACGAATTAATTAGTATGAAATATATATAAATATAACTTTAAAGAATAATAAAAGTATATATATTGTTATGATTAAATTTATCATATGCATGACTTTTTAAAAGCAAAAATTAATTAAATATTATTTTTTTAATTATTTATCGAATATATCACTTTTTCATTGAGTCAAAAATATATCAAATTTTAGAATAGTTATATAAAAATTCTATAATAAATTATACTCCATATTATACCTAATTTAGCTCTAATTTTTAAAATAACAAAATTCTAAATTAGGTAAATATTTTCATATAATCAACTATTACCCACTAAAATAATTATATATGTCATGCCTCCTTAGAAGATGACACGTGGAATTTTCCAACACTTTTATAGTATTGTATGATATGATTATAAAATCATACATTATTATTATTAAACTAAATTTATTAATGATAATTAAATTAAAATAAAAAATATTAATTTGAAAAAAGAAATTAATTTTATAAAATCGAAAAATAAACCTAATCACATGTTTTGTGTTAAAATTTAAATACATAATCAATCTTTTGGCCAAAATTAATGATAGGAAAATCATATAATTGTAATGTTTGCGGCATTATAATCTAGACTTCAAGATCTTTCCAATGATATATTATATGCCCAATTCCGATAACCGAGCTAGAAATGACAAACGTTTAAAATTTGTTTGTGTTGATACATGTTCAATATTTTTGGCATAATTTTTTATAGAAACATCATATTAATGCATTAATATTAGACTGGGGAGGAGTCAAACAAAAAGTGCGACTCAACCTAGGTCAAATCGCACTTTTTGAGCGACTCATCCTAAGCCTGGTCGCGCGCGACTAATATTAGAAATCACTGCAAACTTTAAACAGTCGTCATTTCTCGCTCGATTGTCAGAATTCGACATATAATATGTCATTGGAAAGCTCTTGAAGTCTAGTTTCTAACGCCACAAACTTTGCATTAATACGGTTTTTCTACAAAAGGTTATAACCAGTAGAATGAATATGTATCAAATTTCAGCACAAACAAATTTTAAACGATCGTCATGTCTCGCTCGGTCATCGAAATTGGGCATATAATATATCATTGGAAAGATTTTGAAGTCTAAGTTCGAATACCGCAAACATTTTAATTATATGATTTTTATATTTAAAGTTATAGCCAAAAGAATGAACATATATCAAATTTTAACACAATCATATTGATTCCGCAATCATATTGATGCTCATTTTTGTTGGTCATTATAATTCGATTTTTAGTTTTAGCTTGTTTTAGTTCAAGAGTTTTCGGAGAGAGTTTTTAGAGAGATGTTATAGATTAAAGGTTTGAAAAATAATCATGGCAATTTTGAAATTTCAATATATAAGGGGTGATTATAAAATGAAAAGGATGACGAAGTTTAATAATGCCCAAGGAATATTTTCAAGGCCAAAGAAAAACAAATATATATTTTTGAGTTTTTTTTAATAAAAACATTTAAGAAAAATTATTTTCAAGTATCCTACCTTTAGGTGGTTCACTTTTGTAATTCAGCCTTTCGATTGTTTTAAAATAATCCGACCTTTGTTGTTTATTTTCTTTTAAAATAATTTCCAGTTTTCTCCACATTAATTGTCGATTTTTCTCAAAACAAAAAAAAAGTCAGATATATATACCACATGTCACACTCGTGTCACTAACTAATTGATTTATTTTTTTATTAGAAATAAAGATGAAAACTAACCTGCCAGCAGCACCACCCTACATAAGTCCACCCATCCTTCTCACCAGCACAGTGACAACCACTGAGCACCACGACACTCAACACCACCACTTTCTAGACCGTCCGTGCCTAATACCCTATTCCCCGGACCCTCCCTTCCTTGAAAACTTTCTCCCACGTGACTCATTTCCTCGAATACTCCCTTCCACCAACCGTCACGACACCCAACACCACCAAAAATCCTAGTTGCAAACCAAAACCTCCATCTAAGATACCCTTAAGTCCCCAATACCCCTATTAATGCAAGTGACAAAACACTTAATCGAACATGCCTCAGCTTGTACATTGGAGAAAAACGATGAGGATGTGTTATATATGATTGAATTAAGGTTTGGAACGATCGATAAGGTGCTTAATGAGGGGTAAATGAGGCTTCACTAAAGGATGGAACCATGCCCTGAACAAGGCAAGACATGTTATGAAGATTGCTCGAACAGGGCAACACGAAAATAAAGTTAGAAGTGGGATGGAGAGGTGTACTCGTTCAAGGCACTAAAGTGCTCATTCGAGCACATTGAGCTGCATCAAAAAGTGGTTTCTGAACTAAGTGCTCGTTTTAGCACATGGGGTGCTTACTCGAGCACTTTACCTAGGATTATTTTTGGGACGTTTGAGCTAGGGTATGGCATTGATAGAGCATGGTATTCCTTGTTTAATTGCTATGTTTATTGTTGGTTATTGTCATATTTATTGTGATGGTTAATATTGATGTTTATTGTGTGGATTAATGGTGAGTAATGATATAGTTCCAAAATGATATATGTATTCTTTCTCTATAAAAGGATACATCATTCATAGAACAAATCATCACAAACACACAAACTTATGAGAGCGCTAGTTCAATTGTTAGAAACTTGAGAGTGCTCTTAGTTTGTTCTACTATTGTGATCTTGAGAGCTTGTTCCCAAGATAAGGGAGGTTTATTATAGTTGTATTGTTGAATCAATTATAATAAAACTACATTTGAGGGGGAGGAATCCATAGGGGTGTAAGTAATTTGGTGAAAAACCGAACACCGAACCAAACAAAATCGAAAAAGTAATTTGGTTTGGCTATATTTTAATTGAAAAAACCGAAATGTTAAAGGCATGTTATATCTTACATTTAATTTGTTTGAATTTTTGCCCTTATTTTTAGATTTTTGTTAAAAGCTTTTTACTTGTTCAAATTAAAAACCCTAAAATTATTTTTATTTGTTTAGGAGCTTTAAAAAGAACAAGTTTGGAACAATACATGCAAATTTGATTTTTGGTGCAAAATATACAAATTGGTGCAATTCGGTCTATTTGGTTCAATTTGGATTGGTCTTTTAATATTCGGTTCACTTCAATTTGGATTTCAAATATTATGATTTGGATTTGGAGTGAAAATATCAAAATCGAATTTATTAGATTTGATTTGGATTTGTATCGAATCCAAACCAAAAACCAAACTTTCACCCCTAGGTATTCAAGATACCTCAATAAATACTTGTGTTCATTTTGCTTTGGTTTTTCATCTTGTTTTTCATTATTGAACATCTTAAAAGCTTTCATTTCAATTGATATTAGAGCTAGGGAGCTTTTTAGGCTATTTCATGATGTAAGGTTTGTGCCTAAATTTGAGAGGAACCTTATTTCATTGGGTAGATTAGAGAGTAAGGAATGCACTTTCAAATGAAATGGAGGGGTTTCAAAAGTCATTAGAGGGAGCCTTGTACTTATGAAAAGAATAAGGAGTAAGACGAACTTGTACGAGTTACAAGTTCGTTGTGGTAGCCTAGGCCACAAAAGTGATGATGATGTTGTGTTTCGGTCAAAGAGAGTTACTTTTGAGGATGATAAGAGTTTTAGACTTGCGGGCAGATTGTTAATGCAAGTGCCAAAACACTTAATAATGTTGATGAATTTAGCCAATTAATCAAACATGTCTTAGCTTGTATTTTGGAGAGGAACGATGAGGATGTGTCTTTTATGAGTGAATAAGGTTTGGAACGATCCATGAGGTTCATAATGTGAGGCAAATAAGGCTTCACTAAAGGGTGGAACCATGATCGAACAAAGCAACACAAAAACAAAGTTAGAAGTGGGTTGGAAAAGTGTGCTCGTTCAAGGCACTATATTATTCGTTCAAGAAAATTGAGCTGCATCAAACAGTGTGTTCTAAGCTAAGTGCTCGTTCGAGCACATGAGATGCTTGTTCGAGCACATGAGGTGCTTGTTCGAGCACTTTGCCTAGGATAATTTTTGGGACATTTGAGTTACGGTATGACATTGATAGAGCATAGTATTCCTTGTTTAATTGCTATGTTTATTGTTGGTTATTGTCATACTTATTGTGATAGATAATCATGTTTATTGTTTGGATTAATGGTGAGTAATGATGTGGTTCTAAAATGATGTATTCTTCCTCTATAAAAAGAAACATTATTCTCACCACAAACAGACAAACTTGTGAGAGGGCTAGTTCAATTGTAAGAAACTTGAGAGTATTCTTACTTTGTTCTAGTACTATGATCTTGAGAGTTTGCAATCAAGATAAGGGAAGTTTATTATACTTATATTGCTGAATCAATTATAATAAAACTACATTTGAGGGAGAGGTTTCATTTTGCATTTATTTTTCATCTTGTTTTTCATTGTTGAATTTCTTAAAAGCTTTCATTTAAACCCCTACCATTATAATTAAAAATAAACCATTTGGGTCTGTGTTTGTTCTTGTTGCACTTATGGGTGTCATGGAAATGGATGAGGTTGGGAGAGTAGGAAAGGTGGCGGTCCATAGCCAAAAGGAAGGGTGGGAGGGCGGGGTTGTTTGTGAGTACAATGGAGGTAGGGGGTGGGGGTATGGATGGTGAGAGGATGGGGGTAATTAAGTTAGTTTCTTTTTTCATTTCTCTTTTTTTTTTAGTTTTTTATCTGATTATGTTTTTTATTTTAGAAAAATAAAAAGTAGCAATCTTTAGTTCATATGTGGTTCAATGACTTTTTTGTCAAATATTAATTTGTTTAACAGGATCACAGGATTCATTTGGATCTTATATTAAATTTTTCAAAAATAAATAAAAGGTGGGATTTTAATAAGAGAATCACCTAAATGTCGGACTGTGCAAATTGGTCTTGTACCACAATGTTAATCTGATCTGGTTTTAAATGCGGTTCATACTTTTTGATTAACTATAAAAATTGATCAAAAAATTGATTTAACTATGTTTAGTTCCACAAAACATAGTATCATGTTGATGTTTTCCATCGATTATATATACTTTTCCGTTCCCGTTTAATCTGATTGGATGTGTGAATATAGAAAAATACCCGACCCGTCGTTTTCAAAGCATCCATCATACTTTACAGGAAGATCTCTAACTCTACATCGCACGTCTGGCTCAAAATAATGTGAGAAAAGTGTGATGCTTCTTCGGTAAGATATGCATTACAGATTGACGCCTTAACATGCGCCTTATTCTTCACATTAAGTATTAAATGTCAAAGATACCTGCAAAATTGATATATATCAGCTACATTTGGTATTGGAGATGTTAAACTCAAAAGAACAAACTAATTTCTATTAGAGCTTCCCATACTTTGGTTGGCAACAATACTCGATAAGCTATGGGAATTATTCAATGTATGTTCACATGACAATCATGACTTTTCATCTCGAAAATCTGATGTTTTTCTATTGATACTCCTGGATAAATAAGAATCATACTTATTAGGAAACCTTAGAGTTTTCAACCACTCTGAAAGGAAAAACATTTATTGTCTATTAAGTGTCTATGAGGCTGAAAAGTGCAATTATATGCGCTTATTCGTATCATTTTTATGATCCTTACACGTAGTTTTAGTGGGATTTAGGAATGTCATTAGTGATTTGTTGCAATTTTTGTCTCATGAGCTTAATTTTGTATTTTATGTAATATATGAGGCGAAATTGGAGTTTTTATTAAGTCCCGGAGTGATAAGAGGGTGAAGGCTTGGAGAAATAGCCTAAGACCTCTTACATAAGTGAAGAGATCATTGCTCACTTGAAGATGTTTCACAATGAAGATGGGCAAAAGAGAAAATAATGGAAAAGTGCTTAAAAGAAAAAAGTTTGGAAGTGAAATTTGATACATGCTCACTCTTTTTCCCATAACTTTTGATAGACAGATCACATTGATGCAAAGTTTGCGGCATTTGAAAGTAGACTTCAAGAGCTTTTCCACGGTATATTATATGTCCATATTCCATAACCGTGCAAGAAATGGTGGCCATTCAAAGTTTGTCGGTCAGACCCTAAGCGACAACTCGTCGCCTGAAAAGTGACGCTCGTCACTTTTCTATCAGAATGCATTTTTGACGGTTTTTCTTCAATATTTTTGGAGCCATTATATAGAATGGCGGTTACTATTCTATTTTCCTGTCTTATTATTTCTGCATTTCCTTTTAGTTTTCTTTCAATTTTCTTGCACTTTCATTATTGTAATTTCAATTCCCGCACTTTCATTATCGTAATTTCAATTCCCGCATCGTGCCTTTGGATTTTCGAAGCTTTCCTTGAAGAATTCATTGTTGCATCTGGATTTCGTATATCTAGTTTATGTTATCTTCCGGATTTGTAAGTTTTCTTGCGTTATCTTTTTGTTCTTCGTTCTTGTTCATCAATTATTATATGTTTTTCATGATGATGATTACTGAGTAGTTTTTTTATCTAGGGTTAGGGTAAAATCCCTAATTCGAAACATGGATTGATATTTTATTGATTAAATGTGTGTGATTTGAGTCTATAATTGAACCTACGCTTAATAAATCTCGATTTAAACATCTTTATTAACGTTTTCAATGAAACAGAAGTTTGAGATTATGATTGATTTAGGACTGAGATATATTTAAGTTAAATTCCTTCTAGTTTAACCAATAGAACGGAAGTTTGAGGATGAATACTAGTTGGTCTTAAACCGATATTAATCAATAGAGCGGAAGCTTGAGATTAATTAGATCACGTTCATTTATGCCGATGACTCAATTTCATACAATCATAAGAGTAATTGATTCCCATGTTAGAATTAGGTGACGCCCGACGCCCTAGAGTTTGTCATATCATCGTTATTGAACCATTATTATTTTCTTGTTTTAAATTCTTGCATTGTAGGATTAGATTTAACCCATATTATTTGTTTATCCCGGGCCTTGTAGTCATAAAATATACATTTTAGAATTATCTAGCCTCCTTGTGTTCGACCCGCACTACGCGTACACCGTGCGCTTGCGGCTAATTAAAATTTACACGATCAAGTTTTTGGCGCCGTTGCCGGGGAGGCGACCGTAATTTTTTTTGTTTTGTTTATTGGTTTACATTGACACTTTCTTGTTGTCCCCTCTCCTTGATCCCTTGCATGCATAGGCGAGCTCGATCTCTTGAACGATTCCACCCAGAGATCGAAGCTACTATTCGGGGAGGTGATGTATAATTTATTTGTTTAGTTGATAACTTTACGTGATACTTTTGTGCTATGCATGTCTATATTCTTTTTTCCGCAATATGAAGGTGAGCAATTTCATGCATATTTCTCTAGATTTCAAGATTATGTGGAATATTTGTGCACTTATGGTTACACTTTTTACTATAAGGATCTAGGCCATGTGATATTAGAGGAGTTAAACCCCGAGTCTTGGAGTCTAGCCAACTATATGGGCAATGGTCAGATACTTGACATGGATGACGGTTATCGTTGGGACTTGTTTTGCAATATGTCTGCTCAGTGTTTACAGGATGAACAATGTCAAAAATCTCATTCTAGCATAAAATCAACGATAAACGAGCTAAAGGCAATAATGAATGAACACATTGCTGAGCAATCAGCTAGTCGTGCTCATATTCAAGAAATTATCGATCAGATGGTGATGAACAATGAGAAAACAAGTGACGCAACAATTGAGCTTGATGATTCCCTTTCTTCAAAGGGTACTTCAAAGGGTAATGTGGGTGAGTTGCACTTTCCAATCGAACAATGTGATAATCTTAATAACTCTGACTTGCCTATTGAATTATCTTGTGATAGCTCATTTATTGTTCCTTCTGTAATGGTGTGTGGATCTTTGGATATGACTTGTGCAAATGATTCTTATGTTGAAACCTTGCCGAAGGAATTTTTGAGTCTTTGTGCTCAAGCCTTTGAGCAAGAAGTTGAAATTATGAATTTAAATGTCAGTAGCAATAAGGATCTCAATTCATCCCATAAGATTC
The DNA here is from genome assembly GCA_019425755.1 of Amaranthus cruentus. Taxonomy (NCBI): domain Eukaryota; kingdom Viridiplantae; phylum Streptophyta; class Magnoliopsida; order Caryophyllales; family Amaranthaceae; genus Amaranthus; species Amaranthus cruentus. The sequence continues at coordinate 6,337,822 of CM033456.1, forward strand.
ATACTGGTGAGGATGTAGAGGAATCACTTGGTGAAAATTTTGCACTTGATAACATGTTTATTGATGATGGGGAGGTAGAGTCTTTAGTGTCTGATGCTATTGAATTTTATGATATTACTTCTTGTGATTGTGTCTTCCCATCTCCCCTCATTCATTCACCACCCATTGAGCTTGAGTCCACCATTGACCATCCCAACTTTGTTAACGAGGAATGTCATTCCAAGTCTATTTGGGAACGTGAAGTAGATGCACTTGAATTAATGTTAAAGGGAGATGGAGTCTATGATGAAGAAACATTAGCATTGGTTAGTTCTTTTGATATTAAGTTTCTTCATCTCGAGACTTCTTCATGTTATAGTCTCCTTGACCATGATCCATATATGCTACATTGGACTAATGTGCATGCTTTTTCTGAATGTGTTGCTAGACTGTTTGACAAATCGAAAAGGGCTCTCACCTTTATTTTTGTAGTTATTCTTCTTTCGAACTACCTCTATTATGTTGGTTTAAATTTTTAAAAGGAGTTCAATAAGATGCTAAGAGCTCTGACAATGTCCAATTTTGAGCCTAGTTAACTAGGGTGAGTCAAGTCGAGCTATAAACGTTAAACAAGCGCTTTTGCGGGAGGCAACCCGTACTTTTAGCTAGATTTTATTTTTGTTTTAGTTCTTTTTACATTAGACTTCCCTTATCTGTATGCTTTTGTTTCCTATGTTTTTTTGTTCCCTTGCTACGCAGTTAAGCATTGGGGACAATGATTCAGATAAGCATGGGGGGAGTCTAAGCTTGTTAGTTTAGTTTTATTGCTTTTCGTAGCGTAACTTTTATTGTTTTCTTAGATTAGTTTTTATACTTTGTTTTCTTTTCTTTTTGTATTTTGTATTTTTGTTTCTCTTTTCATACCACCCGAAAAAAAAATTTTGAAAAATTGAAAAAAAAAAAAACAAGTGTTAGCCATAAACTTGTGAAGAAGGCTAGGTAAAAGGAGATTGAGTGTTCACTATTGCTACTATCATCATTCCTCTTACGACGCGTCGTCATCTGCAGGTATATTTCTATCCCTATATTACTTTTCCTTTCTCTATGTTCTAGCTCCACTATATTATCACACCTTAACCCACCGAGCTATCCTCACTTAGATTCTCGCACATCATCTCTTACTAACTACTGCATGTTTTTGAGCTACAGATTTCGAACCAAAAATAAGCCCCCATCCTCTTTGATCCAAAGTAAGTTCTTTGATTACGAGATTCAAGAACTCCATTATTTGAGCCTTATAGTTTTGGAGTTTGGGTTTAGGATTTTTATGGGATTGCATGTCAGATCATTTATGAGGAGAAGGAGACTAAGATAGGAAGCCACTTATTTTTGGGGAGTCATAAGGAGAACCGATGTTCATATTTAAGAGGTAATGTTGCAATCGATGGAGCTATCCCAATTCAACATTGGAGTTTATGAGGTAGGCTGCATTCTCATTTTTTGTGCTTTCATTGTCACTCATCCAGGGTTACTAAAGACCCTACTTTTATTTAGGGTTGCTGAACATCCTATTGCTATCCACCATGAAAAGCAAGCATGGGGGAACCTGTTGCTTGCCCATTCATATTTTCTATCCTATATATGTTGTATTGATTTAGCTTGATTATGCATTGTATTTTTTATTTTATAGCTAAATCTGTACTTTGATGTTTTATTGAAAAAGGGAAAGAAATTCATGCTTGATAAGAGAAAAGCCCAGCTAGGTTGAAAACCCGAAACGGCGACCTAGGCAAAAGAGCGGCATGAGTGGGTAAGAGGTTGAAGAATAGGGATTTTGATTTTGATTTTTTGATGTTTTGATGTTTTTGATCTATCATGTCTATCTTTTTATTTTCTTATGTTGTGTGTTGTGTTAGCCAAGCGAAGGGGTTAAGTGGTATGAATGATTTGGACCCTTGGCGAACACCGGGAATTAGAGGCGTTTAGGAAGGGAGGCATAAGAAGTAGTTTAGGATTTGGAGACCATGCCTTGACCTTGTTTTATATGTGTTTTCACCTTGATTTTCTCGAGGACGAACAAAGGTTAAGCATGGGCGAGTTTGATAAGTGCAATTATTTGCGCTTATTCGTATCATTTTTATGATCCTTATACGTAGTTTTAGTGGGATTTAGGAATGTTATTAGTGATTTGTTGCAATTTTTGTCTCATGAGCTTAATTTTGTATTTTATGTAATATATGAGGCGAAATTGGAGTTTTTATTAAGTCCCGGGGTGATAAGAGGGTGAACGCTTGGAGAAATAGCCTAAGACCCCTTACATAAGTGAAAAGATCATTGCTCACTTGAAGACGTTTCACAATGAAGATGGGCAAAAGAGAAAATAATGGAAAAGTGCTTAAAAGACGAAAGTTTGGAAGTGAAATTTGATACATGCTCACTCTTTTACTCATAACTTTTGATAGATTGATCACATTGATGCAAAGTTTGCGGCATTGGAAAGTATACTTCAACAGCTTTCCAATGGTATATTATATGTCCATATCCGATAACCGTGCAAGAAATGGAAGCCATTCAAATTTTGCCGGTCAAATCATGAGCGACAACTCGTCGCCTGAAAAGTGACGCTCGTCACTTTTTTGTCAGAATGCATTTTTGACGGTTTTTCTTCCAAATTTTTGGAGCCATTATATATAATGGCGGTTACTATTCTATTTTCCTGTCTTAGACCATTTTTATTTCTGCATTTCCTTTTAGTTTTCTTTCAATTTTCTTGCACTTTCATTATTGTAATTTCAATTCCCGCACTTTCATTATTGTAATTTCGATTCCCGCATCATACCTTTGGATTTTCGAAGCTTTCCTTGAAGAATTCATTGTTGCATTTGGATTTCGTATATCTAGTTTATGTTATCTTCCGGATTTGTAAGTTTTCTTGCGTTATCTTTTTGTTCTTCGTTTTTGTTTATCAATTATTATATGTTTTTCATGATGATGTTTAGTAAGTAGTTTTTTTATTTAGGGTTAGGGTAAAATCCCTAATTCGAAACATGGATTGATATTTTGTTGATTAATTGTGTGTGATTTGAGTCTATAATTGAACCTACGCTTAATAAATCTCGATTTAAACATCTTTATTAACCTTTTCAATGAAACAGAAGTTTGAGATTATGATTGATTTAGGATTGAGATATATTTAAGTTAAATTCCTTCTAGTTTAACCAATAGAACGGAAGTTTGAGGATGAATACTAGTTGTTCTTAAACCGATATTAATCAATAGAGCGGAAGCTTGAGATTAATTAGATCACGTTCATTTATGCCGATGACTCAATTTCATACAATCATAAGAGTAATTGATTCCCATGTTAGAATTAGGTGACGCCTGACGCCCTACAGTTTGTCATATCATCGTTATTACACCATTATTATTTTCTTGTTGTAAATTCTTGCATTTTAGGATTAGGTTTAACGCATATCATTTGTTTATCCCGTGTCTTGTAGTCATAAAACATACATTTTAGAATTATCTAGCCTCCTTGTGTTCGACTCGCACTACTCGTACATCGTGCGCTTGTGGTTAATTAAAATTTACACGATCAGAGGCATTAGATGTAATTCTGATAAGATGCCTAGCTAGCTTGGCTAAATATCAATGTGGCTTCAAATGTTCCTTTATTTTTCCTAGTACACACATTAATGTGTTGACAATGGTATAAAAAATGTTCTTTTCAATGTGCATAACATCCAAAATGTGATGGATTAGATTTGTTCTCCAAATCGGTAGATCCTAAAATATGATTCATCTCTTCCATCCGACAAAATGTCTGATGATTTCTGCGTCATATTCAGATGCGTCATCATAAAATAACCATAAAAATCCAAATTGATTCAACTCCTCTAGCAGCTTATCTCCCGTACAGATGTGAAGTCTATGATTTTTCGTAACAACTCCTATTTTGAAATTAATCCCATTTATGTGGTACACGTGCCTCCTATCTAAAGATCTCCTATAAGAGTCGAACCAAGATACTTTTGTTACATTTCAAATATAAGGCTTTTGAATCCTCCATGTAGTACGTACAAGTGTGCGCGCCAGATGTACTCCCTTTGATTATCCAAAACGAAATCATCAAATAAGTTAGAAAGATGTTGATTATCCACATCAATCCTGCACATAGTTGAAAGTTCTCCCTCTTAAATACGCCAAATTTTTGGATTTCAACTTCCTACAACTTCAACTTGTGTATTAATGATAGTAGGTACAAGTTAATCTTATGTTTTATATTGCTGGGACCAGGCACGGTCACCGTTAAAAACATATAATACTTCTTCATACACATCAAGGGAGGAAGGTTATATAGATTTAAGATTACAGGCCAACATGAATATTGTGGACTCGAGCTGTCAAATAGGTTGGAACCATTTGTATACAACCCCAGTTTCATATTTCCTATCTCTCTCGCAAAGTTTGGATGTGTCGCATTGAATGTCAACAGGCTTCACCGTTTGATTGGTGAAAATTCTTTCAATCTTTTGAATGGTTATTGGCAGGCCACCTCATATGACTTGCAGTAGTCGCAAAAGTACACAATCATTGTAACCTTGGGCTTAAAGGAAAGTAATGAAATTGTATTTTAGGGGTCTTATCATATTTGTTGATTCTTATTTACCTAGAAATCCCACAATACTCACTCTGCATCCCCAATATATCATACACCCATTAAGATAAAAATCTATTTTCTCCATCGGAAATCCAAGAGCCACAATTTGTTTTTTTGTACCATAAAACTGTTTATCATCCTATTATCTTTCGGGAACACTTCCCTGATCAGTTGACATATTTCATCATAGAGTCTCGCATGAATACAAAAGTATGTCTGCAAACTCGTTATTCTTCTTATCATTGACATCTTAATATAATTTTCACAACTAGGGTACAATTGTAAGTTGACAACGTTCAACATATCAAAGAACACTACAACATAATTTGCTTTTAGTGGGATATATTTAGCGACATTTAATTTAAATGTCGCTATTTCAAATTTCTTATAGTGTATATAGAGGATTTAGTGACATTTATTAGAGCTTTTAGCGGCATATTAAAAAGCCACACTAAAGCTTTTACCGACATAGGATCTAGTGACATTTCTCACAAATGTCACTATAGACTATAGTGACAATTACATATGTCGCTAAAGACCAAATTAAGTGTCGCTAAATCACTTTATGGTGGAACTTAAAATAAAAACTAATAATTACTACACTAAAAATATGAGTTAATGGCAATTTTTTAATGCCACTAAATCCAATGTCACAAAAAGCTAAATTTGTTGTAGTGGAACTGTCTTGATAGAGCATTTGAATCTTCTTCATTATGTAAGGGAAACTATACATCATCATCGACATCATTAGATTGAGGTGGAAAATGATGATGTGTATCAAGAAAATTACTCGCAACTTCATCATACACCATCTGTACATACTGATTTTGCATTGTGTTTTGTTGTAGCTCTTTCCGAACCACCACATTAGTTAGCCCAGCTTCGAAATTGTAATAAAAGTACCAATCGTAGTAGTTTTCAACAAAACCCTTTTGTCAGTAGATGATATCTTACAACTTCTAGAGGTCTTACTCTATGTTGATCATATTGCTTGCACGGGCATGTAATCTCAAATTTTGAATTATTCTTTTTTTCAAATTGTATCTTCAAACCCTTCTAATCTAACATTATATTCTTTACAACTTCACATTCAACTTCTATCATTAATACGCAAATCCATTATAGTGAAATAATTACTCCAATTGTTACCTAAAGAAGTTTTGATTTTTCATTTTGGGGTGCTTTTGTTGTTCCCGTAAATAATCTTTTGATTTACATCACAAGTTTTAGACAAAATAACTTTATTCATCCTCATTTTAATATTTTTATAATGCTTATGAGCCCTACATGCCATCCACTAACTTTATTTTAACATTTTTATATTCCTTATGGTCTCTATGTTTTCCAGTAAGTTTATAAAAATATTTTGGGAAATTCCATGTGGCAACCGTAAAGTTTTGAGTTTTCCACGTGGTGACCAAAACTTTTAAAAAATCCACATCGTAACCTTAAGGTTTACCAAATTGTTCCACCGTGATCTTTTTGCACATAAAAACGTTTGTAAACGTTAATTTCGAAACTTTAAGACTGTTGTATGCCTATTTATGCAACTCACAATTTCAAATGCCATCAGTTTCATGATTTTCTCCCAAAACATAAACCCCAACTCAAGCATCTTTCATCCAAATTAGAGCTGTTCATGGGCGGGCTTGGGCGGGTAGTGGACCGGGTAGCACCTTAAAATTCTACCCGCGGGCTCAAATATTCAAAAGTCCGCCCGCATTCGCAGGCATATTTTTTTGTCGCTACCCGCCCATTTTTAAAGCGGGCAGGACCCGCGGGTAGGCGGGTATTTTTATATAAAAATTAAAAACATAAATGATATTATAAAGTTAAGTTTTTATAAGAACAAACAAAATATAATACATTATCGAATATTGTATATAGACGGTGGAGTCAGCTACTTGATCGAACTTAGATAGTCGACTGCTTGAGTGCTTTGAGGGTTAAAAATATCGAATGTAGATAGTAGAATTAGAAACTTTATTAAAGTCTAAAAGAAGTAAACCTTAAGGCTAGTAGAAGAGTAATAAATTAAAGTTGGGTATGGGTCATGTAGTAGTATAGTTTAATAATTAATAGAATTAATTATTTAATAAATAATATATTAAACTAAGCGGGCGGGCGGGTATACCCGCGGGTACTTTTTTGGTGTCGCTACCCGCCCGTTTATCTTGGCGGGCGGGTATTACCGTCCAAACTTTAAATTTTTTTGAAAAACGTTGTCCATGTCCGCCCGTTTTTCGAGTCGGATGCGTTGGGTCTGGCGGGTAGCCCGCCCATGAACAGCTCTAATCCAAATCATATTCTTTTCCCCCAAATCAAAAAATGGTAGAGTTAGAGTTTATAATCTGGGGAAAAAGGTTGAAACTATTGACATTTGAAACGATGAGTCGCATAAATAAGTGTACAACAACCTTAAAGCTTTGAAATTAATGTATGCTAATGTTTTTATGTGCAAAAAGGTCACGGTGAAACAATTTAGTAAACCTCAGGGTTACCACGTGGATTTTTTAAAAGTTTTGGTTACCATGTGGAAAACCCAAAACCTCAGGGTTATCCACGTAGAATATCCCAAATATTTTTTTATTAGTTGTCGTTCTTATATTTTTTCCACTAATTTTCTTCTAAATATATTTTAACATTTATGGTCCCCACTTGTTTCCATCAAATTTATTATTCAATTAAATAATAATCCACTTTTTAAAGTATTCTATTTTTCTTAATTCTCGTGTACATTCCTTGTGGGAACTTTATCAAGAAACGGAGGAAGTAACTATTTCTAAAATCAAAAGGAATAAGAAACTAACATTACGAAAAGAATAAAAAAAATAAAATAGTCTACCGATTAAATACTAAATAATCAACGACTAATAAAATATCTTTTTGATTAAACACTGACCGAAAAACAATTAGTATTGAGTTCAAAGGTATTTTTTAAAAAATAAACTAGGCTTATATATACAATAACATATATAATTAACATAACATAAATAACCTAACTTATAGCATAAACAATATAGTAAGAAAACAAAATTTTAAAAATAAAAGTCCACCAATAACATAAAATCCAATCTAAGAAGTGTACTGATAAGTGAAATTATTTGCACTTATTTATATCATTTTATGCTCCTTAATGATGGTCGTTGTTATTAATTTCGTGCTTATTTTAAAGATTTATGCTACTTTACTCGTTTTGGTTATTCAAGTAGATTTTGAGTGATTTTGATTGTTTTAAGCATTATTTTTATGGTTTTAATGATGATGAGGTTATGCTAAGGAAGATTCTAACTTGGGTGAAGATGTTCTACAATGAAAATGAGCAAAAGAGTAGAAAAGTGCTTAAAAGACAAAATTATTGTGGTGAAATTTGATACATGCTCATTCTTTTGACTCTAACTTTTGATAGTAAAATCCAACTGATGCAAGGTTTACGGCATTGAAAACTAGACTTCAATAGCTTTCCAACGGTATATTTTAAGTCTAATTCCGACAATTGAGCAAGAAATGGCGACCGTTTGAAATTTGCTGAAGTTGTCAGCCAAAAACGCCGACTCGGCTTCCTGGGCGTGGAAGTGGCCGCCGAGTCGGCTGCTGCTTCTGTTTTTTCCGTGCAATCTTTTCCAATTACTTCAATTTTGTATTATTTTATTTTATCTTTATTTTAATTAACCTCTTAAGTATATTTAGTGGGTTAATAAGAGAGAATTAAGTTAAGTCTCCTTGGGAGGAGCACAAGAAGGGATGCTAAAACCCTCTTCTCTTTTTTCTTCCTTCATCCTTTTCCATTGAACACCGTTTTTATTTTTTGTAAGCTTTTAATTTCTTGTCTTTAATTTACTTTCTTTTTAGTAGTTCAATCTTTCTTTATCAATTTTGTATTAGTTTAAGCTTTCTTTGTCAAACTTTGATTATTTTCTTAGAAATTGTCATTCATTAAAAATAGTATTAATTGTTCTTCATATTTTTTTCGCTCTTGGATCTTTAATTGTTTGTCACAAAGTTTAATTATTTTTTTTCCTTACAAATTTCATTATTATAATCTTTTATCATGCTTAGTTTCATGTAGGGTTTTTATTTATTGTTTTTACCATGATTAGTGAGTAAATCCATTTTCTAGGGTTAGGGTTTTGAACCTATTAGTTGAGTATGATTTGATTCTTGGATGTGTCTATGAAAATAAGGATTAAAGTGGTTATATTGTGCTAATTAACCCTAAATTAAATATGCTTTGTCGGACTAGTCAATAGAACTAGCGTGTGAGATTAGGATCGACTTTGCTTTAGGGTAAATTTTAGTTAAATTCTTATGAATTCGTTTAATAAAACTAGCGTGTGAGAATCGAATTAATAGGGTCTAAATCTAATAGTTAATCAACAGAGCGAGAGTTTGAGATTAACAAGATCATGTTTAACCACGAATCCGACTTTTCATAGACACTAATGAGAATTAAATCATAGAAGACTTTAGGGGATTCCCAACACCCTAGATGCTTTCATCATATAACTTAATCTCATATTTCTTATTGCATTTTTAGCTTCTTAGAAAACAATCAATCAATCTGTTTTTCTCCCTAAGTAATATAATCAATCGAAATTACCAAGTTTCTTGTCCTAGCTTCCTTGTGTTCGACCCGCAACTACGGCGCCAAAAACTTGATGTGCAAATTTATTTAACTACAACCGCAAGGTGTAGTGATGCCAGATCCGGGTTGGCGTCGAACCGTCCCGAACGCTTGAAGCGGAACCGAACCGGAGCGTTAGTGGTTCAGTCGAACCGGAACGGCGTGAACCCGTCGGAAAAAGTTGCGGCGTGGAACCGGGAAAAACCGAAAACCGGACCAAGAACCGCGGACCGGTTCACCCGGATCGGACCGGTTCACCCGCCCCACCGGTTCAGTGGAACCGCCCAGAACCGTGAACCCGGACCGGACCGGTTCATCCGGCCCAACGGTTCTATGGAACCGGAACCGGAACCGGAACCGGAGCTGAAAAACTGCATCAACTTCAAACGCTCGCCATTTCTTGCTCGGTTATCGGAATCGGACATATAATATACCGTTGGAAAGCCCTTGAAGTCTAGTTTCCAATGCCGCAAACTTTGTATTAATACGATATTCCTATCAAAAGTTATAGCCAAAAGAGTAGACATGTATCAAATTTCACCTTAATACTTTTGCATTAACAACACTTTTCTACTCTTTTGCTTTTTTACTCTTCATGGCTTGACAAAATTGATACATTGATACGTTCTTTGAGCCTTGTAAACATGATTAGCACCAAAACCCACAAAAGTTATAGCCAAAAGAGTAGACATGTATCAAAGTACCATAATTCACCCATTTGGCTACAAATTGGACATGGAATACGAAATGGAGTGAAACCACATATAACAACCCTAAACGCTCTAAACATCGAAAATGGCGCAAATATGTTAATGATGAGTGCAAATCATTGCACTTATCATATGTCCACGAAACTAAGATTTTTTCATATGTTTATGAACCAAGCTTCACTTAGTAATAAGTGAATGTATTATGTTTTTATCATCTTCTTAAACATTCTCATGATGATAGTAAGCGTTTTTAAAGCCGATTCTTGCGATATGATGGATAAGTGGAAAGCGTATTTCACTAATTTTCCTTATATTTATGGAATTGCGACAATTTTAGATCCGTGTTTTAGGACGGAAAACCTAAGTAAAATAATAGGAATTTAGTACCAAAGCATTAGATGCGCCTAGTGATGTACATAATTGTGTAGGAAATTGTAAAAACTTTTAGCGGACCTTTATGACCATTATTCTAGTATATATAACCGAAGTCGCGATACGTCCTAGGCTGCTAGCGCTCGACGTCTGATTATTATAATCCGTGAATCGCTAACATAATAAGTCGAGATGATAATTTTCTAGTCATCTTCTTCCTCCTCCTCCACTTCATATTTAGAATTAGATAATTATCTTAAACATCACTTTGAAATCGACCAAAGTAATTATAATATTTTAGAATGGTGGAAAGAAATATCAATAAAATACCATGAATTTGCCTTTTTTTTATTTATGATCTTTATCGTTGATTGTTTCTTATTAATTTATTTATTCCTTCTTTTTAGTAAATATTTTAATACGATGACAACCAATGAATTTGCTAATAATCAAGTAATCACGAAGGTGCGTCCGCATTATTATAGTATTTTTTATTAAAATTAAAGGAAAAATAAGAACGAACGATGGTCCGACCCATCAACAGGAATTGGAACCGCGGAACGTCTCATGAACCGCCAAGGAACTGGTTGGAAGCTAGGACGGAGCGAACGGAAATGTCGGTCGGGTTCCAAATGGAACTAGAACGGTGGAACCGAACGGTTGGAGACGGCAACCCACCGACCGTGGCCATCACTAGTCGAACACAAGGAAGCTTGGGACAAAAGACTTTACGATTTTAGTTGATTATATTGCTAAAGGGAATAAAAATGTTGATTGGTTGTTGCTAAAAACTACAAAAGCAATAATAAAAAAAATGAGGTAAGACTATATGATGAAGAGATCTAGGGTGTCGGGAATCCCCTAAAGTCTTATATGATTTAATTCTCATTAGTGTCTATGAAAAGTCGGATTAAATTCATGGTTAAACATGATCTTGTTAATATCAAACTCTCGCTCTGTTGATTAACTATTAGATTTAGACCCTATTAATTCGATGTTCACACGCTAGTTTTATTGAACGAATTAATAAGAATTTAACTAAAATTTACCCTAAAGCAAAGTCGATCCCAATCTCACACGCTAGTTCTATTGACTAGTTCGACAAAGCATATTTAATTTAGGGTTAATTAGCACAATTCAACCACATTAATCCTTTGTTTCATAGACACATTCAAGAATCAAATGATACTCAACTAATAGGTTCAAAACCCTAACCCTAGAAAATGGATCTACTCACTAACCATGGTGAATGCAATTAAAATAAACCCTAAGATGACATTAAACATAATTAAGAATGAAATAAAGAACAAACTCAAGAATATCAATAATTAAATATCAAATAATACCACAATCAATTCAAATAACAATAATGAAGAACAAACTACACTTTTTATTGAAGGAAGATTAAATAACAAATCAAAGTTCACTAAAGGAAGATTAAAACTAATATAAGGAATTAAAAACTAAGAAAATTAAATGCTAAAGAAACTTACAATGCTCAAGGAAGATTAATGGTGGAATTAATGAGAAACTAAATTAGAGGATGAAATTCAAAGTAAAACTAAGTCTAATGAAATGAAAAGCAAAAGAAAATGAAGAGGAAGAAGAAACCCTAATCAAATTTTTAGGGCCTATTTATACTAATGTGGACTTAACCCTCAAATCTAATTAAAAGACTAGATTATTAAAAAACCTGTGCACAAAAACAGAAGAAAAAGCCGAGTCGGCTGCCCCATAACAGGACAGAACCGCCGACTCGGCGTTTTAGACTGGAAAACTGTAGCAACTTCAAACGATCGCCATTTCTTGCTCGGTTGTCGAAATTAGACATATAATATACCGTTGGAAAGCTTTGAAGTCTAGTTTCCAATGCCGCAAACCTTGCATTAATGCAATATTCCTATCAAACGTTATGGCCAAAAGAGTAGACATGTATCAAATTTCACCTCAAAACTTTTGAATTAACAACACTTTTCTACTCTTTTGCTCTTTTACTCCTCATGGCTGGACAAAATTAATAGTTTGATACGGTCTTTAAGCCCTGTAAACATGGGTAGCACCAAAAACCCACAAAAATGACTCAAAAGTGCTACAATTCACAAATTCACCCATAAAATAGACTTGGAGTACCGAAATGGTGCAAATACGCATAAACTAATCCTAAACCGCCTCTAAACACCTAAAAGGAGCATAAAAATGATAACAATAAGTGCAAATAATTGCACTTTTCATGTACAATATCATATAACATATATAATAAATATAAGATAATCAACTTGTGACATAAATAACATACAACATAAATATAACATAAAAAAATATATAAAAAAAATTTAAAACATTAGTATCATAAACATAAGATATGAAAAAATAACACACCTTGTTAAGTACTTGATGAAGATATGATGTGTTTTTTTTAAGTATAATGGGAAAATATGATATTTATTGAAGAATAAAATAATGTATTTGATGTTTTGTATAAATGATGTGATTTTTTATTTTGTCTATGAAAATTGATGGTGAGCGGAAATGAAAATTTTGAATTCCAGATTGATTTAAAACTGGATATCGACTATTCTCCCACGTCACTAATTTCCAACTAAAAGGTGCTAGTTGAAAATTTATTTGATGGTGCTTCCTTAGTTTTAAAAAGCGCGAGGCGCACCGAGGCGCTAAAGGCCCTTAGAGCCTAGGCACAAAGCGCAGAGCGAAGGCGCGAGCTTTTTGTATGTGAGGCGCACTTTTTCCCTAATGCTTAAAATTCAACTTTAATACATATATAATACTTCAAACAACATAAAATTCATATTTTAGTATCAACAAACTTGAAAACATTTACTATTCTTGCGTCAAACACCACTTTAGCACAAAACTATTCTAATGAGAATACGAAGAATTCCCTAAGTTATTTTCTTGTTTGCATGTTTTGTTTTTCTTAAAAAAGGAACGTTTTTTTAAACTTCATATTAAAGTAAAGTTGATTTTTGAGTTTTACTTCATTTTCGAACAAGCAAGGATAAGTTAATTACTCAACCCAACAATGAGGCGCACCAGGCGCAAGAGGCGTGAAGCGCATCGAGGCACCCAAGGCGCACGCCTCTTGAAGTTGGCTTTGCCTCACTCAACCGAGGCGTTTTCAGCCGAGCCTGAGCTCGAGGCGCACAAGGCGCAAAGCGAGGCGCGCTTTTTAAAACTAAGGGTGCTCCAACTAAATTTTTTAGTGTTAAGTAGGAAATTCAGTCGTAACTTCCAACTAACATAGAAATACTAGGAAATTAATCAAAATTTTGGACTAACACCAAACAGCTGAATTTCAGTCGGACATTTGTCACATGCTGACTACTTTGGCCTAGTCACGCACCGTGCGCCACTTGCTTACAGTCCGTTGTAAGAAAAGTCAAGCTTCTCCCTTGGCACTACTCCTCGTGCCCACGTAGCACAACCTTTTTTGTGCTACTCGAATATATTTGCTAGCACGTCCCTTTGGTGCTAACAAGGCCTCTTGGTTGAACTAAGCACTCACCCTTAGTGCCTTGTCCGGATGTACGACTAAGTGTCATAGACAATTGAGCACACAAGCTATCACCTTTGCTAGTATGCCCGATCACTCCTTTGGCACCCTCGTGCCTTAGTTTTCCTCACACTCTCTAAGTGTTGGAAGGAAGAAGGTTGAGTTGCAAGAGTACACAAGTGCTATTGGAATGCTTTTTGGATTACTCTCAACTTTGATGTACAAATGGCTCTTGGAGCCTATTTATATGCTTCATCCTTCTTACAAGGATTATCTAGAATGCTCTATACTATTCCCTACATGAGTAGAAAGACCTACAAGGTTCTGGACATGTCCAGATGACTCTAGATTACACCATACTATTCTATACTACTCTAGTATTTACATGATAGGGCTAGAACCTTCTAGCACCTTCCAAACCCTTCTTGAGTATATTAGTATCTTCTAGATGTTTCTACCACATTCTAGAACCCTCATGAATGTACTAGATGTCTCTAGCACATTCTAAAACCTTCACGAATGTTCTAGATGCTTCTAGAACACCCTAGAATAGTCTAGAAACCTCTAAACCACTCTAGTTCTTTCTTGATGCCTCTTCTTGCCAGAAATGTCGGGATAAATGTGAGAATGACGACACGGACTGATCTAGTTGTGTTCGGACCATGACACATTGCCAACTATCCAAATGATTCTTCTTTTACCAATTGTGATTGACGTTGGTAGTTTTAAAAAGTTTTTTTAATCTTAATTAAGGATTCAGTAGTTGGTGTGTAAGAATAAAATTCTACATTTCATCTATATGAATATTGTATATGGGAATATCAAATAGAAATAAAGGTTGTAAATGTTAATTAAATTGATGTGATGTTTACTGAGTTTAGAAAAATGTAAAATCAATTTATTAAAGAGTGAGTTGAAGAGGTTGAGAAATGTTAAGGTGACTGAATGAGTTTTGCGAGCACCATTTTTTATCGGAAAAACTGTCGGGAATAATTCCATTATTGACGAAGAACTGTGAATAATCCGAACTACTGATTATTTATAAATAATCCCATCTTTCCACTTTCTTTCCTCGTGGCACCCCCTACGTACTGAAAAATAACCGGCAGCTGCAGGTAATGAAATAGCCGTTGTAGGTATTTTCTCCAGCCCATTTTTATTCCTTCTTTCTCCTTTCTTTCCATGTCTTTAGGGTTTGTTTGTCTCTCTTCTTAGTTCTTACCCAAAAGGGGGGGAAATAGCCTATGAATAGAGGATGAAAGAAAGGCTTAAAGGAAGGAAGGGGAAGGAACACAATTACAGACAGTGTAGTGCTATGTTGGGTTACTTGTAATACTACACACTAATTAATCCTAACATTTCTTATATATTTCCTTACTGGTTGGGCTGTATTATATTATCTGTGTTCCAACCTTCAAAACTTACCCTCTACAGAATCAGAAGTTGGAGAAATAATAGTACAACAAACAAACAGAAACAGGGCATAAATAGTTGACCCCACTTTTTTTCTTTCTTTCTAAATTGCTTTTTTCTTCAATATATGTATTGAAATTTGTATGCTAAATTCATGGCTTCTAATACAACTACAAGGGACTTTAATTTGGTACAAGTATTTTGAGATATTGGTTATGATTGCTATTTGGGTGGAATGGTGGATTGAGATGATTTTGGAGATGGAGGATGGAAGAAGCAATAGTTGAAGATGGTGTGAGATGGATGATTTTGAAATGTATTTGAAAATGAAATAAAAGGGGATGAAGAAGGGGTATGTCAAATGCTACCTACAGTAGCCAGTCAGGAATTAATAGGAGGTGCCACGAGCAAAGAAAGTGGAAAGGTAGGATTATTCATAAATAATCAATAGTTCGGATTATTCGCAGCTGTTCGTCAATAGACGAGATTATTCCCGCCAATTTTTCTTTTTTATTTTAGAATTTGATTAAAATTTAATATATTTTCAACCACTTCTATATATTATATATTTTGTAAATGGTTGTGGGTGCAAACCTTGCACACCAATTTATGTCAGCTACCAAATCCTCTTCTATAAATTGCCCTTTATGTATAACTACAAGTAGCTAACAATTAATTATCAAAATATTCTTACAAATCCTTAATCCTTTTGCTAATAACAAGATCTATTTGAGTCATAGTGGTCCTTGGTCTTTCAATTCTATAAGAGCATTTCCATTATACTCTCGTAAGTAATTTAACATTAAAATAGTATGTATATTTTGTTGTTCTACAATATTAGTCGTATTCCTTAAAAGAATATTAGTCCTATCAATTTATTTATTAATATTAGTATAGTATTAGCATAATAATAGTCAATAGTCATATTAGTATAGTATACTAGCATTAATATTTTTCTGATTCGTATCGATATTAGTAATATTAGCATTAGTATCAGTACTAGTCATATTAATATTAATATTAATATCAGTATTAGCATTAATATCGGTATTAGTCATATTAATAATTTATTATCGTATTGACATTACATATTATCATACCCTAAATACTTCAATTTGGTCGGTATTGTGTGACTGATTTGTGTGGTCGGTAATTTGCCAACTAGTATGCGACCAAAATTGTTGATTGTCAAAGTTCGACGATGGTAATAGCTAATACCAACTAGTTTGCGACCAAAAATGTTCCGATTGTCAAATTTCGACTATGGTAATACCAACTAGTTTGTGACCATAATTGTTCCGATTGTCAAATTTCGACTATGGTAATACCAACTAGTTTGTGACCATAATTGTTCCGATTGTCAAATTTCAACTATGGTAATATCAACTAGTTTGTGACCATAATTGTTCCGATTGTCAAATTTCGACTATGGTAATACCAACTAGTTTGTGACCATAATTGTTCCGGTTGTCAAATTTCGACTATGGTAATACAAATTACCATTCACGAATTGATGTGCCAACACATAATTATACAATAGTGTATAAGGACATGACTAAACAATTTCCAACGTTATATTTATTCAACTAAATAAACACATTTCAAACGACCTTAAACTGCAAAAACAAAAACTTTAAAAACTCTTTTTTGAAAAAGGAATTTGCGACTGCATTAAAAGATACTCCCTCCGTTTTTTTTTGTTTTTCCACCTTACTAAAACGGGTAGTTCCATAAGTTTTTCCACTTTAGAATACTTTCTATTTTTAGAAAGTTTTCATCATACTTTTACCCCTTAAAATCTCACTTTCCTTACTTCACACTACTATTTAATTATTTTCTCTCTCATACTTCCAATACAATCATTACATTACACAATTATTTAATTATTTTTTCTCTCATATTTCCAATACAATCATTACTTCTCACTACTATATAATTAAAATAATACCCACTCCCACCAAAGATTCCATTTTTCTTAATCTTGGTGAAAAACCCAAATAGGAACATCAAAAAGGAACGGAGGGAGTATAAAAATATCATAAGTGACCCAACTTTATGAATTTTAAGCATATTTTGGAGTAAATTTGCCTTCTCACTTATGTGTTTGATATGGTTTAATGAGAGATATTCTGAGCATGTTCAACACAGTGGAAGACGTATATTGGGGCACGCGGGGACACGTGTCTCTAGGCATTTTTGGTAAAAAAATTTCAAATTAGACTTTTCTATTGGTTAGTGTAAAAATGCAAAATTAATATTCAAGTCTTTGATGATAAATATTTCCTCATTTTAGTAATTTTGTCTTATTTATTTATTTTGTCCCATTTTTTAATAGGCAGCTCATTAGTAAAATAAATAAATAAATAAATGAAAATTGAATTCCCACTTGTACGTGAAGCATTTTTGAAAAATACTTTAGGCTGGCCCAATTGAGGTCGTTTCACGGTGAGATGACCTTAATAAAGAAAGTGCACTATAATAGATTAATTTGCTATTAATTTATTGACAGCTTACACATTATTTTTAGACTATATTTCACTTTTTTCTCTAGTTACATTATTTTGAATAAAGTGGCTTGAATTTAATCAATAAATTCAAATTATTATTAATTCAGGTAATGCATATACTTAAGATAGATGTTAATTACTAGCATTCTTTTATTCGAAAACGTTATTTAATTACGAGAAACTTTTTCAAAAATAAGATCACAATTTTGATAAGTTTATTGTGATTCTACTTGTCATTTTTTCAAAATATAAAAATTAGTTGTTAATTTTACAAATGAAACTCCGCTAAAATTTTGTCTTTTAGTTGGTGCCCCTTGAAACTCCGAACTCTGAATCCCCCAAAATTTACATAATATATGTTGAGTGTTTAAGAGTAAAAAATATCATAATTTTTAAAAAAGCACAGAATCTTTAAAAAAAATTTCAATTTTTACTTTCCCTCTTAGTTGAAATGAATTCGTAAGTGTAAAATGAACGGAGCTAGTCTATGGGTTGGAAACTTAGCATATTAAATAACAAATAACTTATACTATTGTCTATATTTTCATACATTATTTATAAATTACAAAATTGTGTAAGTAATCTATAGAGAAATTACAATAACAAAAACAAAAAAACCTATCAAACTTGAACACGATGAATTATTGCAAATATTTTATATATGAGAAAGTATTTCAGATCGATAAAATAGTGCATTATAGACTTGTATGTATATACTAGTATAAAAACTCGTGTAATGCACGAATTTTTAATATAAAAATACATAAAAAAAATATAAATTTTAAAAGAAATATCCAATTACATAAAATGTAATAATCACTATTAAAATTTTATAACAACCTCACAACTATTAATTTAAGTTTTTTTTTTTTTGAAATTTAAGTTTTTTTTTATTCATTAAAAAAGATATTTTTTATGATGACCTTCTAATAAAGATTTTGAATGTGATATCATTGTTTACCTAATTTAACATAGCTTTAAAATATGCCTAAAAATTATGCCTATTATAAAATTTAAAATATGCTTATAGATTATACCTATTATAAAATTTTAATAAATCAATATTATTTCCTAAATTAAAATGTCATGTAATCAAAAGAAACCTATTATTCAATTTATCGAAGCTCTAATAAGCTGACACTCTGAATTTTCCAAGTCTTTTATTATATTGTATGATTAGGTGAGCTAATCTTACTACTATCATATGGTTTTGAGAAACCATGAACCTCACCTAGCGTATGTGCAAGTCAACGATCTTGACCCGTGGGTTTGTGGGCTCGAGCCCATAAATACCTCCTTATCCATACGATTGGGCTACAGTGAGATTATGTGACGAATTTTCACGAATTAATATTAAATTTGAAATTAGAAAAAAGATAATAAATTACAGCAGTAGAAAAAACAAATAATAATTACTAGGTGTTCTGAATAAGCTTAGCGCTTGGCTGTAGGGGTCGGTCTCACTTTGTCTGGTTTTCATTGTCGATAACATTTCAAAAACAAAGAAAAGGTTATATTAGAATTAGATTTTTCATTTTAGTTTAAGATCAAACTTTCTTTTTTAATTAATAAAGGACTCTATTTTTTAAATTTATGAAAATAAACAGGAAATCAGTCGTACTGAGGATCCAATTAGGTTTTAATGTGTTTGATCTTTAATAGAATTCGCAAGTCTAAAATGAAGGGAGTATTATTCTCTAAAGTTTCACAAATTATTTAAAAATAGGAAAAATTATAAGAAACTATCTTATCTATAGGTCTATTTGCAAAAAACTACTTAATGAAATTTTTTTTTGCAAAAAACTACATTATCTAATGTATTTCTCTGCAAATGACTACCACTTAATGGAAAACGTTAGTTGACCATTAAGTTTGAGAGTTTGACCGATTTGAGAGGTTAAGTTGTCTATGTGGCAATATCTCATAAGCTCTCATATTTTTAAATAATTTAAAATTAAAACACATAAATTTACAAATAAAAATAAAACTTATTTAACGTCATTTTTACCCATCATAATGATTTTTTTAAAAAAACGGACGTCATGATTATCCTTATGGGGTAACTCTGTCGAAAATCCGGTCGAAACAAGTACTTATTTGTCTATTTTTCGATACATAAACCTAAAAAGATATTTAATGTCATTTGTACCCATGTCGTGACGTCTGTTTTTTGAAAAAAATCGTTATGTTGGGTAAAAATGACGTTAAATATCTTTTTCGGTTTACGTATCGAAAAATAGGCGAATAAGTACTTGTTTCGACCGAATTTTCGAAAGAGTTATCCTATAGGGGTAATCGCGACGTCCGTAATCTGAAAAAAAATCGTTATGATAGGTATAAATGACGTGAAAATATCTTATTTTATTTTGTTAATTTATGTCTTTTAATTTTCAATTATTTAAAAATACGAGGACTAATAAGATACTGACACATAGACAACTTAACCCCTCAATTTGGTCAAACCCTCAAACTTAACGGTCAACTAACGTTTTGCGTTAAGTGGTAGTCATTTGCAAAGAAATATATTAGATTATGTAGTTTTTTGCATAAAAAATTACATAAGGTGATTTTTTGCAAATAAAGCTATAGATTAGATAGTTTCTTATAATTGTTTTTAAAAATATTGTACAAATCGAGTAAGTAATATATAGAGCAAGTAATTTATAAGAACAAACAAGTAAAAATACAAAATAAAAGTATAATTACTAGCGGATTTCAGCAGGCTTAACCTTGGCGGCAAATAATAGGGGAGTTCAAAACCGCATATTGGACTCGGAAATCTGAATATCTGGCTTTTCGGATAGTAAAAATCATGATTTGTTTTCGATCCAGATTAAACTCGATATTTGTTTCAGATATTCAGATTTATTTCTAAAACCGCAATTAATAGGGGAGTTCAAAACTCGATATTCAGATATTCAGATATTCAAAACCGCATATTCAGATATCGGATACGAGATTTTACTTTTAAAAAGTATTCTGTGGCTTTTTCAAAAATATTTTGCTATTTTTACACATAAAAATTTATGCTCATTTCAATTTATTTCTTTAACCAAGCTTATTTTTTGAAGTTTGAAAAAACTCATTTTAGAAATATAACTAACAATAAATTACGCAACTATGTTATGATTGAGAATTGTAAATATTAGTATATTCAAAAATGGGATAAATTATCCAATTTTCTTACCGATTTCCAGATTGGGTATTTTTAAATCCCCCTAGCGGCAAGGACAGTCCCACTATGTTTGATTGTCTTTGTCGACAACATTTCAAAACACAAAATAAAAGGATATAAAAGGATTAGATCACCTGATTTTTCATTGAGAATGAAAAAAAACTTTTTTTTAAATTCCAAGATAACTTTAGAAAATTTAATTTATAAAATTAGCGTCTTAGTGTCTGAGTCTAAAGTCAGTGCTTGGGAAAAACATATTACTTGCTCCGTTTCAATTTACTTGCAACATTTGCTTTTTCACGTCGTAATGCTTACTTAATGCCTATTTACATTAAAGGTTAATACCTACCTATCGTATTCTTAATGCCTATTTAAATTATCCTTAATACTTACTTACCGTATCGTTAAAACTACTTTCAATATAAAATGTCTACATACATCATTCTTAATGTATACTTACAATATTTTAAAAAATATATAATGGGCTAACCAAATTAAAAATAGTCATTCAAAGAGCTCGTCTCTCACAAGAATTTGTGTTTTAATAATCACAAAAACTTGGACAAGACCATCTCATTCCGAGATGGATGGGCCGACCCTTGAACACGCGTGTAATAACATCACTCCCTTTGCCTCATTTTTTTCTGACTTCTATACTTAAAACTTCTTCTTTCCTTCTCTATTTTATCTCCTTTCTTGATTCTTGTCATTTCTTCCTCTTTTTTCTTTCTCCATTTTATTTCCGTTCTTAAATCTTGCCATTTTTTTTTCTTCCTTTCTTATTATGATTGCTAATACTTAGATTGAAGATTCCTAAAGATTACAATAATTTGGCATTAAACATTTTTGTTTCTTGCCATTCTGTTAAACACATTTATATACGCACTAGTTTAGATTGTAGAACCTCGTGCAATGAACGATTTTTTTTAACATCGGCACATATAAATATATGATATTAAAAAAGCTAGAAATGTTATGGAGTAGAAACACTCAATTTTTACTGTTATTTGTATGAATTAACTCTATAATTTTGAAATTGTGAACAATAAATTAAGCAGTATATTATATTCTTTAATTTACTCAATTTAACTATAAATAAATGCTAGTCAAAGATATTTTAATAGTAGATATATTGTTCAAGATCAATTGTCATGTCATTAGTCTTTAGCCAATAAATGAATTTTATTTGGCAAGTTCTCTTAAATTGTGACACTTGAAATTTTCCAAGCTTTTTATTATAATGTATGATATTATGATATTTGTAAATTATAATAGTCAAATTGAATATGCTAATAGTTAAATTATGACATATAATTTGACAATAATGTTTTATAATCAAACTAATTTTTGAATTTATAATCTTCAATTATCGTTTTAAAAATAAGTATTCGAATTGTATAAACATATTATATAGCATTTAGTTCAAATTTAATATTTTAATAGTAAAATTGTGACACATAAATGGACAATTGATGTTTTATAATCTAACTCAATTTTGAACTTATAATCTTCAATTATCGATTTAAAGATAAGTATTCAGATTGAATAGAGTTATTGCAACGCATTAATTTCAAATTGAATATATGTTAGAAATTGTGATATAAAAATTCACACTAACTACTGATGTGCATCTCTTCGTAATATCCGTAAAGTCATTTTCATGTTGTATTCATTCATTAAATCCTCCATTAGAGAGACTTTCGGAGTATTACAGATGAAATATCGATTTTCTTGATAATTTTCAACGATTTGTAAATAACTAAATGTTCAAATCTTCACCACGTCGAATTCATTCATTAAATCCTTAAATCCTCCATTAGAGAATTGTTTATTAATAGATTTTTCTTCGATTTCTCGTGAATTTTATCATTAAAATAGATTTTATCTATCATTTTGACAGGAACACAGAAGTAATGATTTAGCACAAACAACATTAAGTAAATTTCTATATTTTTCTATAATTTTGCAGCCAGCAAGAATAAACAATGGTAAAAAGTGATGAACCAACAGCAATACCCAATAACACCAACTTTTCTCCTACAAATCCAGACATATCAGATCAACAACTTCCATTAACCATCACCTCAACTACTAAAACTCACACCAAGTTAACCCTCCTACCTCTTGTATTCCTTATATACTTTGAAGTTGCTGGTGGGCCCTACGGCGAAGAGCCAGCAGTTCAAGCAGCAGGACCTCTTCTTGCTCTACTAGGCTTCCTCATTTTCCCATTTGTTTGGAGTGTCCCTGAGGCTTTGATCACAGCTGAACTCTCGACCGCCTACCCGGGTGATGGTGGCTTTGTTATATGGGCACATGAAGCATTTGGACCCTTTTGGGGATCCATGATGGGTACATGGAAATTCTTAAGTGGGGTAATCAACATTGCTACATTTCCTGTTCTCTGTATTGAATACCTCAAAAAGCTTTTTCCTTTATTCAATTCAGGATTACCCAGATACTTAGCCATAGTAATATCTACTTTAATCCTATCATTCTTAAACTATACAGGACTAACTATTGTGGGTTATTCCGCGATAGCTCTAGCAGTAATCTCATTAGTCCCATTTCTGATACTGTCATTAGCTGCTATCCCTCAAATTCGTCCGCGTAGGTGGATCAGTTTAGGCCAAAAAGGGGTTAAAAAAGATTGGAATTTGTACTTAAACACACTATTTTGGAACTTAAAATACTGGGATTTTATCAGTACTGTTGCTGGTGAAGTTGACACACCCCACAAAACATTCCCAAGAGGATTGTTTATATCAGTTATATTCATCTGCTTGTCTTATCTGATTCCTCTTTTTGCTGTTACTGGTGCAATTTCAGTTGAACAGAGGTCATGGGAAACTGGGTTGATGGCAGATGTAGCTCAAATGATTGTTGGAAAATGGTTGAAATTATGGGTTGAGATTGGTGCTGTTTGTTCGGTTATTGGAATGTTTGAAGCCCAATTGAGTGGTTGTTCTTTTCAAGTTGTGGGGATGGTTAATATTGGGTTTTTACCCATGTTTTGTGGGGCCAAATCTAAATGGTTTAATACCCCATGGGTAGGAATCTTAGTAGCTACATTGATCATATTAGGAGTGTCATTTTTGGATTTTACAGATTTGATTGCATCAGCTAATTTCTTGTATAGTTTAGGAATGTTATTAGAATTCGCGTCGTTTTTGTGGTTGAGGAAGAAGAAGCCGCAATTGAAGAGGCCATATAAAGTACCAATGAAGCTGTCTGGATTAGTGATGATGTGCTTGTGTCCTTTTGCATTGTTGGTTTGGATAATTGTAATTGCTAGTAAGACTGTGTTTTTGATGAGTGGTGTTGTTACTGCTGGTGGGATTGTTTGTTATTATTTCATCAAGTTTTGTAAGTCTAAGAAATTGTGTGCTTTCAACAACATTCAGGTTCATGAATAACAAAATTTGGCATAGCTTTATGTGTGCATGTATTCTAATAATTTAGTCAACAATTTTATGTGTGTATGATTATTATATTTGTTTTGATAAGTGGAACATTACACGGTGGCGGATCCAGAACATAAACTTAGTGGGAGCACAATTGACAAAATTGTAATAAAAAAATCAAAAAACTATAAAAATCAAAATTGTAATATAAACTTTTTTGCAAAAAACCACCTTACTTAATACATTTCTTTGCAAAAGACTACCTGGAACTCTATTTCGTCAGTTGACCGGCATGTTTAACGTTTGATCAGGTAGTCTTTTGCAAAGAAATGCATTATGTAAAGTGGTTTTTGCAAAGAAATGCATTATATAAGGTGGTTTTTGCAAAAGCACATGCTGGTCAAACGTTAAACATGCCGGTCAACTGACGAAATAGAGTAACAGGTAGTCTTTTGCAAAGAAATGCATTATATAAGATGGTTTTTTGCAAAATTTTTTTTATAAGGTAGTTTTTTAAAAAAGAGTGTATAGATCAGGTGGTTTTATATAATTATTCCTAAATATAATGATTTTTCAATTCAACTCTATAAAATTATATTTTATAATCTATTTCGACGAGTTTTATATCTTGAAATCGACGAGTAATAAGCTCGTCAATGGTAATTTAAATTATAAGAGATTAAAAATTTCAATCAAATTTTAATATTACATGATAATAATAGTAAATTAAGATAATAATCAATTAACTAAAAGCATAACTAAAATTAAAATCAACATTTTTTGAAGACTTGATTATATCTAAAATTACAATTTTTTAAAAAAGAATTTTCTTAAATTAAGGAGGTATGTGGCCGGCAGGTGGCTATGGATTAGCGTGAAAGAAAAGAACAATCATTCTCCTCATGATGTTTCTACTATAAGCATCGGCTCCTCCCTATGCTATCAAACTAGAAGGGGGACGATTTTCTCTTCTATTTTACATTATTCATTACTACTACTATCATTCACCTCAAATTATTATTATGATTCAACTCGATCAGTCAAGTATCACATTATTTTCTCATCTATTTATTTATATTTTAAGTTTCATATAGAAACATAATCAATTACTAGGATCTTAGTTATTAGAATCTCAATCCTGATCTACGATCTTACGATCCGAAAATAGGTGACAAATCCAGATCATGGGTAGGATCTTAATGTTGATAGAATCGTACAATCCTACGTAGCTCAAGAATTTAGAAGGTAGGATCATGGCACGATTCTACGATCCTATGATTCAACGATCCGATCCTAAAAGCGTCTACTATGTTACTTTCAAGCGTAAAAAAAATTCACATAATCCAAATTTTATTTATCTATAAGTATATATATCTAAAATAATTATACCAATTCCACTATAAAATTCAAGTTTTTTCTGAGGTTATTCTTTTGTATAGTCCATCCCTTTGTATTGCATAAAGTACTAGTATATAATAAGGTGTTAGCTCCTCATTTTGTAATAGTGATGAATATCAAATAATATCTTCTTTCTTCTCATTTACACTTGTTTCTTCAATCTATGTTCTTTAATGAAGAAATTGTTATTTCATCATTTGTAAC
This sequence comes from Amaranthus cruentus, assembly GCA_019425755.1. NCBI lineage: Eukaryota > Viridiplantae > Streptophyta > Magnoliopsida > Caryophyllales > Amaranthaceae > Amaranthus > Amaranthus cruentus. Next base: position 6,363,779 of record CM033456.1, read on the forward strand.
ATGGTATCGGAAGGGGATTAAGATCCTCTCAACACCTTTTTCACTTTTTTTTATCTGACCAATAATCTTAACCAAAACTTGAACCCATTGAAACCCATTTTCCCTTTTGATACTAATTTCACCCCTTGATCTCATTCCATTAATCTTTGCACCATAATGAATACGCCGAAGCTGGCCTTTTCCTTTTTGGGCATTCCTTCTTTTTCATATTATTCTTTTCTGGTTCTTTGTTTGATTGGTTAATGGAAAGAGTAATAGTAGGTTTTAACTCCTTCATTTTCTTTAATTTCTTGTTCTCTTTTTTTTTACTAAGCCGAGAAGCTTCAAAAAGAAACAATGCCATAGCAAAAATGAAGAGCAAAATAGGCCACCACTTCGTCAATTTCCGTAAAAAAAAATGGTGTTAATCAGTGTTGGATCGGTTGATTACAGATTTCTTCCGTTTTTGTTGAACTCGTCGGATTCTTGTGGTGTACTTATCAGACTCTTCGTCGGAAACTAGAAAAGTAATGCTACTTTGATTTGCGTTATTATTGAACACTTGTTAGCTAAAGGATTTTTTTAATTTAGTTTTCTCTATTAATATTTCATAAAAAAAATCGATTAGTTGTTTTTTGTTTCGTAAATCTGATTTCATTCTTTATACACATTAATCTTCATCATCTTTCCTATTTATTCATATAGATTTTCAACTCAAATTGTTTAATTTCATTTTGAGGGTTTCTTCGCAAGAATCGGGAGTTTTACCTTAATTTTCTTATAAGTTTGATTGAATCTTTTTTAGTTCTTTGTTACTGCAATTAAGTAGCTAGAATATTTTCTCTACTAATTGTTGTCATTTTCAATCCAAATTGAATCATTTTGATTTTTAGGGTTTTTACCCATTTTTTGATTCATGCACACAAGGTGCTTGATGAATTGTTTGTGTGACTACAAATTCACACTTTGTTTTGTTGTTGGTGTGACTACAGATTCACACTTTGTTGTTGTGTGGGCATAGATTCACACAATTTTGAAGAAGCAATTATAATTACTATTGATTGATTGTTCAAGTTTTGAGGTATAACCCATTTGATTGAGAAATTGATGTGATTTCACTATGACATAATTTGCTTTTAGTGGGATATATTTAGCGACATTTAATTTAAATGTCGCTATTTCAAATTTCTTATAGCGTATATAGAGGATTTAGTGGCATTTATCAGACTCATAGGTAGCATAATAAAAAGTCACTCCAAAGCCTTTTGATATGATTTAGTGACATTTCTCTCAAATGTCACTGTAGACTATAGTGACAGTTACATATTCCACTAAAGACCAAATAAAATGTCGCTAAATCTCTTTATAATGGAACTTAAAAAAAAACCAATAATTATTACACTAGAAATATGAATTATTGGCATTTTTTTAATGCCACTAAATCCAATGTCACAAAAAGTTAAATTTGTTGTAGTGTTTCGCTTTTTTAAAGTGTAATCATTATACTACCTTGTATTTCATTAATCTTGATTGCGTTTTGCAATTTTTGTTGTCGGTGCCCAAATTGGGAGAATTGATTGTTGCCACGAAGATGCTTTGATCCAACAAGCCGAAGATGCAACAATCTGCAAGTCTAAAAATTCTACTGTTAATTGTTCACACGTGCAGGTCCTTGTGAGGAAAGTAATACTGCTAAATGATAGGTATATGGCTTTTGTGATTGCTTTGCCAGCCATGCTATATTTCTCAAGAGTCTTAAAGAAGCTTTTGGTGTCCTTTTAAACAAGACTTTTGTTGGTTGTTCTACTGCAGAACTGCTAGCATCTATCTTATTGCAATTTTATTATCCAAAAAGGTGGTAGTGAAAAGCTAAGTGATGATGCTATTGAGGAGTCTCTTGATAAGGTTGTAGTATGTAGATCATATTCTTGTCCAAGCTTGGAGTTGTTTCAACCCCAAGCTTGCCCGGGGTGTTGGTATCCACGGTTCTTTTAAGAAGTGGTTATTTCTTTGTATAGCTCATCCCTTTGTATAGCTCATCCCTTTGTATTGCATATAGTACTAGTATATAATGAGGAGTTAACTCTTTATTTTGTAATAATGATGAATATCAAATAATATCTTCTTTCTTCTCATTTACTCTTGTTTCTTCAATCTATATTCTTTAATGAAGAAATTGTTATGTCATCATTTGTAACAAATATAATTGATAATGAGTTATTCAAAGCACACTAATACATGTTTGATGGATTTCACAATCCGACGTCCGATTCCATCAATGCGATCCTAACCCTTCAACGATCTTAGGTAGAATTACCATTCTAATAACCTTAAAGATCAAACATATATAGCTAAAAGTATGACAATTCTAAAAATGCCTTTTTGAAATAGTTATAATTCATAAATCATATTATTATTACATGCACACAAGGACTTCAAAGTCTATTTATGAACAATAAAAAGAAAAATTGTAGCAACTTGAGAAGACCAATATAATACAAATACACACAAAATGAAGCACAAGCAAAAACAAAACAAAAAAAAAAGGGAGAGAAAGTGGGTTTCCTTATGAAGAAGAAGAAAGTATGAGCACCACCTATAAAGTAGTATTGTAGCATTATGTGGACCACTTATTTTTGTTATTAATCAATAAGAAGTGCAGTAATTTTGTGTTGGGAAAATTTGCTGACAGTGTAGCCATCTGCATCAGTGGAATAGATTTCATTGGTGATTCTGTTTAGGTTTAGAATTTGAAGAAGTAAAGGCATTGCAATAGCAGTTGGTCGTAACATTGATTCCGTTACATCTTTCCAACCATCTTCCACCATTTTTTGAAGCTTCTCGTATGCTTCATCTTGTGAGACTTCATATTGTTTCATATAACATTCAATTGATGTTGCTACATGTTTTCTATTTTGCTCAAACTGTCATGCCAAATATAGATACACAAATTAAAGTTGTTCACTAATTATAGAAAAATTCCACGTTTTGTTCTTAAGTTTTTAGCTTTTTTATGCAGTAGACAAACATTTTTTTTATTTGCGTAAATAATTAAATTTTTCTTAGAGATTTTAAGCATGGTTAAGATATAAGACCTCTAAATTTATATGTATCAAAATTGTTTACTCCCTTTGTACCTTATAAACAATGCATGTTGTTTCCCGAAATTTTGTGTATGTTCATTCCTATTTGAATATTTTATTAATATTTATGGTACTTATATATTTTGCATTAACATCATATTAATATTTTTATATTGTTTATGGTCCTCACATGTTTGTCACTAGGGGTGTTCAATGGGCCGCGCCCCATTTTGAGCCCTTATCCAACCCGTTTCTGGAAGGGCTTTGTAAGGGCTTGGCTAAAAATGAGTCTAGCCGAAAATGGGCGATACTATAATTAAAATGAAGCGGGCTATAAAAGGGCTCAATAAAGGCCGAAAACGTGTCTTTGTAAATAGTATAATTAATGTCCAATTTAAATATTATAAATCAAAATGTCAATGAAATTATTAATATTTTTTCAATCTAATTATTATAAACTAGTGTCGAACCCCGTGCAATGCACGGGTTTTTAACAACGACACATAAAAACATATGATATTGAAACAAAAGTTAGAGAAATTCTGTAGTAGAAACACTCAATTTTGACAGTTATATGTATAAATTAACTCTATGATTTTGGAAATTGTCAACAATATATTATGAAGTATATATTACACTTCCTCTATTCCATTATACTTGCTACATTTGACTTTTTACGCAATCCAATGTGTTATTTTGTTCATTTACATGTCGAATTATGCACATCTAAAAATTATAAAAAATTAATATTATGAAAGTATGCAATTAGACGATTTGAACAAGATCCCACTTGACTATGTTTTTACTTATATATTAGCCGCTATATATAAAATAAGCTTGAACGATGAATAGTGTCAAAAATCAAAATATAGCAAGTATTTCAAAACGGAGGAAGTATTCTTTAATTTACTCAATTTAACTATAAGTAAATACTAGTCAAAGATACTTTAATTGTAGATATATTGGTTAAGATCAATTGTCACATAATTTTTGTTTAGCCCATAAGTGAATTACATTTGGCAAGTTCTCTTAAATTGTGACACTTGAAATTTTTCAAGCTTTTTAGTATAATGTATGATGATAATTTAATTGTTATAAATTGATAAATGGGGATAAAAATAATTTATAGTAGTAAAAATGCGCGGGGTTGGGCCGAACCAGGATGTGAAATTCCGGCCCATTTAATGCCCATATTATATTTAAATGTCCCTTGTTCGACCGGCCTATATTTACTTAAGCTTGGCCCTTATCTGGACCATTGAACACCCTTATTTGTCACTAATGTTATGTAAATATATTTTTAATAATTGTAGCCCCAATATTATTTCAATTAACATTATTTTAATACTAGTTTTTAATGTTTATATTATGGTCCTCCCTTTTTCTTTGTCAAATTTATTACTCCCTCCTATTCTCCATACTTGTCCCATTTACTTTTTGGTTATTATTCACTAATCACTCTTAATTTGTATTTTGTTGTTAATCTATAAGTTAAAATAGTCACGTGGGATCTTATTTTATTCGTCTCATTGCAAAAATTATTAATATCAAGTTCTTATAATTTTTAATTATGAATAATTAAAGATATGAAATGTTAAAATGTTGTCTCGACATGTGTGAAAAGATAAATAGGACAATTAGGGTGAATAAGAGGGAGTATTAAGTAATAAAATATTATATTACCATATAAAAAATTAATTACTTGTTTTGTTAAAAAAATTAGGTTGGAACCTAGCACCCATTTCTCTTTTTATATAGGAATATACTTTTTCACAAATTTTTGTGAAAGACGGTCTCTTTAAGAGATCATCTCTGATTGAATCGGCTCATAAAAAAAATGTAAGTAAGAATAAACATTAAGCTTTAATGGACTGGACTTAAGAGACGTGTCACTACTTTTTAGGGTTAAAAAGGGAGAAATACCTTGAAGGTGGCTATATCGTTTAAGACTCTATCAATCATACATACTGCTGCTACAGGCTTAGGTTGTCCATGAAGCCACTCAAAAACGTTTGTATGTGTTATCTCCATACCCTGATATGCAGCGGCAATGATTTGCAAATAAGTCGAACTTACAATACCATTCTTCATATATTCATCAAACGTTGGAATATACTCTGCATCACACCATTTTGCTTCTTGCATATAGGCACTACATAAATCTTTCCACTGCCAATAATAACAATAATAATTAATTAATTAATCAAATATTATTGGCACCTAATAAATTATTATAAAAAAAATTAGAAGAACGAATAATATATATATATTATCTTACTTCCTGTTGGAGATAATTGAAAGCATAGGTTCTTCCTTGTTTGGCTAATTCATCATCCAAAAGCAATGATGTATCGAGGAGAGTCTCATAAATTAACTTCATGTACTCTGGGAGTTCATTTATATACCTTTTATCCCACCTATTATAAGGTTAAAATAACAAGTTAATTAGTGATAGAATTTAGAAAATGGATCTGAGCAACCCAAATAAGGAGGAGAAGAAGTAGTCTACTCATAAACCCAAAGAAGGTTCACTACTAAAACCAATTGGTAATAGTAGGAGTTACTCCTTGAGTATATAAAGTAATGCATACTCTTCTCTTTCTTCGATGTTCGATGTGCAACTCACATGTGGGTAACACATGGACACTTTCAACAATTAGCTCGATTATTTACACTATGTTTGAATTGCAAATTGTCTAAAATGTTCTATTTTTCTTAATACCCATTAGATATCACTGTGGGAACTTCAATAATAACCGGAAAGAGTAGAAAAATCCGTTAAAAAAGCAGAAAAAATAAATTATAGGAATTTAAGTAGATATGAAGAGATCAAATAATTATGTTTGAATTTAGAATTAAACAAACCTTTGAATAGCTTGAGTGAAGAGTTGTAACTCTTGAATAGTTCCATAGGCATCATATGTGTCATTTAAGATGGAAACAAGCTTCAACCATTTAGTGTGAGCCATTCTAGCAATTGAGTATTTTGGTTCAGGATACATTGATAAAATCCAAAAGTAGCACTCAACTAACCTATCCCTTGCGTATGGAAGTTTTGTTGTAAAATCAAGATTCCTCCACCACCTGTTCATTGGTATATATACATACAAAAACATGTAATGAGTAATATGGTTGGATATTCGGATAAATTAATTAAAAATTGATAAGTTATGCAATTTAGTTGCTGTAAAAAATTGTAAATATTAGCATGTTTAAAAGGTTCGATAGAACTTATAAAAAAATTTATAAATAAATTCAAAACCTATTTATTTATTTGAATTAATGTCTAGTTTCGCTAAAATTCTTATTGGAATTTCAATCCGGCATCTTAAAACTGGATATCTAAGTTGAATTATCCGATTAACAGTAAAATTGAATATCAAATATAATTATGGGTCAGATATTAATTACGCACACCCTCATGCGCAAAGCCACATCGAGGGGGGTCAGGGGAGGTCGTGCCCCCTTGCCAAAAATGTGATCCTTTGCTATTTTGGCTTAAGCCCCCCTTACTAATATGATATATATATTATTGGGAAATTATCAATGGTACTCTTGTGTTATTACACTTCATCTTAGGTACTCTTGTGTTTTTTTTAATTTCAATGTTAACCCCAACATATGTTGGTAATTACAAATGTGACACTTTTTAAAGTTTTTTTCCGTTAAGTGACCGTTAATTTTTAAATTTAACTTAACCATGGTTAGTTTCTTTTTCTTCACTTTTCCCTTTCCTCTTCACTTTCAAAACATGACTATCTAAACAAAAACAAACTAAAAAATATATAATCTTCATTAAATCTCATAAATGGCGCCTTCTCAAGATTTCCAATAACAAACCTTACTTTCCATTCTAGATGCTTTGTATTGTGAGGAAGAAAAGCGGGAAGATGCTGATGAAAATGATGAAGAACATTCTAGAAGTATTCAAGGAATTAACAATGGTGGAAATGAAACTCCATTTTTACTTCCTCTTCTATTATTAGAACAAGATTTATTCTGGAAAGATGAAGAACTTTTGTCTCTGTTTCCTAAAGAAACAGAACAAAGCCCAGAAATTTTAGAAAAAAACACTATGTATTTAAATGATTTCTCTTCTTCAAGAAATGAAGTTAATGAATGGATTTTAAAAGTTAATTCC
>CM033456.1:6375981-6407910 GCA_019425755.1 Amaranthus cruentus
TATATATATATATATATATATATATATATATATATATATATATATATATATATATATATATATATATATATATATATATATATATATATATATATATATATATATATATTATAATAATTTAGTATTATCATAATAAATTTTTAAATACATTCGTAAGAAATAATAATAATAAAAATATTTATAATAATAAATAAATAATCAGTAAAATTGAAACTAAAATGTAGGCGACTAAAATGTAGGCGATTAGTTGGGCTAAGTTGACTATAATCACGAGATTTACGACGCACGTATTCACGATAAATAAATAATACGATGAACTCGCAAGGAAAATATTTATCAATTTCTTTTATGATTTTCGTCGAACTGAATATATAGTGACAAACTGATTTCCATCCCGAGTCTTTGGCTGAAGCTAAAGACGTTTTTTTTGTAGTGTTTGTACAAAGATCATGGACATAAGCCATAAGCATATGATGTAAATGTTGACATAATTATTACCTGGTAAGTTTTTGAAGTTCCTCTTTGTGCAATAGTTGAAGTAAGTAAAAATCTAATTTGGCAAATTTATGAAGAATCACATCATGAGAAGGCTCAGATTCATAAAAGTCGATTTGATACTTGGCTTCCAATCTTGGTATACATCTATGAAGGGGTCGTTTCAAAGCATGATTTATTTTTTCTACCAATACAGATCTTACTTGTCTAGACAAAGACGATAAATGTCGAGTGCTGAATTCTAGAGCATCTTCTAGAATCTTCTCCCCGTGAACTTTAAGATAGGAAGCTTCATACAAGCTCAATATATCTTCTACTTCACTTGCTATCTCCTCCTTGAAGCTTCCATTCTCATCTATAAACTTCTTGAATACATCTGTACGTGCATGATGAAAGTTTTATATTTCATATTCGTATAAGACCTAAAAATAACTTTTACATATCTATACTCGGATGTACCAAAGTCATAATTCATATTGATAGGGTGGGCTCTTTTACAAGAGCACCATAAGCAAGGACTCAGGGCGACCTATATATTTTGATATATGGAATTTTACTTTTATATTTAAAAGAACTATAATAATTTTACATAGATGAAAAAGTGATAATAAAAAAAATAATGGTTTGTCATAATTTATGGTATAATTTGTTAATGACTAATTATTTTTTTGGGTTATTGGTTAGTGGATATAATTTGGTCTTTTTTATCGATAATCATTTTGTTTAAGTAACTAAATAACGATATATCTAATTTTTTCGCATAAAATGTGCGATCGGACCATGGTGGAATCGCACAAAATGTGCGATCGGACCATGGTCGAATCGCACAAAATGTGCGATTCCAACATGGTCCGTTCGCACATTTTGTGCGATTCTACCATGACCTGGTCGCGCGCGACTAATGTTAGAAATTACTGCAAACTTTTAACGGTCGTCATTTCTCGATCGATTGTCAGAATTGAGCATATAATATGTGATGGAAAAATCTTGAAGTTTAGTTTTCAATGCCGCAAACTTTGCACTAATACGATTTTTCTATAAAAAGTTATGACCAAAAGAATGAACATGTATCAAATTTCAGCACAAATAAACTTCAAACGATCGTCATTTCTCGCTCGGTTATCGGAATTGGGCATATAATATATCATTGGAAAGATCTTGAAGTCTAAGTTATAATGCCGCAAATATTACAATTATATGATTTTTGTATTTAAAGTTATAGCCATTAGAGTGAATATGTCTCAAATTTTAACACAATCATATTGATTCCGCAATCTTATTGATGTTCATTTTCGTTGGCCATTGTAATTCGATTTTTAGTTTTAGCTTGTTTTTGTTCAATGAGTGTTCGGAGAAAGTTTTTAAAAAAATGTTAGAGATTAAAGGTTTGAAATGTAATTAGGAACAATTTTGGAATTTCAATATATAAGAGATGGTGATAAAATGAAAAAGGTGACGAAGTTTAATAATGACGTTTAACTTTTTGTTATTTTCTCCACTCTTAAATGATAGCTTTACTGTTTACTGTTTGCATGTTTATTTATACAAACATTTTCTAACAATTGGAGTACGAATGGTGTTTAGTCAGACTCAGATTATACATGCCAACCACCACAAGTTGTCAATTGTGTGGGTTGATGTCGAGATTTGTTTGTACCGATCAACACACCCACTACAATAAATTTACCTGCAACATTAAAATCAGTGATATTAAAAAATGTCAGTGATTTATATTTTTAGTGTAATAATTATTGATTTTCATTTAAATTAAAGTTCCTCTATAAAGTAATTTGACGACACTTTATTTGATCTTTAGTGGCATATGTAATTGTTATTATAATCAATAGTGGCTTTTTTAAAAAATATTACTAAAATACTAGTTCCTATGTCGCAAAAAAGTTCTGTGATTTTTTATTATGCTGCTAAAGAGTCAAATAAATTCACTATATCCTCTATATATACTAATAGAAAGTTGTGTGATCATCTCCATATATTTTATCTCTTTTTCCATTTTATTCGCACGTCATAAGCCTCTCTGATGCTTTATTATCAAATATCGTACATTTTTTAATATTCACTTATGCTTTTAATTTACTTGATTTTTTTACGTATTCTTTTCAAACCTTAATATTTCTAATTATAAATAATAAAAAATTATAAAAAATTGATTTTAATAATCTTTGCAATAAGACGAATCAAACAAGATCTCACTTGAATATATTTTAACCTATAGATTAAAAACTAATCCCAAATTAAGAGTGATAAATGAATAGTATTATTTTTGCCAATGTTGCAACTAATTTGGAACGAAGAAAGTCATGTTTATAATAATAAAACCATACATTATATCAAAAAGTTTAGAAAATATTAAGTGCCATAATTAAATAGAGTTCGCCAAATGAACTCATTTATTGGCTATAGCATTTATATTTGACTAGCATTTATTTATACTTAAATTAAGTAAATTAGAGAATATAGTATACTGTTTTACCGCCCTCTCCTTATGGGTATGAGACGCCGTCGACCTTCTTTCCCCGGACCCTGATCATAGATTTATCTATGTACGGGAACACTGAGTATGATAATGATGATGTTTATGTATGTCGATACTAAAAAATCGTACAGAGTTCCCATTAGTTAAGATGAATAATTAAGAAGACCATCACGAATAGCTTTACTGTTTACATGCTTATGTTTACAAAATTATTTTTATGAATAAGGGAAAAAAAAGTGTAAAATTAGCTAAATTTACTCAAAACATAGGTCCAGGTTTATTGTTGATCTAGAGTACGTAGTATCAAGCGACCCCTTAAAAGCCCTACCTAGACTGTGTATGTACTTCTCGTCCTTTAGAAATATTTACAGGCTTGCCCTTTCTAAATGAGAGGGGTCATAGGCTGACAGCCCCCAAACCATTAAGCACCTCTAATTCTAAACATCAAATATCAAATATAAAATATATATAGTTAAGTAATTTGTAAAATCCGTCCCGTCACTGCTAGGCGCTACCTAATTTGTAAAATTGATTCGACTCGTTTAAAGCCTGATTAATTCTTACAAAAAAATTATACTGTGTTTGAGAATAATTATTTCATTTGAAAATATTAATTTTACTCAAGTTTAGTGTTTGGTAAGTAAAAAATATTTAAATTTAAATTTGAGTCAAATCCACTATAGTTATAAAAGAGGTAAAAAATGAGAATTTGTTATTGACTTCTCAAACCTTGTCCTTCTCAAATTATTAATTAATGAATCTATCCATAATTGTAATCTACAATTCGAAATGAAATGGACGTTCCCAAACGCAACCTTAACGGACTTGACCTTATAGTATGGGCCGGGTCACAGGTTTTTAACGGCTCCTAACCCACTAAGCACCTCTAATTCCAAATATTAGATATGCTTCCTCCGTTCCATAATACTTGTTACGTTTAACTTTTTTACGCAATCCAATGTACTATTTTGTTCATTTATAGGTCGAATTATATATATACACATTTAAAAATTATAAAAAGTTTATACTATGAAAGTATGCGATTAGACGATTCAAACAAGATCCCAGTGAACTATATTATTACTTAAATATTAACCGTAATATATAAAATAAATTTAAATGATAAATAGTGCCCAAAAAGTAAAAGATATAGATGAGTTGATAACTTACCAGTAGATACGAAAAAGCCATGTTGTCGAAGAAGACGAAAATGTAAGGAAACAAAGTGAAGATTATTTTGATAACAATCATTGATATTATTATTATTATTATTATGAAGGTTGTCTAAGAACACTTCAATTTCATGTTCAAAGTGGTATGCTACTCCAAGTCTTTGGATTGCATCAATAAATTCCAGGCCTTCCTTTGGTTTCTTAATATTTTCCAGAAGCTTCTTTCGGATTTCCTCTTTCAGCTCCTTAGCCTCCTCCTCCATTCTCATTTTAGTAACCTACAACAATATGGCGGATTATGACTTATAATGACTTCATCACTAAACTTTATTATCATGCCTTCCAAATTAAAATATGGTTTTCAGTTTACACTACTGTAGTAACTTTATACTCCCTCCGATTCACTTGTGTTGTCCCATTTCCTTATTTGGCAAATTCATATCAATTGTCCTATTTCCTTTTTTGTCTATCTTTTTTTACCTAAATACCCCCACTTTTTTAATTTCCAATGACCCACTACCACCTTTACAATTAATTTAATCAAATTAAAACCCACTTTTCCAATTCCCAATACCCAACTACCACCTTTACAATTAATTTAATCAATTAAAATACCCCACCAATCCACTCTTAAAAACCGTGCCCAACCAAATGGGACAACACAAGTGAATTGGAGGGAGTATATATATATATATATATATATATATATATATATATATATATATATATATATATATATATATATATATATATATATATATATATATATATATATATATATATATATATATATAAATATTGTAGTACTTCCCCCGTTCTATTATACTTGCTACATTTGACTTTTTACGAAGTTTAATGTGTTAGTTTGATCATTTATATATTGAATTATACACGTCTAAAAATTATAAAAAATTCATATTATGAAGGTATGCGATTAGATGGTTACTATATTTTTTCTTACACATTAGCCGCAATATATAAAATAAGCTTGAACGATGAATAGTGTCGATAACGAAAATGTAGCGAGTATTTCAGAACGAAGGAAGTATATGGAAGTATATGAATATCCTTTCTCGTTAATTTCGTAGTAGGTATTAAATAGTGAAAAAGAAAAAATAAAGAAAAACTCGTGTAATATATATAATTTTGTTATGAAAACTTCTTGATAAGCTAATTGGTCATATTTGTTCTACTTCAATTATACTCCCTCCTATTCTCCACATGTGTCTCATTTGCTTTTTGGGCATTGTTCATCGTTTACTCTTAATTTACATTTTATTATTAATCTATAAGTTAAAATATAGTCGAGTAGGATTTTCTTTGCTTCGTCTCAATGCAAGAATTATTTATATCAACTTTCTATAGTTTTTAATTATGCACAATTAGAGATATTAAGGATTGAATAAGCGCATTGGATAGAGTGCATAAAGTAAATGGGACACTTGTGATGAATAGGAGGGAGTATCATTTTTCTTCACCAATATTCATTTCGTTGCATTTTTTATATGAAAATGTCGTATTAGTTTGTAATGGAAAATTGTAAACAATAAAAAACTTTTTTTATCAAAGTTTCGTTATTATGAAAATAAAATGACACATTTCATGGAAATATACACAATAAATTATTTTTAATTCTATCGTTTATTACTAACAACCAAAAGGACTGTTAATATTTTTTATGCAGCACCATATCTTTAATATTGATACTAGTCATTAATTATGTCCTTTTGTTTTATAATTGATTTTAGTAAAATTATCATATTTTTTCATGGTTTAAAAGTAAATTTATGGAGAATGGGGTAATTTTTTTATCGATTAGAATATATATATTTTTTTAAAAGAAACCTGAGTTGGATCATCACTACGTTGTCCTCCTCCGTTAATATATGAGTCTATTGATTTGTTAACTGTTGGTAGGACCCTTAAAAGACTAACGGCACATTTGGTATATGGTATTAAATAGTGGTAATGAGAATTAAAACTAGTGTAATTTTGATTGAAAAATCTCTTGTTACTTTGATGGTCCTGTTTGTTCAACTTCAATCATCTCATTTTCTTCTTGAATTTCGTTCCAATGCATTGCTATTGGGAGAGATGGTATTAGGTGGTGATGAAAATTTGTAAAAAAACTTCTTTATGATCAAAGTTTCATTACCACGGGAATGACATGAAACTTTTCATGCAATTTTAAACTATAAATAATTTCCATTATCATTATTTAGTACCACTGATAAAACAACCCGTAAAAAGACTATATAATCCAATCACCACAATAAATAACTTTGCTTTTTGGGCACTGTTCATCGTTTACTCTTAATTTGCATTTTATTATTAATCTATATGTTAAAATATAGTGGAGTAGGATTTTCTTTGCTTCGTCTCAATGCAAGAATTATTTATATCAACTTTCTATAGTTTTTAATTATGCACAATTAAAGATATTAAGAATTGAATAAGTGCATTGGATAGAGTGCATAAAGTAAATGGGACACTTGTGATAAATAGGAGGGAGTATCATTTTTCTTCACCAATATTCATTTCGTTGCATTTTTTATATGAAAATGTCGTATTAGTTTGTAATGGAAAATTGTAAACAATAAAAAACTTTTTTTATCAAAGTTTCGTTATTATGAAAATAAAATGACACATTTCATGGAAATGTACACAATAAATTATTTTTAATTCTATCGTTTATTACTAACAACCAAAAGGACTGTTAATATTTTTTATGCAGCACCATATCTTTAATATTGATATTAGTCATGAATTATGTCCTTTTGTTTTATAATTGATTTTAGTAAAATTATCATATTTTTTCATGGTTTAAAAGTAAATTTATGGATGATGGGGTAATTTATTTATCGATTAGAATATATATATTTTTTTAAAAGAAACCTGAGTTGGATCATCACTACGTTGTCCTCCTCCGTTAATATATAAGTCCATTGATTTGTTAAGACTGTTGGTAGGACCCCCAAAAGACTAACGGCACATTTGGTATATGGTATTAAATAGTGGTAATAAGAATTAAAACTAGTGTAATTTTGGTTGAAAAATCTCTTGTTACTTTGATGGTCCTGTTTGTTCAACTTCAATCATCTCATTTTCTTCTTGAATTTCGTTCCAATGCATTGCTATTGGGAGAGATGGTATTAGGTGGTGATGAAAATTTGTAAAAAAACTTCTTTATGATCAAAGTTTCATTACCACGGGAATGACATGAAACTTTTCATGCAATTTTAAACTATAAATAATTTCCATTATCATTATTTAGTACCACTGATAAAACAACCCGTAAAAAGACTATATAATCCAATCACCACAATAAATAACTTAAATAAAATTTGATTAAATATAAAAAATGTTAAGACAAGAATATAAGAACCTTATTTGGAGGAGTGTAATGGAGGAAACGATCGCCCCAAAAGCTAGGTTCAAACTTTGCAAGAGGCCTTGAAATAACTTTTTCATTCTTTTTTAGGGTTGGAGAAACTAGGATAATTGGGACAGAAACAGGTTCCATTTTTTCAAGTCTTACTAAATTTAGATGATTTTGTTTTTTTTTTTTTAAGAATGATGAGAACAAAATGTATAATGTGTACTCTATATACAACAAAGTTTTTGCTGAAATGAAGAATTTTCAACTCTAATTAACTTCTGAAAGGAAAGATTCAAAATTTTCAACATTGGTGTACGATTTTTAAAATTCGCCACTCTTTTCATTTTATCGCCACCCCTAATTTAAATTAAATAATTAAAATGACGAAAATGCCCTTGGACTTAAAACAACTAAAAATCACTTGAAACGGACTCCATAACACGTTTATCACTCTAAAAGTCACTAAATCCACACAAAAAATTATCGTAGCTAAAGCATTAGACTTAAAAAAATTTTTTTAAAAAAAAAAATTCGAAAACCCTAATTTTATAAAATAAAAAAATACGTTATCGCAAAACCAGCTAATTTATTCCCTTTTTTTATTTTTTTTGGCGAATTTAATTAATTATTATTTTATTTATTAAATGTTTATAATGAAATTTATTTTATTTAATAATAATATAATAATTATTATTATTTAATATTTTTATTATAATAATTTTATATCAATTATTTTTATATTGTTATTATAATAATTTTATAAACCATAAATATTTTAAAGAAATTAAATAAATTAAACAAGAAATAATTAAATTCAAAAAACAATTTAAAAAAAAAAGAAAATCGCACAAAATGTGCTTTTGTACCGTGGTACAAAAGCACATTTTGTGCGATTTTTTTTTGATTCAATTTCGAAGCAATTAATTTAACTTATCGAATCGTATTCATACTCGTTTTGGTTCGCCATTGTTGTTCGATTACTAATTTTAGCTTGTTTTAGTTCAGAGAGTTTTTTTTAGAGATTTTAGAGAGATGTTAGAGTTTCTGAGTTTGAAAATTATGCAGGGGCAATTATGTAAATTCATTATATAGGGGGTGGCGATAAAATGAAAAGGGTGGCGAACTATAATAATACCCTAAGAGTTTTTCACATTCATTTTGTACATGCAGAATGGATGAAATTTAGTACAAAGGTAACTGGATTAGAGAATGAGACACAAAACAAGTAAAGATATAAAATCGCGATTCGGATTTATGATTTGACTTTTTTACGATCAAAAAACAAGCGAATGATCCGGAACGTAAGTAGAATCATAATGTTGGTAGAATCTTAAATTAATTTTTATCTTTATCTTTAAATTTAAAACATTTGAATACCCTTACTATTCATTATTTTTTCGAACCAAATTTTTTTAGTTTTGAGAGAAAATTCATTATATACCACTGAGTTTCTTCATAATTCACCATATACCACATCAAATGTTGTAGATCACCATATACCATTGAGTTTTAGTCCGTTAGTACAGAATACCATTAATGACAAATACCATTACTTTTTTGTTTTTTTTCGTCAAATACCATCATTTTAAAATATAGTTATATTCAACAAAAGTGTCATCCAACGAAGTATTTAACAAAATATAGTTATATACAAACCAAATTTCACACAAAAGTTACATTAACGGATGGATATAACTATATTTTAAAATAATGATATTTGACGCAAAAAAACAAAAACATAATGGTATATGGTGAATTGATAATTACCACTAACGACAGACTAACGGAATTTGTCATTAATGGTATTATGTGCTAACGGACTAAAAACTCAATGGTACATGGTGATCTACAACATTTGATGTGGTATATGATAAATTATGAAAAAACTCAGTAGTATATCATGAAATTTCCCTCGTTTTGAATAGTATTAAATAGTATTATTGTTTCCTTCTGCCTTTTCCTTCCTCTAAGCAAATCATCTACCAACCAAATTTAAAACGGTTGAATAGCCTTACTAGTTACTAGTTACTAGTTACTAGTTACTACTATTCATTTGTGTTTCTAACCAATTTTTTTTTGTTTTGAAGAGTATTGAACAGTACTACTATTAATTACCTTGTGCTCATGAAAGATGATTGTACAAATTGTTTTGCTTTTTATGATTTAGGTGTTTTGTAATTGTCGATTGCTCCTTATGTTCAGAATCAAAGATAAAATTTGTTATTTTTTCAGGAAAAGGTGGATAATGGAAAATAAAGAGAGCAAAATTAAATCAATTAATCGTGTGGAAAAAAATGAAATAGAGTTAAAATATATAGATGAGATTAGAAGGAAGTGGTGGGCCATAGTTTAAAAATAAAAAAATGATTCAAATTCAGTGAGACGAATCAAAATAGAAAATACTGCAAATTAAATGAGACCCAAAAAGTACGCATAACAGTCTTGTGATTGATGGAGTAAGTACTTAATTTTGCCCACCAAGTGTTTTTTAAAATTTGTGTTACTCTTTTTAATTCTTATTAACCTTTTATTTGTACCTTCTTTATTGCTAGGACTGCAATGAAATCAGGATATCGAATCCATGGGTATGGTAAAGAAACTATTAAGATCGATAGATATAATTCAATATAAATTATGGACATTCCTCATACAAAATTGGAGCCAAAAATTCCACCGCATTATGTTACATTATAAAATGTACTTCCTTTGTTGTTATTTACTTACACCAAAACTAACTTTTGCAGAGTTCATCATTTAAAGTATTATGCACTTACGGCCATCATACGAGAAAAAAAAGATATTAATGTGGGATCGTGCATATATTCATAATATAAATTCTTATAATTTAAAATTATTAATAATTCTAGATATAATATAGACGAGAGATATTCTACATGTTAGGCACAAACTTTTAGAAAAAGTTATTGGTAACAAATCTTTAAAAATTTTCACAAAATAGCATTGTATTTTGGGAGTTCAAGCTGCCATACATTATGAACCAAAAAAACGTTTGATCGTGCGTTATCTTAGAAAATGTCATATTTGTCCTTCTCTTCTTTTTCATCCATCTTGGTCTTGCCTCCATCTTCTTCTCCTCTCAGTGACCCACTGGCGGATCTACTATGTGACCTAGGGTAGCAAGTGCTACCCATCAAACCTGGAAAAAAAATTTAGTTTGGTAACTGCCATTGATAACCTGTGTTGATTGCTAGAGGCTGAAGATGTTATACTCCACATCAGCTAATTGCAGCATTTTTGTTTCCTTCCCTTTGCTAAGTGGTCTTTTTTGTTTTTCATCCCAATTTTTAAGTAGTTGTAGATAATTATAGTTGGGCCTCCATATGACCGTATCCGTTCCCAAACTAATTGTGAGTTAAAGATAAAATTACTACTCATTATTCTTCTTAATAATCTCATTTACTTTTGAGACATTATTCACTTATCACCCTAAATTTTTATTTTTTCTAATTTAAACTTAAAACATATTAAAGTGAACTATTATTTCATTCATCTCAATGCAAGGATTTTAAAAAAATATATATTAATTTTTTATAATTTTAAATTTTGCACGATAAAATATATATTAAGAGTTTAAAATATTGTCTCGAGCAGCGTGAAATAAAAAATGAGAATAAAGATATGAGGTGGTATTAAATCTATTATTTTCCTACCAAAATAAATGTTAAGTGTATTATTTTGTCATATTTTAATATAAATGTTTTACAATAAGCCACAAGGTCACTAGGACAAAGATTGTTAAAAGACATTAATTACCTTGCCTAACCAATTTATTTAAGATGATTTTCAAAAATATTCGTTTTCATTAAAAAAAATTAGAGTCAACAATGATTTTACTCCTAACCTTGTTCGATTCTTTTATGCTTTTGGTCAGTTCTTTGATGAACTAAATCTTTTTTTATTAATTGTTTTAGGCCCAAATTATTCCAAACTCAATTTAATAGATAATTTAATGGTATGTTTGGTAATGATGATTTCATTTGCAAATATGAATTTGACTTAAATTAGAGTTTGGCAAATAACAAGAATTTAAATTTGGATTTGAGTCAAATCTACTAATGTTATAAATGTAGTTCATTAAAGTGAGGATTTGAGAATGACACCTTAATCCTTATCATTCTCAAATTCTTCCTTATGATTTCATAATTGAAATACACAATTTGAAATGAAATGTGTGTTCCCAAACACATCCTAAGGTATTTCATAGTAATTAATTAGAAAATTATAAATTGAATATTGAATTTTCTTTGTCAAAACACTTCAAAATTCATTATCAATTTGAATCATGACGAGAAAATCTTAGCAATTAAAAGGCTCAAAAATAGAAAATTTGATGATTGTAATTGTACTAAATCATAGTTTGTCTAAACTTCTAAAAACTGGATTATTTTTTATCATGAATGTCAATATTTTATATTAGTGCTACCTATGTTTTCCAATCCTAGATCCGCCACTCACCATCTCCATTTTCAATTGCCAAATACATTTTTGACCAACTCCAACTCCAACTCCAAACTCCAAAATGTTTCTTTGACGGATGCCCAGACTTACTGTCACAATTCTGGTGTCAAATTCCATTCATAAGAGTAGGGGCGAATTCAAACCCAGGCCTCCATGGGCTGGGCCCAGGTTATGAAAAAAAAGTCATAAATCAGAATTTTTTGTACACAAATTAATATAAAAGAAAAAAGAAGCATAAATAGTAGGTCTTTAAAATAAAAAATTGCATCTTAAAAACCCTTAGATTAAAAAATAGATACATGATATGAAGAAGACGAATTCTTCGCCGGAAAAATCGAAAAAAACGTACAAACAAAATCTGACCCAGTGCCGCCTGTTGGACTGTTCATGCCGCCTGCCGGACTGCTGGTGCGCCTGTAAGTTCTGTCGTGCCGGTGAGATGTGACGTAGCTTGTCGGAGAAGAAGACAAACAAAATTTGAAAACTTATATATCACTGTTAAATGTTGACGTCTGTCAGTTGCTTTGCTTTATTTTTTTGAGTCTTCCTTTGAAAAGAGAATTTGTGTTAATCGTGAGATTTCATGCTTCCCAACTTCAATTCACCATTTAGGGTCACAAATCTCTTCATGCTGGATGAGTACCCAGACGGAACCTTAATGCCATACAAAGACTCACAAAAGGCCCGCTTCTCTGGTTTGGACAATGTGTAGTAAGCTGGAGGAAAATAAACTTTTTCACTACTCATCTTCTTCTTACCGACCTTTCCCTTGCTACTACCACCAACTTCATAAACTCTTTCTCTTTACTTACTCACCTTAACCTGTGCCCGCAACTCCGGACGAATACCCTTACATTCAAAGTAATCTCGCACGGCCTTAACATCCTTTGTCTTACCCGAAATGTTCATGAGAGTCCCGAGTATGGCATCGCATACATTTTTCTCTACATGCATAACGTCAAGACAATGCCTAACCTGTAGATCTCTCCAATATGGAAGCGTCCAAAAGATTGAATTTTTTTTCCACAGTCGATCTTCACCCCCTTGTACTTGCCCTGTTTTACCAAATACAGTCTCAACCCCCTTTACCTGTTCGTAAACCTCATAACTGGTCAACGGTCGACGAGGTACACGGTCCTCAACCTCCTCGCTGAACATCTTCTTCTTCTTACGGTATTGGTGATCTCGTGGGAGGAACTTTCGATGGTTCATGAATACATGTTTGCACTTAGGAATCCACGTGGATTCCATGTCATCAATACATATTGGGCACGCTTTCTTCCCTTTGTTCTTATACCCTTATAAGTTCCCAAATACCGGAAAATCGTTAACGCACATAAAAGCATTGCACGCAAGGTGAACTCCTCATTAGCATATGCATCAAACACGAAAACTAAGTTTCGTGCATACAAAACTAAGTTTAAAACCGTTAAAAACGCTACTTAACACTTAATTTCAATCATTTGACAATTATTTTCTATTCTAACTTCAAACAATATATATACAAATAATGTTGTGGCCAATTTGTGCAAACCAAGTTTGCTATTTTGTAAAGTGAAAAATCAAAACCTTAAAACAACTAACTAATTTCAACATTAAATTTTTTGATTCTAACATTCAAAATATAATAAATAGGTGTGAGTGTAAAAACCAAGTTTAGTATTACGAAAGTGAAATCTTCAAAACCTAAATAACTTAACACTTAATTTCAACATTGAAATTATTTTGATTTAACTTAACAAATATATACCAAATAGTTTTTGCAGTTGATCAAACCGTAAGCTATTTTAGCAAAATGAAAAACTAAACCTTAACGCACTTAACACTTAATTTCAACTTGCAATTTTTTCGATTCTCTACTTAACAAATATAACAAAAGGTGTCCAATTTCGTATAACAAACCAAGTTTAAGCTATTTAGCGAAGTACAAAATCCTTCAAAACACTAAAACACTTACCTTATTTCTTTTGACAATTTTTCATTTAACACTCAACAAAAATATATACAAATAGTGTTGTGTGCAAGTAAAAACGTTTAAGCATTTCAAAGTGACAAAACTTCAAAACTAAAACAAACAACATAATTTCAAATTGACAATTATTTTGATTCAACATTTCAACACAAATATACAAATGTTTGGTGCCAGTTTCGTATAAAAACCAAGTTTAAGCTATTTTTGCAAAGTGCAAAATCTTCAAAACCTTTAAAAGCAACTTAACACTTAATTTCAACATTTGAAATTATTTTGATTCTAACTACTTCAACAAATAATATATACCAAATAGTGTTGTTGCCAAGTTGCATAACAAAAAAGTTTAGATTTTCGTGAAAGTGACAAAATCCTTCAAAACCTTAAAACAACTTAAATTAATTTCAAGCATATGACAATTATTTTGATTCTAACACTTCAACACAATAATATATACCAAATAGTGTTGTGCCAAGTTTCGTCATAACAAACAAGTTTAAGCTATTTTACACAAAGTACAAAAACGCTCAAAACTTAAAACGAACTTAACACTTATTTCAACATTGACAATTATTTTCGATTCTAACTACTTCAACACAATATATATACCAAATAATGTTGTGTGCCAAGTTTGCATAAAAACAAGTTTAAGCTATTTTCGCTGAAGTGAAAAACCTTCAAAACACTTAAAACAACTTAACACTTAATTTCAAGCATATGACAATTATTTTGATTCTAACTACTTCAACCAATAATATATACCAAATATGTGTGTCAAGTTTCGGATAAAAACAAGTTTAAGCTATTTTACGCAAAGTGACAAAATCCTTCAAAACCTTAAAAGAACTAACACTTAATTTCAATCATTTGACAATTATTTTGATTCAACACTTCAACATAATAATATATACAAATAGTGTTGTGTCCAAGTTTGTATAAAAACAGTTTAAGCTATTTTACGCGCGAAAGTGACAAAAATCCTTCAAAACTGTTGAAAACGCAACTTAAGATTTAATTTCAAGCATATGACAATTATTTTCGATTCTAACTACTTCAACACTATAATATATACCAAATAGTGTTGTGTGCCAAGTTTCGTGCATAACAAACCAAGTTTAAGCTATTTACGCTAAGTGACAAAAATTCAAAACACTAAAAACGCAACTAACACTTAATTCAATTTGACAATTATTTTGATTCTAACATTTAACATATATATACCAAATAGTGTGTGTGTTTTGCATAACAAACAAGTTTAAGTATTTTAGAAGTGACAAAAACTTCAAATAAACAATTAAATTAATTTTACATTTTGACTAACTACTTCAAACATAATATATACCAAATAGTGTTGTGCAATTTGATAAAACCAAGTTTAGCTATTTTCGCAGTGAAAACGCTTCAAAACCGTTAAAAACTATACTTAACACTTAATTTCAATCATTTGACAATTTTTTTCGATTCTAACTACCTCAACACAATAATATATACCAAATAATGTTGTGTGCCAAGTTTCGTGCATAACAAACTAAGTTTAAGCTATTTTACGTGCGAAAGTGACAAAATTCCGTTAAAACACTTAAAAACGCAACTTAACACTTCATTTCAAGCATATGACAATTATTTTTGATTCTAACTACTTCAACCAATAATATATACCAAATAGTGTTGTGTGCCAAGTTTCGTGCATAACAAACCAAGTTTAAGCTATTTTATGCGCGAAAGTGACAAAAATTCTTCAAAACACTTAAAAACGCAACTCAACACTTAATTTCAATCATTTGACAATTATTTTCGATTCAAACTACTTCAAAATAATAATATATACCAAATAGTGTTGTGTACCAAGTTTCTTGCACAACAAACAAAGTTTAAGTTATTTTACGCGCGAAAGTGACCAAAATTGTTCAAAACACTTAAAAACACATCTTAACTGTTAATTTCAATCATTTCAAAATTGTTTTCGATTTTAACTAATTCAACACAATAATGTATAACCAATAGTATTGTGTGCCAAGATTCGTGCATAACAAACAAAGTTTTAGCTATTTTACGCGCGGAAGTGACAAAAATTCTTCAAAACATTTAAAAACGCAACTTAACACTTAATTTCTATCATTTGACAATTATTTTCGATTCTAACTACTTCAACACAATAATATATACAAAATAGTGTTGTGTGCCAAGTTTCATGCATAATAAACCAAGTTTAAGCTATTTTACGCGCGAAAGTGACAAAAATCCTTCAAAATCTTTAAAAACGCAACTTAACACTTAATTTCAAGCATATGACAATTATTTTCGATTCTAACTACTTCAACACAATAATATATATACCAAATAGTGTTTTGTGCCAAGTTTCATGCATAACAAACCAAGTTTAAGCTATTTTACGTGCATGAGTGACAAAAATCCTTCAAAACCTTTAAAAACGCAACTTAACACTTGATTTCAATCATTTGACAATTATTTTCGATTCTAACTACTTCAACACAATAATATATACCAAATAGTGTTGTGTGCCAAGTTTCATGCAGAACAAACCAAGTTTAAGCTATTTTACGCGCGAAAGTGACAAAAATCCTTCAAAACGTTAAATAATTCATACCTTGTGAATCAATTAATTCAAATGTATTCCTTCCGTGTGATCTACACGCATATAACCAACATCTTCATCATCTTCATTCACCGATTTTGGATTGATAAAGGGTGGGGAGTCTTCAAAAGCATTATATTCTGCTGATAACTGGTCAACGGTCGACGAGCTACACGGTCCTCAACCTCCTCGCTGAACATCTTCTTCTTCTTACGGTATTGGTGATCTCGTGGGAGGAACTTTCGATGGTTCATGAATACATGTTTGCACTTAGGAATCCACGTGGATTCTATGTCATCAATAAATATTGGGCACGCTTTCGTCCCTTTGTTCTTATACCCTTATAAGTTCCCATATACATCTATGTCATTGCAGTTGCTTAGGACCGAATAAGAAGGGAAAGCATAATGTACTTAAGCTTCATACACAACCAAGGTGGAAAATTATAGATCACTAAAAGTACCGACCAAGTACTATGTTGATAACTAAGATTGCCAAATGGGTTCATTCCATCCGTACACAATCCGAGCCTTAAATTACGAACTTCATCCCCAAAAGTCTTGTGCAACCTATCAATACTCTTCCACTCCGGAGAATCGGATGGATGTGTGAGCAAGTGATCTTTCTTCACCCTATCTGCATGCCATCTCAAATTTAACGCATCTTTCTTTATAGAAAACAAACGCTTGAATCTAGGTATTATTGGAAGATACCACAATACCTTAGTCGGGGGCCCTTTAGCATCCTGAGCCCCTTTACGCTTGTAACGCGATAACCCACACCTAGGACACTCTTCTAAGTTCTCGTTTTCATTCCGATACAATACACAATCATTCGGACACGCATGAATTCTGGTATTCTAACCCGAAAGGACACATTAGTTTTTTGGCATAGTATGTCGACTTTGGAAGTTCATTTCCCTCAGGAAGCATCTCACCTAACGCTTCTAATAACATTGTGAAACTAGTGTCACTCCAATTGAATTTTGACTTAATGTTGAAAATTGTCAAAACTGCTGTAAGTTTGGTAAACTTTGTACATCCAGGATACAAAGGCTTTTGAGAAGCCTCTGTTAACAAGTCAAATACACGAGGACGTTTTCCTAACTCATCCTCGACTCCCTCCATCATCTCATCAACACGATCCATATCCTCATCGACATTCTCTTCATCAACACGATCCACTACATCCTCATTGACATCGGCCACATTATTGACATCCTCAACAACACTCTTTTCCTTGTAAACTCCCTCCTCACCATGCCAAACCCAAACATGATATTGAGGCCTAAACCTACGTCGAAGTATGTGCTCCCTAAGGATATAAACACTATCTACCTTTGATACATTGCCACAATTGACACATGTGCAATAAAAACCAACTCCCCCCGTCCTAACTTGATGTTCAACCGCAACACTAGAAAATTCAAATACGCCATCGATAATTCTGACGAATCAATGCTTCCATACATCCAAGAACGATCTTTTGTCATCCTAAATGTGATTATTTAATTCAAAAAAAAATTAATACACATTACATACATAAGTATATATATACTTAACCTTAGTTAACCCAAATTTACCCCATCTAACCCTAATCAACTTAATATTATTGAAATTATTCAAATTATGTGTATCTTAATTAATTAACAAACCATACATAATAAGTAAACTATTGTAATTGTTCATATATAAATAAACTATATACAAAACTAAATTACATACATAATTAATTAAACTACATACATATACACAAGTAAAACTACATACATAATGAATTAACAAACTAAAGAACTTAAAGAACTTAAATTAAGAACATGAAGAACTTTAAAAAATGTACAACTTAAAAAATTACCAACAAACTAACAATAACATCAAATATATAAACACATTAACATATCAAACAAAATCAAAATTAAAATTATACCTTGAATTTTCGTGGGTTTGGGAATATATAACCTATACAATGAAAAACAAAATCAAAATTACTATAAAAAATCTAAGCACTAAAACCAAATCAAAATACAAAACGAAAAAAAAAACGAAAAAAAAAACAAAAATGAAACTAAGAAACTGATGAAGAATTTTCTTAGTTTGGAATACGAAAAAATGTAATACGAAAAAAACTAAAAAACAAAAAAAACAAATCGTGGGTTGGAATACGAAAAAAACCAAAAAAAAACGAAGAAAAAAAAACAAAATAAAATTAGAAAACATACTAATGAAGGCTTTCGTGGGTGAACAACTCTAACGCATGAAGAATTTCGAACAGCAAGAAGAAGATTAGAGTCTAGAATAAGATACCTTGAAGAAGATGATTAGAGTCTAGAATAAGAATGAAGAATTTCGAATGAAGAACAACTCTAAAGCTTTCGTGGGTGAACAAAGAAGAACAGCAAGAAGAATTTTCGAAGGCTTCGAACAACAAGAACAAAGAACAGCAAGAACAAAGAAGAATTTTCGAAAAGCAAGAAGAATTTTCGAACAGCAAGAACTGATGAAATTTCAAAGAATTTAGTGGGTAAATGAAATTTCGAAGGTGAACAGCTAGCAAGAATGAAACAGTGAACAACAAGAGACATTAAAAAATCAGGCAGTTTATTAGGTCTAACTTATTTGCTGCGGTTGTAGGCAAAACCGCAGCCTTTAGGCGTATTTAGGAAAGTTATTTGCTGCAGTTGTAGGAAAACCGCAGCCTTTAGTCATTTTTTTTTGCTCTCATTTTTGAAAAGGGTTACTTGATGCGGTCAAGTCTAAAATCCGCAGCCTTTGTGTAAATTTTTTTTTTCCTAATTTTTCTTACTCATATTGGTTGCGTGTACCTGAAAACCGTAGCCAATAAGCAGCAGCCAATACGTTTTTTCCACTAGTGTATACTTCTTTTCCTATCTCTGTCTTCTCTTTAATTCTAGCTCCACTAAATTGTCACACCTTGACCCACCTAGCCATCCTCACTTAGATTCTCACATATCATCTTCTATCAACCATTGCATGTTATTTGAGCTATAAATTTTAAACCAACATAAGCCTCTATCCTCTTTTGTCCAAATTAATTCTTGGATTGCGAGATCCAAGAGCTCCATTGTATGAGCCACGTTGTTTGGAGTTTGGGTGTTTTGTTTGGTTTCATCTTGTTGTGGTTGTGTTGGTGTTTGTGTTGGGTTGGGTATGAGGTCGACAAGGGGTTTGGGATTTTTATGGGCTTAAGTGAGATTATTCTTTTTGAGAGTTAAGGACTTTTTGGGGAGCCATAAGGAGAGCCGATGTTCATGCCTTAAGAGCTAATGATCCAACTCATGGTGCTATCCCAGTTCATCATTGGAGTATGTTAGTTAGCGATGCATTCTATTTTCTGTGCTTCGATTCGCTTTTATCCAGAGTTACTTAAGACCCTATTGCTACCCATGTTCTCTATGTTATTCTTTTTTTGTGCAATTTTAGCACCAAGTTTATATTGTATCATTAATTTTGTTTTGCTAAGTTTTTACATGTTATTCATTGGAAAAAGGGAAACATGCTTGATAAGAGAAAATCCCAGCTAGGTTGAAAACCTGAAAGGGCGACCTAGGTAAAAGAGCGGCATGAGTGAGTGAGCAATGTGAGACTTGAAAAAATAAAAGAGTGGCTAGGACGAAAACCCAAAATGAGTTCCTCGGCAAAATGAGAGAAAAAGAGAGAATTTTCATTATTTTTTGTATCTCTTTTGTACTTAGAGCCGGCAACATGAGAAGTGGGAGTCATAAGTTAGGTAATTGGGTAAGCCACATTGGAGGGATATGTGTAATTTTTCATTTGTTTGTTTTCCATTGTCTCTAGGAGTTATAAGGGGGTTGAAATGTAGGGTTTTAAGGCGCTTAATTCTTTAGTGTCTTCAATGTTTGTTGTATGTAGTGTGGAAACTATTGGGGGAACTGGTTTGGTTTCTTTGATTGGGTCTTTGAGGAGAACAAAGTAAGGAAAGTGATGAAGAGAGATTAATGGTGGAAAGAAATCTAGGGTTTGGACTTTGGAGAGAAATTGGGTCTTTGAAGATTAATGATGACTTTGAAGATTAATGGAGGATGAAGAGGATGAAGATAATGGAGAAGAAGGAGGAAGAGAAAGAAAGATGATTGGGAATGAAGAATTAAATTAAAAAAAGGAAAAAGAAAAAAAATGAAAAAAAAGGAAAAAGAAAAAAAACTCAAAAAAAGAGAGGAAAACTCAGAATAATGGAAAGTCAACGGTAAAAATCATGGTCAACGGTGTCAACCGGTCACTTGGCCGTAATGGTGGTCATTTTCAAAAGTTGGTGGCTGTAATTCATAAAAAAAAAACTTTGCGGCTGTAATTCACAAAACGAGAAAACTTTGTGGCTGTAATTCACAAAAGATCCTTAACTTTGCTTGTTAGCCTCTACCCCAATGTTTCTTTGCTTGTTTCTTTCATAGTTGTAGTTGTAGTCTAGCCAATCACCAATCCCCCATACATGATCCCTCAACACTTAAAGAGGCCCTAAGTCTCACACTCGTCTCCCTGTGGATCGACCCCCTACTTGCCACTACACTTGTGTAGTGTTAGTTAAGGGTGTTTATAAGTTTTGTTTGATTAGAGGCTTTAGCAAACGATACAAAAAGTCTTCTATCACTGTTTGTTTATGGGGCAGGTGCTATCTCATGGTCCTCTAAGAAACAAATATGTATAGTTGATTCTACTATGTCCGCAGAGTTCATAGCTCTTGCTTCAGCATCTAGTGAAGCAGATTGGTTGAGGAATCTCATGTTTGAGATACCTTTGTTACCTAAGCCAATTTCACCGGTGGCGATTCATGCGGATTGCATGACGACTTTAGGTAGGGCTTATAGTCAAGTGTATAATGGTAAGTCTCGTCATATTGCTCTTAGGCATAGCCTAGTACAAGGATTTATCACTAATGGGGTTATAACTTTTGACTATGTGAACACTAAATTCCATGTGGCAGATTCGTTTACGAAAGCCATGAGTAGGGATTCAATTGAACAAGCGTCAATTGAAATCGGGTAATGGCAATAAAGATCATTTGGAAATGCCCAATTCACTAACATCGTGTCTTGAATTCAATGTGGTAAAGTCCTTTTGATTTTTTGTAAAGCAACAAGTTGAATGACCCATTGTTGCTTTGGACCGTGGTGAACGAGGTAGTCGTCCATTGAAAGTTCTCAAGATCAAGAGTAGAAGAGCTCTTGATATTGTATCCGGATCACGGGGATATGTTTTATATGTATTGAGAACCTACCTATATAAGTTTGAAGTGTGGCCGCTTCAAGTAGTCAAGATTGGCATACCGACTATGATAAACTTATGAATAAGATACGGACACGGCCTTATAATGTGTCAGGTTAATGACTTTCTGTTATTGGTTTTGTGTGTACTTCATCTTCAAGTGGTTGGAAGGGTCATTTGATTCAAATCCGTATGGACATCAATTCTGACTCGATCACTTGTGAAGTGTGTTGTACTAGGCGTTAATTTAATCCGAAGGGATATTAGTGTTAATGCATGAAATGGATTATAAGTTTTGTTTTGTAAATGAGAGGCTTATTATACCCTAAATAGGGGAGGATTGTTGAACATTTAGTCTCATAATCCTAAGTTTATAATAACTAAGTACTACTAAAGTAGTGGGACAATATGTATTAAAATACGAGGTCCAAAAGGGGTTCAAAGGAAAGGACAAATTGGAAGTTGGATCGACCGAGTCAGCAAGAAAAGCTGACTTGGCTTTCCATGTGGGAAACTTAAAGCCGAGTCGGCTTTTAGTTCTGGAACCAAGAATTGTCCAGCTAGAAAAGCCGACTCGGCTTTCTTGGCTAAGGGAGGAAAAGTCGAGTCGGCTTTAACCTCTGTATGTGACCGTTGGAGTTTTTTTGGTTTCTTTTGAGTTATTGCATTGGATCCTACTCTTATTCTATAATATTTCTGATTGATGAAGGAATTTTATGAAGTGTAATGCTCATGAATGTCATGGCTTTATAGTATTGATGGATGACCATCAATGTTGGTCATCAATTCTGATTAATTGGTCCATGACCCTTAGTTATACTCTTGTAGTATAAATAGGGTCTTGGTGATGAGTTGAAGGCACACCAATTTCTGAATTCTTCTTCTCTTATTTCTCATTTCTTGTGTTCTTTTCAAAAGAGTAATTAACTCTTGTTTTGAGTTTCCAAATCTTATAGTTTTCAAACACATTGTTGTTAAGTGGTATACTCTAAGTACTAAGAGTATATTGTGTTGTTTGTATTTCTTTGTGGATTTTCAAGCTTCAAACCCAAGTACCTTTGTGGGGAAAATATCACAAAAGGAAAGTGATCACACATCTACAACGAGTATCAAGTTTCCGGGTAACGGTTGTCGTTACAAAGCAATCTTCAAGTTTAATTAGTTTTGTTATTTGTAATTTCATTTTGTCATCAACAAAGGGTTAAATACAAATTCCCTTTTGTAATTTGTATTTTGCATTATTAAGTTCTTAATAATTTATATCATTTTATACTCCTTAATAATGGTCGTTATTAATAATTTCGTGCTTATTTTTAAGAATTATGCTACTTTATTCGTTTTGGTTATTCAAGTTGATTTTAAGTGATTTTGATTGTTTTAAGTCCATTTTACCTTTTGATACTAATTTCACTTATTTCACCCCTTGATCTCATTCCATTGATCTTTGCACCATAATGCATATGCTGAAGCTGGCCTTTTCCTTTCTGGGCATTCCTTCTTTTTCTTATCATTCTTTTTTGGTTCTTTGTTTGATTGGTTAATGCGAAGAGTAATAGTAGGTTTCAACTCCTTCATTTTCTGTAATTTCTTGTTCTCTTTCTAACTGAGCCGAGAAGCTTCAAAAAGAAACAATGCCATAGCAAAAATGAAGAGCAAAATAGGCCACCACTTCGTCAATTTCCGTAAAAAATGGTGAGTTATTCGGTGTTGGATCGGTTGATTACAGATTTCTTCTATTTTCGTTGAACTCGTTGGAATCTTGTGGTGTACTTATCAGACTCTTTGTCAGAAACTAGAAAAGTAATGCTACTTTGATTGTCATTATTATTGAACACTTGTTGGCTGAAGGATTCTTTTAATTTAGTTTTGTCTATTCATATTTCATAAAAAAAAATCGATTTGTTGTTTTTGTTTCACAAATCTTATTTCTTTGTTAATCTTCATCATCTTTCCTATTCATTGATATAGATTTCAACTCAAATTGTTGAATTTCATTTTGAGGGTTTCTTCACAAGAATCAGGGATTTTACCTCAATTTTCTTATGAGTTTGATTGAATCTTTTTTAGTTCTTTGTTACTGCAATTAAGTTGAATATTTTCCCTACTAACTGCTGTCATTTTTGATAAGTGCAATTTTTTGCACTTATTTGGGCTATCTTTACACTCCTTTTATGAAGACTTAAATGAGATTTAGGGATTATGGCAATGAATTGTTATAAATTTGTCTCATGTGTTTAATTTTGTAATTTTATGATATACAAGACGAAATTGAAGCTTTTGCTAGGTTATGGAGTTATAAGAGGGTGAAGGCTTAGAGAAATAGCCTAAGACCCCTAGCTTGATGAAGAAACCAGGCCAGAAGAGTCCAGGAGGTAAGCGACGAGTCGCCACAAGGAAGCAACGACTCGTCGCCAGCATGCTGAAGTTAGTATTGTTCCTGAACATAAGCGACGACTCGCCACATCCAAAGCAATGAGTCGCCACATATTCACTAACCAGCTCAAAGGTTTCCAGGAACAAAGCGACGACTCGTCGCTTATAATGTAACGACTCGTCGCCCAGCGTTGAACTCCAATCCAGAGGCAGTATCAAAGTAACGACTCGTCGCCCCTGATGTGACGAGTCGTCGCTTTTCGTCTGACGGAATTTAAGCGGTCTTTTCTCCTCATTTTTGGAAACCACTATTTAGGTGGAGGATTAACCCTAATTTTATTTCAGTCTTTTTTCTCTTCAAAAACCTTAGAGTTTCTTTGCATTTCACATATTTTAGTTTTTAAGCTTTCCATTGAGAATTCTACATTGTAATATTGGATTTCATTTGCAATTTACATTTCCTTCTTCACATCTCCATTGTCAAGGTATTACTTTTATCTTTGAATATTTAAATTATGTCTTATTTTGTGATTCATGATAGTTTATTAATCCTAGAAATCTCTATAGCCATGATTAGTGAGTAGTTTTGTATGCTAGGGCATTGGATTTGAACCCTAATATGAATGTGATTGCTAGATGACGATTAAAATATTGTGATTTGAATTGATTCGATTAAATTGTTATGTATGATCATTCAAGTTAAGGTCTTTTGATTTCTCTTAATACCAAAGTCACCAAAGTTGAGGGATGAGAATATTATTAGTCTTGGATAATAAAACAAGTTAATATGCCTTCTTAGTCAAAATCACGAAAGTTGAGATTGAGTAGTATGTTATCTTATG
Source organism: Amaranthus cruentus (assembly GCA_019425755.1). Classification (NCBI taxonomy): domain Eukaryota; kingdom Viridiplantae; phylum Streptophyta; class Magnoliopsida; order Caryophyllales; family Amaranthaceae; genus Amaranthus; species Amaranthus cruentus. The sequence goes on from CM033456.1 coordinate 6,401,021, forward strand.
ATGTTAATCGATCAAAATACGAAAGTTGAGATTGAGAGAACCCATATTAATTCGATTTAATTTTGTTACCATCCCGAAAAAGAGTGATTAAGTCAGATCGGTGAATCAATTCAACGAGTTCAATTGCAATCCTTACCGAGATAATCATATGCTATTAGTGGGAAATTCCTATATCCTAGTCCTTTTATTATCTTAAATCAATCATTTCTTTAAGTGTCTTGACATAATCGATATAGAATTCAACCATAAATTTTTGGTTCTTAAAGTGATTAATTGAATGACTAGTATTAATCTTGTTTCCCTGTGATCCGACCCGTAATTGTGCTACGACATCCGTACACTTGCAGTATAAAAATAAAATCCTAACGATTTCCAATCCAAATTGAATCATTTTGATTTTTAAGGTTTTAACCCATTTTTTCATTCATGCACACAAGGTGCTTGATGAATTGTTTGTGTGACTACAAATTCACACTTTGTTGATGTTTGTGTGACTACAGATTCACACTTTGTTGTTGTGTGGGTACAAATTCACACAATTTTGAAGAAGCAATTATAGTTACTATTGATTGATTGTTCATGTTTTAAGGGTATAACCCATTTGATTGAGAAATTGAAGTAATTTCACTAGAACATAATTTGCTTTTAATGGGATAAATTTACCGACATTTAATTTAAATGTCACTATTTCAAATTTCTTATAGTGTATATATAGGATTTAGTGGCATTTGTTAGAACCTTTAGCAGCATAATAAAAAGTCACACTAAAGCCTTTTGCGACATATAGGATTTAGTGACATTTCTCTCAAATGTCACTATAGACTATAATGACAATTACATATTCCACTAAAGACCAAATAAAATGTCGCTAAATCACTTTATAATGGTATTTAAAATAAAAACTAATAATTATTACACTAAAAATATGAATCAGTGGCATTTTTTTAATGCCACTAAATCCAATGTCACAAAAAGTTAAATTTGTTGTAGTGTTTCTCTTTGTTAAAGTGTAATCATTGTACTACCTTGTATTTCATGAATCTTAATTGCGTTTTGCAATTTTTGTTGTCGGTGCCAAAATTGCGAGAATTGATTGTTCCCATGAAGAGACTTTGATCCAACAAGCTGAAGATGCTACAATCTGCAAGTCTGCAAATTCTACAGTTCATTGTTCACACGAGCAGGTCCTTGTGAAGTAATACTGCTACATGATAAGTATATGGCTTTTGTGATTAATTTCTTTTCCAGCCATGCTATATTTCTCAAGAGTCTCAAAGAAGCTTTTGGTGTCCTTTTAAGCAAGATTGTTGCTGGTTGTTCTACTGCAGAATTGTTGGCATCTTATTGCAATATTATTATCAAAAAAGGTGGTAGTCAAAAGCTAAGTGATGATGCTATTGAGGAGTCTCTTGATAAGGTGGTAATGCTTCTTGCTTATGTGATGGATAAAGATTCCATGGTTGTAGTATGTAGATCCTATTCTTGTTCAAGCTTGGAGTTGTTCAACCCCAAGCTTGCGAGGGTGTTGGTATTTACGGTTCTTGTAAGAAGTGGTTATTCCTTTGTATAGCTCATCCCTTTGTATTGTATATAGTACTAGTATGTAATGAGGAGTTAGCTCCTTATTTGGTACTAATGATGAATGTCAAATAATATCTTCTTTCTTCTCATTTACTCTTGTTTCTTCAATCTATATTCTTTAATGAAGATATTTCATCATTTGTAACAAATATAATTGATAATGAGTTATTTAAAGCACACTATTACATATTTGATGGATGTCGCAATCCGACGATCCGATTCTATCAATGCGATCCTAACCCTTCAACGATCTTAGGTAGAATCACGATTCTATTAACCTTAAAGATCAAACATACTCCCTCCGAACCAATTTAGTTGTCCCATTTGATTTTTTACACTAGTCATCAATCTCGTTTAATTTTTATTTTATTCTTAATGCATAAGTTCTAAAACATAGTCATGTGAGATCTTGTTTGATTCGTCTCAATGCAAGGATTATTCTTATCAACTTTTCATAATTATTATTTACATAATTAGAGATATCAAGAGTCAAGATGTTACCTCGACAAGTGTGCCCAAGCAAATGGGATAACTAAATTAATTCGGAGGTCGTATATTACTAAAAGTAGGACAATTCTAAAAATGCTTTTTTGAAATAGGAGTAATTCATATATCATATTATTTATTACATGCACACAAGGACTTCAAAGTTTATTTATGAACAATAAAAAGAAAAGTTGTAGCAACTTTTGAAGACCAATATAATACAAATACACACAAAATGAAGAACAAGCAAAAAAAACACAAAAAACAAAAGAGAGAGAGAGAGAGAGAAAGAGAAAGAGAGAAAGTGGGTTTCCTAATGAAGAAGAAGAAAGTATGAGCACCACCTATAAAGTCGTATTGTACCCATTTGTGGACCACTTATTTTTGTTATTAATCAACAAGAAGTGCTGTAATTTTGTCTTGGGAAAATTTACTAACAGTGTACCCATCTGCATCAATAGAATAGATTTCATCGGAGATTCTGTTTAGGTTTAGAATTTGAAGAAGTAAAGGCATTGGAATAGCAGTTGGTCGAAACATTGATTCCGTTACATCTTTCCAACCATCTTCCACCATTTTTGAAGCTTCTCATATGCTTCATCTTGGGAGACTTCATATTGTTTCATATAACATTCAATTGATGTTGCTACATGTTTTCTATTTTGCTCAAACTGTCATGCCAATATACAAAAACAAATTAAAGTTGCTCACTAATTATAGAGAAATTCCACGTTGTGATGTTAAGTTTTTGGCTTTTTTACGTAGTAAACAAACGTTTTTTTTTTCCATAAAAAATCAACTTTTGATTAGAGATTTTAAGCATGAGTAAGATATAAGACCTCTATCATTCAAAAAGATATAAGACCTCTAAATTTATAGGTATCAAATATCGTTTACTCCCTTTGTACCTTATATACGCATGTTGTTCCCCTATAAAATCTGTGTATGTTCATTGTTATTTGAATAATTTATTTATATTTATGGTAATGATATATTTTCCATGAACTTCATATTAACATTTTTATATATATTGTTTATGTCCTCACATGTTTTTCACTAATGTTATGTAAATATATTTATAATAGTTGTAGGCCCAATATTTTTTCTATTAACCTTATTTTAATACTAGTTTTTAAAGCTTATGTTATGGTCCTCACTTTTTCTTTGTCAAATTTATTATTCAATAAAATATTATATCATCCATATAAAAAATAAAGGGAAATTCTACATAGTAACCCTAAGGTTTTGGGTTTTCCACGTGGTAAATAAAACTTTAAAAAAAATTGTTCCACCGTGACATTTTTGCACAAAAAACTTTAGAAAACATTAATTTCGAAGCTTTAAGGTTGTTGTATGCTTATTTATGCGACTCACCATTTCAAATGCCATCAGTTTCTACATTTTCCCCCAAAACATAAACCAACTCTACCATCTTTGGATTTGGGGGAAAAATATGATTTGGATGAAAGATGGAAGAATTGGGGTTTATGTTTTAGGGGAAAAGGTTTGAAATTGATCGCATTTGAAATGGTGAGTCGCATAATGCGTATAGCAGCCTTAAAGCTTCGAAATTAACGTTTGCTAACTTTTATATATGCAAAAAGGTTACGGTTGAATAATTTGGTAAACCTCAAGGTTACCGTGTGGATTGTTAAAATGTTTTGATTACCACGTGGAAAACCCAAAATATCAAGGTTACCACGTACAGTTTCCTAAAAATTAATTACTTGTTTTTTAAAAAAATTAGGTTCGAACCTAGCACCCATTTCTCCTTTTAGGTAGGAATATACTTTTACACAACTTCTTGTGATAAACGGTCTCTTTGAGAGACCATCTTTGATTGGTTCGGCTCATAAAGACCAATGTAAGTAAGTAAAAGCATTAAGATTTAATGGAGTGGGCCTGAGAGACGACTCTTAAAAAGACGGTCTCTCAAGAGACTGGCAGATACTTTTAAGATTAAAAAGGAGAAATACCTTAGAGCTGGCTATATCATTTAAGACTCTACCAATCATGCATACTGCTGCTACAGGTTTAGGTTGTCCATGAAGCCACTCAAAAACGTTCGTTTGTGTTATCTCCATACCCTGATATGCAGCTGCAATGATTTGCAGATAAGTCGAACTTACAATTCCATTCTTCATATATTCATCAAATGTAGGAATATACTCTGCATCACACCATTTTGCTTCTTGCATGTAGGCACTGCATAAATCTTTCCACTGTCAACACGAACAATTATCATTAGTTAGTCATATATTTTTGGCACCAAATAAATATTATCTAAAAAACTAGAAGTACTAATAATAGATTGTCTTACTTCCTGTTGGAGATAATTGAAAGCATAGGTTCTTCCTTGTTTGGCTAATTCATCATCCAAAAGCAATGATGTATCAAGAAGAGTCTCATAAATTAATTTCATGTACTCTGGGAGTTCATTTATATACCTTTTATCCCACCTATTATTAGGTTAAAATACCAAGTTAGCTCAATCATTTACACTATGTTTAGATAGCAAATTAGATAGAGACAAACTCGTTTATATGGCTTTTATCTCACCTAGTATATACACTATCTAAAATATTATGTTTTTCTTAGGGTGTGTTTGGATGGAAGGAAATAGAGAAAAAGGAAAGGAAGGAATTTGGAGGTAGGAAGAATCTCTTGTTTGGATAGCAAAATGGGAGGGGAGAGATTGCAGGGGAGAGAATTGGAGGAATTTAATGGATACTTTTCGTTCCAATCTCTCCTCAAATGAAAAGATTTGAAGAGATAACTCTCATTTCCCTTCCTTTCCCTTTTTTTCCTTCCTAAACAAATAAGAGTTATTTCCCTTCTATTTCTCCTCCCTTCCTTCATCATTCATTTCCCTTCCATCCCATTCTTTTCTCTCCAAAATTGTTATCCAAATATAGTGTTAATGTCCGTGAACATTCCTTGTGGGAACGTCACTAATAAACGGAAGGAGTAGCAAAATACATTAAAAAAGCAACAAAATAAATTATGGGGATTTAAATAGAAATGAAGAGATCGAATAATTATGTTTGAATTTAGATTTAACAAACCTTTGAATAGCTTGAGTGAAGAGTTGTAACTCTTGAATAGTTCCATAGGCATCATATGTGTCATTTATGATGGAGACAAGCTTCAACCATTTAGTGTGAGCCATTCTAGCAATTGAGTATTTTGGTTCAGGATACATTGATACAATCCAAAAGTAGCACTCAACTAACCTATCCCTTGCATATGGAAGTTTCGTTGGAAAATCAAGATTCCTCCACCACCTGTTCAATGGTATGTATACATATAAAAACACGTATACTAATATGGTTGGATATTCAACTAAATTAATGAAAAATTAATAAGTTATGCAATATAGTTGCAGTAAAAAATTGTATAGATTGGCATGTTTAAAGGTTAGATAGAAATTTTAAAAAAATTGTAAATAAATGCAAAACCTATGATTTATTTGAATGTCTAGTTTCACTAAAGTTTTTATTTGAATTTCAATCCGGCATTTTAAAACCAGATATCTAATTTGAATTATCCAAATTTAAAAGTCAATGTGAAATATAATTAAGGAATGGATATTAATTACGCACACCCTAGTTATTAAGATATCGACTTTGATATTCCGATTACAAATTATTTCTCCTATGGAATTAGCTGGGGCTTTTGTAAATTTCTTCATTTTAGATTTTTCTTTTGTTATAAATGAACAAACTTCTTGTCGATTAAGCCCATGTTTATTTCACCTTAAAAAAATAAGTAATAAGTTAAGTATTAGTTTTAATCAGTAAAAATCGATTACAATCAGTAAAAAACATGTTTAGTCAGTTAAAATATGTTGAAATTAGTAAAAAATTTGTTATATTTAGTAAAACTCAGTTTTAATCAGTAATTAGTTAATACAAAAATATCAGTTAAAATTTGAAAAAATTAGTTTGAATTAGTAAAATTCAATTAAAATTAATAATAATTAGTTTTAATAAGTAAAAATTAATTTCAATCAATATTAATCAATTGAACTACACATGGCCTAAATACTTTATCTGTCCCTTATTGATTAAAATAAAGACAATGTTGAAATAGCGACAACTCAAATGCGATGAAATTGAATTCCATCATGTACTTTAAAAAATGAGATGTCAAGTAATTTAAATCTTTTGCAAGAAATTGAGCGACAAGATAGAAGTTCGTCGCTAGGCTTAAAATTTAGTGATGGTTAGAATTGTCGCCAGTCATCGGTGTTGCCCATTTCTAAAAATTGCAACGAATTATATTTTGTCACTAAACAAGTATGTAGCCAGTCTGTCGCTAGTCCATCATATTCACCCATTTTCAAATATTAAAAATTACATATACATAAACATTAGTTAAATATTACTCCCTCCGTTCCCTAATAAAGTTCTCAAAAGAAATGTTCACGAGAAATAAGAAAAATAGAACATTTTATATAGTAGATCTATTATTTAATTAAATAATAACTTTGATTAGAGAAAAAGTAGGAACCATAGGCATCAAAGAAGTATTAAAAGAAAGTTAGTGGAAAAGATAAGCAGACCACAACTAATAAAAAATTAGTTTTATAAAGTTAGTGAGAAACATGTGCGGACCATAAGGAATATTAAAATGTTCAATTGAAATTAGCGGAGGACACGTGGGGCGCATAAGCATTATAAAAATATTAAAGTGGGTATGAATAAGGTTATTTTTGTCGAAAATTTGTGACATAAATAGAAATATTCTCTATGGGAACAACAAATGAAACACCCCAAAATGACAAAAGGTAACTTCTTTAAGGAACATGGGGAGTATATATA
>CM033456.1:6407920-6431267 GCA_019425755.1 Amaranthus cruentus
TTTTTTTTTTTTTTTCGACCAACTGGGTGGTCGCAAACTGGTCGGTAATTTGGTAGGTAATTTTTTTTTTTTTTTTGTCATTTTGGGTTGAATTGTTATATAGTGCTTGGCGACTAAATTCCGACTATATGGGTAGTCGGAAATTCCGACCAAAATGGGTAGTCGGAAATTTCCGACTGTTTTCCTACTAAAATGATTTACCGACCAATCTGAGCCGACTAACCCTGGAAAGTCGGAATTTAGTCGGTATAGCTCTATACCGACTAAATTCCGACTATTTCGGGTAGTCGGAAGTTTGCATTTTTTTTGTAGTGCGTTGGCAGCTTACGTGGGTAGTTAGCAACTTGGGTCGGTATTTAGCAGCCTACTACCAACCAAAACCTATTTGATAAAAGATGTAATAAATTTGAGTGAATCTTTAGAAGTATAATATTGACTGAATCCATAACACCATAACATATAATCATACCTCCTCCGTTCTGATTTCTGAAATATGCGGTTAACGTGTAAGTAAAAATATAATTAAGTGGAATTTTGTTTTAATTGTCTAATCACATATTTTCATAATATTAACTTTTTATAATGTTTAGATGTGTAGAGCCTAACACAAAAATGAGCAAAATAACACATCGGATAGCGTAAAAAGTCAAATATGACAAGTATAATGGAACGGATGAAGTATATTGAGGAAGTTTTGTTATAGTACACTTGATGGTAGGGTGGCTGCCTAAGAAATCATATTTTGTTTAAAACTTTATGTCAAACTTATTGTATAATAATATTTCTGATTTATGAAGGAATATTATGGAGTGTAATGCTCATTAATGCCATGGTTTTATGGTATTAATTGATGACCATCAATGTTGGTCATCAATAGTGATTAATTGGTCCATGACCCTTAGCTATACTCTTATAGTATAAGTAGGGAAGGGTCTTGGTGATGAGTTGAAGGCACACCAATTTCTGAATTCTTCTTCTCTTATTTCTCATTTCTTGTGTTCTTTTCAAGAGAGTAATTAACTCTTGTTTTGAGCTTCCAAATCTTATAGTTTTCAAACACATTGTTGTTAACTGGTATACTCTAAGTACTAAGAGTATATTGTGTTGTTTGTATCTCTTTGTGGATTTCCAAGCTTCAAACCCAAGTACCTTTGTGGAGGAAATATCACAAAAGGAAAATGATCACACACCTACAACAAGTATCAAAGAAGCTTTTGGTGTCCTTTTAAACAAGATTGTTGCTGGTTGTTCTACTGCAGAACTGTTGGCATCTTATTGTAATATTATTATCAAAAAAGGTGGTATTCAAAAGCTAAGTGAGGATGCTATTGAGGAGTCTCTTGATAAGGTGGTAATGCTTCTTGCTTATGTGATGGATAAAGATTTCATGGTTGTAGTATGTAGATCATATTTTTGTTCAAGCTTGGAGTTGTTCAACCCCAAGCTTGCGGGGGTGTTGGTATTTATGGTTCTTGTAAGAAGTGGTTATTCCCTTGTATAGCTCATCCCTTTGAATTGCATATAGTACTAGTATGTAATGAGGAGTTAGCTCCTTATTTGGTACTAATGATGAATATCAAATAATATCTTCTTTCTTCTCATTTACTCTTGTTTCTTCAATCTATATTCTTTAATGAAGATATTTCATCATTTGTAACAAATATAATTGATAATGAGTTATTCAAAGCACATTAATACATATTTGATGAATTTCGCAATCCGACGATCCGATTCTATCAATGCGATCCTAACCCTTCAACGATCTTAGGTAGAATCACGATTCTAATAACCTTAACGATCAAACATACTCCCTCCAAACCAATTTAGTTGTCCCATTTGATTTTTTACACTATTCATCAATCTCGTTTAAATTTTATTTTATTCTTAATGCATAAGTTTTAAAACATAGTCATGTGAGATCTTGTTTGATTCGTCTCAATGCAAGGATTATTCTTATCAACTTTTCATAATTTTTATTTAATCATAATTAGAGATATCAACACTCAAGATGTTACCTCAACAAGTGTGCCCAAGCAAATGGGATAACTAAATTGGTTCGGAGGTATATATTACTAAAAGTATGACAATTCTAAAAATGCTTTTTTGAAATAGGAGTAATTCATATATCATATTATTATTACATGTACACAAGGACTTCAAAGTTTATTTATGAACAATAAAAAGAAAAATTGTAGCAACTTGAGAAGACCAATATAATACAAATACACACAAAATGAAGAACAAGCAAAAAAAACAAGAGAGAGAGAGAGAGAGAGAGACAGAGAGAGAGAGAGAGAACGTGGGTTTCCTTATGAAGAAGAAGAAAGTATGAGCACAACCTATAAAATCGTATTGTACTCATTCGTGGACCACTTATTTTTGTTATTAATCAATAAGAAGTGCTATAATTTTGTCTTGGGAAAATTTACTGACAGTGTACCTATCTGCATCAATAGAATAGATTTCATCGGTGATTTTGTTTAGGTTTAGAATTTGAAGAAGTAAAGGCATTGGAATAGTAGTTGGTCGAAACATTGATTCCGTTACATCTTTCCAACCATCTTCTACCATTTTTTGAAGCTTCTCATATGCTTCATCTTGGGAGACTTCATATTGTTTCATATAACATTCAATTGATGTTGCTACATGTTTTCTATTTTGCTCAAACTGTCATGCCAATATACAAAAACAAATTAAAGTTGCTCACTAATTATAGAGAAATTCCACGTTGTGATGTTAAGTTTTTGGCTTTTTTACGTAGTAAACAAACGTTTTTTTTTTCCATAAAAAATCAACTTTTGATTAGAGATTTTAAGCATGAGTAAGATATAAGACCTCTATCATTCAAAAAGATATAAGACCTCTAAATTTATAGGTATCAAATATCGTTTACTCCCTTTGTACCTTATATACGCATGTTGTTCCCCTATAAAATCTGTGTATGTTCATTATTATTTGAATATTTTATTTATATTTATGGTAATGATATATTTTCCATGAACTTCATATTAACATTTTTATATATATTGTTTATGTCCTTACATGTTTTTCACTAATGTTATGTAAATATATTTATAATAGATGTAGCCCCAATATTTTTTCTATTAACCTTATTTTAATACTAGTTTTTAAAGCTTATGTTATGGTCCTCACTTTTTCTTTATCAAATTTATTATTCAATAAAATATTATATCATCCATATAAAAAATAAAAGGAAATTCTACATGGTAACCCTAAGGTTTTAGGTTTTCCACGTGGTAAATAAAACTTTAAAAAAAATCCACGCGATAATCCTAAAGTTTACAAAATTGTTCCACCGTGACATTTTTGCAGAAAAAACTTTAGAAAACATTAATTTCGAAGCTTTAAGGTTGTTGTATGCTTATTTATGCGACTCACCATTTCAAATGCCATCAGTTTGTACATTTTCCCCCAAAACATAAACCAACTCTACCATCTTTGGATTTGGGGGAAAAATATGATTTGGATGAAAGATCGAAGAAGTGGGGTTTATGTTTTAGGGGAAAAGGTTTGAAATTGATCGCATTTGAAATGGTGAGTCGCATAATGCGTATAGCAGCCTTAATGCTTTGAAACTAACATTTGCTAATTTTTATATATGCAAAAAGGTTACGGTTGAATAATTTGGTAAACCTCAAGGTTACCGTGTGGATTGTTTAAATATTTTGGTTACCACGTGGAAAACCCAAATTATCAAGCTTACCACGTACAGTTTCCTAAAAAATTAGGTTCGAACCTAGCACCCATTTCTCCTTTTAGGTAGGAATATACTTTTACACAACTTTTTGTGATAAACGGTCTCTTTGAGAGACCATCTTTGATTGGTTCGGCTCATAAAGACCAATGTAAGTAAGTAAAAGCATTAAGATTTAATGGAGTGGGCCTAAGAGACGACTCTTAAAAAGACAGTCTCTCAAGAGACTGGCAGATACTTTTAAGTTTAAAAAGGAGAAATACCTTAGAGTTGGCTATATCATTTAAGACTCTACCAATCATGCATACTGCTGCTACAGGTTTAGGTTGTCCATGAAGCCACTCAAAAACGTTTGTTTGTGTTATCTCCATACCCTGATACGCAGCTGCAATGATTTGCAGATAAGTCGAACTTACAATTCATTTCTTCATATATTCATCAAATGTAGGAATATACTCTACATCACACCATTTTGCTTCTTGCATGTAGGCACTGCATAAATCTTTCCACTGTTAACACGAACAATTATTATTAGTTAATCATATATTATTGGCAGCAAATAAATATTATCTAAAAAATTAGAAGAACTAATAATAGATTGTCTTACTTCCTGTTGGAGATAATTGAAAGCATAGGTTCTTCCTTGTTTGGCTAATTCATCATCCAAAAGCAATGATGTATCAAGGAGAGTTGCATAAATTAATTTCATGTACTCTGGGAGTTCATTTATATACCTTTTATCCCACCTATTATAAGGTTAAAATACCAAGTTAGCTCAATCATTTACACTATATTTAGATAGCAAATTACATAGAGACAAGCTTATTTATATGGCTTTTATCTCACCTAGTATATACACTATCTAAAATATTCTGTTTTTCTTAGGGTGTGTTTGGATGGAAGGAAATAGAGGAAAAGGAAAGGAAGGAATTGAGAGGTAGGAAGAATCTCTTGTTTGGATAGCAAAATGGGGGGGGAGAGATTTGCAGGGTAGAGAATTGGAGGAATTTAATGGATATTTTTCGTTAAAGTTCCAATCTCTCCTAAAATGAAAAGATTTCAAGAGATAGCTCTCATTTCCTTTCCTTTCCCTTTTTTCCCTCCTAAACAAATAAGAGTTATTTCCCTTCTATTTCTCCTCCCTTCCTTTTTCATCATTCCTTTCCCTTCCATCCCATTCTTTTCTCTCCAAAATTATTATCCAAATATAGTGTTAATGTCCGTGAACATTCCTTGGGAGAACTTCACTAATAAACTGATGGAGTAGCAAAATACATTAAAAAAGCAAAAATATAAATTATGGGGATTTAAATAGAAATGAAGAGATCGAATAATTATGTATGAATTTAGATTTAACAAACATTTGAATAGCTTCAGTGAAGAGTTGTAACTCTTGAATAGTTCCATAGGCATCATATGTGTCATTTATGATGGAGACAAGCTTCAACCATTTAGTGTGAGCCATTCTAGCAATTGAGTATTTTGGTTCAGGATACATTGATACAATCAAAAAGTAGCACTCAACTAACCTATCCCTTGCAAAGGAAAGTTTCGTTGGAAAATCAAGATTCCTCCACCACCTGTTCAATGGTATGTATACATATAAAAACACGTATACTAATATGGTTGGATATTCAACTAAATTAATGAAAAATTAATAAGTTATGCAATATAGTTGCAGTAAAAACTTGTATATATTGGCATGTTTAAAGGTTAGATAGAAATTTTTAAAAAATTGTAAATAAATGCAAAACCTATGATTTATTTGAATGTCTAGTTTCACTAAAGTTTTTATTTAAATTTCAATCCGGCATTTTAAAACCAGATATCTAATTGAATTATCCAAATTTAAAAGTCAATGTGAAATATAATTAAGGAATGGATATTAATTACGCACACCCTAGTTATTAAGATATCGACTTTGATATTCCGATTACAAATTATTTCTCCTATGGAATTAGTTGGGGCTTTTGTAAACTTCTATATTTTAGATTTTTATTTTGTTATAAATGAACAAACTTCTTGTCGATTAAGCCCATGTTTATTTCACCTTAAAAAAATAAGTAATAAGTTAAGTATTAGTTTTATTCAGTAAAAATCGATTACAATCAGTAAAAAACATGTTTAGTCAGTTTAAATATGTTAAAATCAGTTAAAAATTTGTTACATTCAGTAAAAATCAGTTTTAATCAGTAATTAGTTAATACTAAAATATCAGTTAAAACTTGAAAAAATTAGTTTGAATTAGTAAAATTCAATTAAAATTAATAATTATTTTTAATCAGTAAAAATTAATTTCAATCAATATTAATCAATTGAACTACACATGGCCTAAATACTTTATCAGTCCCTTATAGATGTCATGTAATTTAAATCTTTTGCAAGAAATTGGGCGACAAGATAGAAGTTCGTCGCTAGGCTTAAAATTTAGTGATGGTTAGAATTGTCGCCAGTCATCGATGTTGCCCATTTCTAAAAATTGCAACGAATTATATTTTGTCACTAAACAAGTATGTAGCCAGTTTGTCGCTAGTCCATCATATTCATCCATTTTCAAATATTAAAAATTACATATACATAAACATTAGTTAAATATCACTCCCTCCGTTCCCTAATAAAGTTCTCAAAAGAAATGTTCACGAGAATTAAGAAAAATAGAATATTTTATATAGTAGATCTATTATTTAATTAAATAATAACTTTGATTGGAGAAAAAGTAGGAACCATAGGCATCAAAGAAGTATTAAAAGAAAGTTAGTGGAAAAGATAAGGGGACCACAACTAATAAAAAAAATTAGTTTTATAAAGTTAGTGAGAAACATGTGCGGACCATAAGGAATATTAAAATGTTCAATTGAAATTAGTGGAGGACACGTGGGGCGCATAAGCATTATAAAAATATTAAAGTGGGTATGAATAAGGTTATTTTTGTCCGAAATTTGTGACATAAATAGAAATATTCTCTATGGGAACAACAAATGAAACACCCCAAAATGACAAAAGGTAACTTCTTTAAGGAACATGGGGAGTGTATATATATATATATATATATATATATATATATATATATATATATATATATATATATATATATATATATATATATATTATAAGACAATGAACTGGGGAGGAAATGAACTGGGGAGGAAAATATCTATAAGCTTCCACAATGAAATATGCGATGACTATGTACGTCGCATGTATTTGCCACTATGTTTATAACGGCATAAACTTGGTAATCGACGAAGTATACATCGATAAACTGATTTTCGTCGCTAAGTGTATGGCTAAAGCTAAAAGGTTTTCTTTTGTAGTGTTTGTACAAAGATCATAAACATAAGCAATAAGCAAATAAAATTAAGTAAATGTCTACATCATTACCTGGTAAGTTTTTGAAGTTCCTCTTTGTGCAATAGTTGAAGTAAGTAAAAATCTAATTTGGCAAACTCATGAACAATCACATCATGAGAAGGCTTAGATTCATAATATTTTGATTTGATACTTGGCTTCCAATCTTGGTACACATCTATGAATAGAACGTTTCAAAGCATGATTTATTTTCTCTGCCAATACAGAGCTTACTTGTCTAGATAAAGACGTTAAATATCGAGTGCTGAATTCCGGAGCATCTTCTAGAATCTTCTCTCCATGAACTTTAAGATAGGAAGCTTCATACAAGCTTAATATAGCTTTTACTTCACTTGTTATCTCCTCCTTGAAGCTTCCATTCTCATCTATAAACTTGTTGAATATATTTGTACATGCATGATGAAAGTTTTATATTTCATACTCGTATTTGGACATAAAAATAGCTTTTACAAATCTAGACTCGAAACTGCCTAAGTTATAATTAGTCGTATTGATAGGGCTGACTCTTTTTAAGAGCACCATGAGCAACGTCTCAGGGCCCCGACATATTGTGGGGCCTAAATAGTTTGATGTATTTAATTTTTAGGAAAAATTACCCTGAATAATACGACCTTTCACTTATTTCCCAAGAATAATACGAACTTTCAATTAACCATGAATAATACGAAGTAGAAGCTGTACTTTTCACTGGTAGTATTTTTTACCCATAACCGTAAATAAGGGTTTAACCAAATTTTAATTGTTTCTCTAAGCAAAAGTAATGTATGAGAGAGAAACCATATGTTCATTGTATCCTTACTGACCAAAGCTCTAAACTCTGAAAAAAGCTTCCTCTCTCACGCTACAAATTCTCCATTGATGTCCTGCTCCTAAAGCTTCGAAGGCACGATTTGAAGAAGACGAGACACTCAGACTACATACACACGTACAATGGTTACTTTATTGTTCTCAATTGAATTATTTATCCTCTAAGTTTGCTAACACCAAAAAATTTACAATCTTGTGCCTACATTTAAAATCAAATCATGAAACCCTAATTGATAAAGAAATTAAAAATTAACATAAAATAAAATAAAGCTATTCAAGAGTATATACTTACCGGCCTTAATGCACATCCATAAAATCTCTCACCAACTCTTATTCCTTTTTTGACTACTAGTAATTTAGCATGAATTCCATGATAACATAAAGGCATTCCATTTGCAATTGATGTTCTAGATTGAGATGATGATGAAGAAGGGAAATACATATTCAACATCAATTAAATGAAGAAGGGGAAGATTGGAGGAAGTAATTAAAATGAATGAGGTGAAGATTGGAAGATTGGAGGAAGTAATTAAAAAAGTGAAAGAGAAAGTAAGGAATGAATTGAGAATTCTGGAAACAAAGAATGAAAAAAGGTTGCAGATGAATGGTGATATGCAACGGTCAAAATTGACCTGTTCTACCGGTTAAAAACCGGTCAAGTATGCCACCGGAAAATACAGTTTATACTTCGTATTATTCGTGGTTAATTGAAAGTTCGTATTATTCTTGGGAAATAAGTGAAAGGTCGTATTATTCAGGGTAATATTTCCTAATTTTTATTTATGTATTTAAAAGAGCTATGACATTTTTTACATATATGAAAAAGTGATAAAATAATCAATAACAATGATTTATCATAATTAATGGTCATTTCTGACTTTGTTAATGCCTAATTTTTTTTTTGTTACTTGTTAGTGGATGTAATTTGATTTTTTGCATCGATAATTATTGTGTTTAAATAACTAAGAAATGATATTTTTATTTATTATTTTTTAGGTTAATAGGTTAATTGAATATGATATGTTTTATCTAATTGATTAATTTTAATAATTTATCAATTTCACTTAAAAACGCATAATATTCTATTTTGAGAATTCATTATTAATTTCTTTTTCACTCAGAGCCTCAAAAATTTCCAACACCATCCTCCGTATTAATATAGTATTGGTATTGTATAGTTTAGTATAAGTGCATATTAGTCATACTACAAATATAGTTTTAGTCTTATTTGTATAATTAAAGAAAAATTACCTAGAATTATCCAATTTATTCATGATTTTCCTACAATAATCTCATTTATTAACTATGAATGATCCCAACTTTGAGGGGCATTTTCCTAGAGCAAATCCGGTAACCGGATGACTTGCTATAGTAAGTTTTATTTTTATTTTTTTGGAAAAACATAAATTAAAATAAAATATCGAAAAAAATGTTTAAAAAATTTTTTTTTTAAATTCTAATTTTTTTTGTTAATCAGAATTTCTTATGTAAATTTTCAAAATATTTCTCTTATTTTAAATTAATTTTCAGTTTTTTTTTGATGAATTACCTACTATAGCAGGTTATGGGGTACCCAAGTTTACTCTATTCAAATACCTTATAAAGTTGGATTAATATTCATTGTTAATCAATAGGTGGGACTATTGTAGGAAAATCATTAAAAGGTTTGATTATCCTTGGTAATTTTTCCTAATATTAATTATTTTTCAGCCACTCTTGTATGAAACCGTCTAACGGTGAGACAGGTGCATATAAAAGCAGCACCTCTCTTAAGAGACTGTCTTTATATGAGACGACTCTCTAGGCCCAGACCCAACAACTAAAAAAAACAAAGAAAAAACCTAAAATCGAGGCGCGCATTTGATCCTATTTGGAGTTCGTGTTATAACTTATTGAAGTTAGTGTAATAACCTACTGAAGTTGGTATTATAACCTATTAAAGTTGGTATTTTGAGTTGGTGTTATAACCTACTCCATTAAAGTTGGTATTTGGAGTTGGTGTTATAACCTAGTGAAGTTTCTATTATAACCTATTAAAGTTGGTATTTGGAATTGAGAGTTTAACCTATTATCAGGGGCGGACCCAAGATTTTTAAAATGGGGTGGCACAATATTTTTAAATATGTATTTTAAAGTATGATTAGATCAAAATTTAATTTTTGCGTTACCTCAAAAAGTAAAGAAAGCATCTTGAAGCTAACAAAATTGTACACTTGAATTGAATTTAACAAAAAAACAAACATGTAAAAAAATTATAACACGTATAACTTTATTGAGTGAAAAAATTGTTTAAACTATAATATACTCTTGCTTTAAAAGTTAACAAAGTATAATGTTATATTCTTATGTTCTTAAGTTAGAAATAAATATAATACATCTATTATAAAAAAATATAGTACATATGATGCATAAGTAGAAAAAAAAATTTAAAAAAAATATATTTATAAGAAAAAAATATAATACATATAATACATAAATTAGAAATAAATATAAAACATCTGTTAGAAAAAATACATTATAACTTTTGAGAGTTTATAAATGTTATTAGTTTTGTCCGGACATTATTACAAACTAATTCCATTAGCCTAGTGGTCTTCGGTGTAAGCAAAGTATTCTGCATTTCATCATAATGTAGTCGCGGGTTCAATTTCTTACAAGAGCAAATTTTTTTTAATTTTTTATGGAGTGCCTAGGCAACCCCAGGCAACCTCCTAGGTCCGCCCATGCCTATTATAACCTATTATGACCTATTAGAGTTGGTATTAAAACACTAATAGGTTATAATACAAACTTCAATAGGTTAGAACACCAACTCCAAATAGGGTTACACAGCGCGCGCTTTTTGGTAGTTTTTGTTTAGACGGTTTCAAGTAAGAATTTGTGATATAAAAGACTTATTATGCTAAAATTTTCTATTATTAGGCTTTTTAATTTAATTATGGTACACGTCTCACGGTGAGACCGTCTCATACAAAATCTGTGATTCTTTTTTTTCTATTTTTGTAAAAGTAAAGTAATTATAATTAGAAGTTTGTAATTAATATTAGTAATTGTGTTGTTATTAATCAGCATAAAACACTTAGAATCGAATAATTTTGGATACTATTCATTGTTTAAGCTTATTTTATATATTGCGGCTAATATTTAAGTAATAATATAGTCAAATGAGATCTTGTTTGAATCATCTAATCGCATACTTTCATAATATAAACTTTTTATAATTTTTAAATGTATATATTAGATTGCGTAAAAAAAATTAAATGTAGCAAGTATAACTTAATGTATGTTGGGAATGAGCAATCAGAAGATGGTTGGCTAATTAGCAATATAAGCGATTGTACTATTTATTCGCGAAATAATGGCAAAATATGAACCGACCCTAGTTAATAGAAATTTTTATGGATAATTTTTTTTAGGAAAATTTCATTTTAAAAATCCGACCTTTTTCGTTTTCTCTTTTAAAAATCCCGCTTTTCGATTATATTTTAAAATTCGACCTTTTGCTTTCGTTCTTTATAATACATACCTCCCTAACTTACTTGAACAACCGGTTAATTTCAAATTTAAAAAAAAAAAGAGAATAGGAAAATTTACTTTTAAAAATCCGACCTTTTGCTTATTCGCTTTTAAAAATACCACCTTTTGCTTATCTCTTTTAAAAATCCGACCTTTTGTTTGTTCTCTTTTATAAATTGACGAATTTACAAATTTATCCGGTTACGGTAAAAATGTTCTATAAAAGAAAACGGAGGCAAAAGGTCGGATTTTTAAAAAATAATCGAAAGGTGGGATTTTTAAAAAAGAACAAGCAAAAAATCGGATTTTTAAAAGTTAATTTTCACTTTTATATTAAGACCGTTTCACTGTGAGACAGCTTAATATGGGCTAGCTCAGGTCTAATTTGTTAAAACAATTTTTTTTTTAAAAAAAAAAGTATAAATGTAGCTTTAAATTTATCTATACTATATACTAAATGCATTCTTCAGTATGACACGTGTCGCTTTCAGGTTCATTGTTTTCCCTCCAAAATTTTTCATTTAGCTAAATTAGGTAAGTAGAATAATTAAACTTGAATGCCCTATTATTTAAATAAATTAACATGTCAAATGGCAATAAAAAATTGAACAATATGAAATCAATATACGTATGGTCAAAATATTATTCTGTAAAAAAAGCACTAAAACATTGGACAATGTATGGTCAAATTCTTTTTTATATCTTCTTTATTCTTTATTTATGTTATTTATGTTATATACATATATTGGTTTATATCATTCTATAAAAATGGCAATAAAAAATTAGGCAACAACTCAAAATTTATGTTATTGATCATTCTATAAGTTCATTAAAAATAATTCAAACCCAAAGTTTAATTTTAGAGTTTTTTTAAAATTTGAAAGAATTAATGTAATGAAAAGACTAATTGTTCTCACACATCAAATATTATTTTCACTATATTTATTATGTTTACCAAGTATCAGAATAATTTAAAATAATTTTATTTATATTGAAGAGATCATTTAAATATTTTTTGATCATTCGTGCTTGGCACGAGATTCAAGCTAGTTTAACATAAATGAGTTAGACCGCATGTACGCAGGTGAGACGGTTTAGCTTTGCTAAATTTTATAACGCTGTTTTTGGGTTTAACTTTTTGTTTTACTGTTTACAATTTACTGTTTACATTTTTATAACACTGTTTTTGGGTTTAACTTTTTGTTTTACTGTCTACCTTAAAATATAGCATTACTGTTTACATTTTTATTTATACAAACACTAGATAGTCCTCGTGCGATGCATGACTTTATTAAAATTTCAGACATACTTATATAGATTAACATTTTATATTTACCTATAGTAAACTTGGGTAACCCGATGACCGACTATAGTAGGTAATTCACCAAAAAAGTAAACTGCAAATTAATTTAAAATTAGAGAAAAATTCTAAATGATAAAAAAAATCATAAATTTGAACATTTTTTTCAATATTTTATTTTAATTTATCTTTTTTCTAAAAGAAATTAAACTTGCTATAGCAAGTCATCTGGTCACCGGGTTTACTCTAGGAAAATATCCCTCAAAGTTGGGATTATTCATGGTTAATGAATATGTGAGATTATTGTAAGAAAATCACGAATAGATTCTATTATTCTAGGTAATTTTTCCAAAAATTAATCAATAAGAATAATATAATAGTCATAATTACAAAGTAGTAAAGTCAAAGATATAAATATTAGCCATAATAACGATGATATCGTCTTTGAGTTTTGGAGGGAAAACTTTTGTTGAGGTTGTGACACGTAAGCAAATTTGAAAAGTGATGATGTCAGCGTGTTTTATTTTAGTAATAGTTATAGATAGATTTTTTAACAACGTAGTTATTAACAAATCTTCATTTACTAACTATTTGTCAATAATTTCTAATCGATAATCGTGATTATAAATCATCACAAATAATAAAAAATTTATAATAATAAAATATACAAATCTAAAAAACGTAAATTAAAATCATAAAATTTATGCCCTATCAAATGATACTACGTAAGAATGATTTGTCAATATTTATTAAGACCTCGTGAACCAACTGCTTTTCTAAATAATAGACATTTAATACAACTTTCTAATTAACAATTGGAGTACGGTGGATGTTTAGTCAGAGACATATATACCAACCAACACAAGTTGCAAATAGTGTGGGTTGTTGAAATGGTCTATTATTAAATATCATACATTATTACTGAACACACCCTTCATCCCGGCCATTCATTTAACATCCTTTGCAATTTTAATATATTTTACATACTAGTTGTGGGGCCGCGTGTTAACTATCAAATTTCATTATGTTATTTTATACATTTTTATTAACAATAATCCGTATCAATGTATCAAAATGTCAATGTGTGACACAAATTTGAAAGATTTATGAGCTAAAGATATATAATTATGCATGATAAGTTATTGAAAACTTTACATTTAAGTCATAAAGCATAGCTAGGTTGTTCACAAAACTTACTAATTTAAAGTGTAAATATAAGTGTTATTCTTTTTGTTCTGAATATTTGCTACAATTCGATTATAAAAAGGGTTTAATAGGGACTTTAACTTATGATCATCCCTAGGAGGGAAGGAGTATAATACAAAGCATGATACATTATCAACAATAGTCATTGTCATTAATAGTAATTGTCATTGTATGATACTTCATGAAATTTGCAAGAGTATATATCAAACTTGCTCAAGGGTGAATTCATCAATCATGAATATATAGGTTGTCATTTTAGTTCTAGTCATTACATATGAACTATATTGGGTATCTTAGTCAAGCAATGTAAAAGCCCTATCATCAAGATTTAGCAAAACGTGCAACGAAGTGAAAGCACTTCACAAATCCTCTACGCAATGCATAGAAACTGAAATTCCACAGTCTTAGCACATGTGATCAATGATGCTCTCAATTATGCAAAGGACATAAGTTCTCATTTGTGTTCCCACCTCCATCCAGGTCCTCAGCAACGCAGAGAAGCAGCCTGCTGCAGCAACTGTCATAAAGCCAATACGCATCTGCTGCAGCGACCCATATACGCAGTCTGCCATCTCACACACCAGCTGAACATGCAGCCAACACTGTTAGCAGGATAGAACAGTCAGTATGTTATAGTTGGTTCAGATTTCAGCAAAATGCAGCCGTAGTGCAGCTCACACGAAGCAACAGAATACTTTACAGAAGCAGCAGCAACACTAACAAATGGTTTGCTGTAGCAGAGATCATTACTCTGCATTTAGAGCCCTTAGCAGCCGGAGACTGGACCGTGCATTCTGCTATAATAGATGACTTTACCATACACCCACTCTACAACTGCCAATAAACCGTAGGCCCGAACTTAGGGGAGTTTGCTTAGAATAATTTCAACTTTTGTTTATAATAGGTTATTTGACAAAAAAAAAACAAAGGTAAACTAATGGTTAAACAAAAATTGGTATTATTCTAGAAAAACACCCCCTAAGTTGGTATTATTTATGGTAAAGCCCTTATCAAAGCTTGTCAAAGCACAACACAGAAAAGGCATTGGATATTTGACAAAAAAAACAAAGGTAAACGAAATGATTTTACCACCTTAATCGTTTATAATCATTCATTATTATAACTAAATGTAGTTATCATGAAAACTCAATAAGAAAATTTAAACAACATTTACTTTCTAAACTACATTTACTTTCTAAACTACAATGGCTTTGACATGTTATTGACTATAGAGCATCAAAGCATGACACAAAAGCGATCATAAACTTATATGATGAATGTTATTTATAAGGAGAAAACCTCATATGATAAACATGAAATTCAATTAGAAGTGTTCTATATACGACCAGCCTTATTTCATTCGCATGTTCACAAATATCATAATTTGCCATATTTAGTCATCAACTACAAAGAAATGTTGTTATAGAATTCAACAAAGGCTTGTCTGGCTGCAAAAATAAAGCACAAGATACCCATTCATATAGTGATACTTAGATGATCTTCAAGCTTGGACACGCAGATCAATCTAGAAAATTGTAGGTTCATGGAACCAAGCGCAAAATGTCAATAAAAGCAGAAAATGTACGTAACCAGTGTCAACACAGCAGTCATCGCAAAAAAAAAAAGAATATCACCTGAGTCCCGAAAATAAGGAAGATAGTATGAGGAAATTTCGATCGAACCAAACCAAGGGAATCACGCACAATTATCAAAAGTGCAAAATTAATCACAAAAATAACTAATCAACAAAATAAATCTAAAGGGCAATATATGCCAAAAAAAAGAACATGCCAAGTATCTTTAACCAAAAAATTAATACAATAAATTCTCATTAACAATAATAAATAACCTAAAACACAACTGATTATATAAAAAAGCATCACGAGTTTCCAAAAAGTCAAAAACCCACCAACAATTTCCAAACATAATCTAAAACCCATGTCAAATTCATAGTTCATAGCAAAAAAAAAAAAGAAAAAAAACTAAATTAAACTCAAATTAGCTAACACCACCAAGAAAAGGAACAAAAACGAGATTATGCCTATAAAAACAAAATCTTTGATAAGAAATGTAATATTTTAGCATGAAAATTGAAAATATTTACATATAATTGAATAAATTTCGTTTTATATTTCAGTGATGAATTCCTCACATCAAAAACCTCCGCTTGAACTTTCGCCGGTAGGTGTATTTCTTCGCCTGATCTCATTCTTTGCAATTACTTTTGAATAAGAAAATCAAATTAAATTGCAATTAGACCACAAAACATAAAATAATCCTCCAAAATGTCAAACAACCATGTCATTTGAATGTCAAAACACAAACAATTTAAGAATCGCATATTTAATCCTCCCTCCGAATCAGTTTAGATGTCCCATTTGGGATTTTACGGATTTTAAGGGTTGAGTGGGGTCCATTAAAAAGGTGGTAGTTGGGTATTTTAATTGATTAAATTAATTGTAAAGGTGGTAGTTGGGTATTGGGAATTGGAAAAGTGGGGGTATTTAGGTAAAAAAAGGATAGACAAAAAAGGAAATGGGACAATTGGTATGGTTTTGCCAAATAAGGAAATGGGACATCTAAACTGATTCGGAGGGAGTCTAAAATTATGGAATTCTCGACTAAAGCATGCTTTTAAACTTTATGGATCAAACATGAAAGAGATGAAATAAGTTCATAATACCTTGGAAGATAATGGTGTATATTTTAAAAGGGATATCTCTTGAAGGGAACAGCTAGAAAAATGATGTATCACCTAAGTAGCAAACTATGAGAACTAATGAACCATCATGACAACTCAAGTTTGGAAATCAGGGCGTAATTAGCAGTGAACAATCAGGGCATTTGAACTAAATTAGCAGTGAACTAAAGTTTTTTTGTGCGAAATCAGGGCATTCGAACAATTTGGAAATGTAAAACGTGTTGATTTCTAAAATGTGAACAACCTATCAGATTTCATGTTTGCACTCCTACAAATAAAGATTCGGGTTTTTTTTCCTTGTAAAATTTGTGAGAACTTGTTACTAATTTATTACAGTGAAGTTTTTTTTGGCTTGGTTTTTGTCAATTATGTGCTAATATGGTAATAATATGATGTTTGGGGTAATTATTTATTGCATGTGATGTTTACTGTGATCAAATTTCGTCTGATATACCTAATTGTATTGCAATATTAATTGGTGTAGTAAGACATAGATAAATTATTTTTATTGAGCTCATGAACTTGTACTCATCTATTCTTCATTGAAGTTAAATGTACACATCTATTCTCCATTGAAGTTAAATGTACTAATCAATACTCCATTGAAGTTAATGTATGTAACATAATTCAGGTGTTGTTAAAATCTATTTCATTTCAGCAAATGATGCAGAACATTGTGTTTGACTCATAACTCATATCCTTGCAATTATGTTATTATAGGCACAATAAGGAATATTAGAAAGATTAATATGTTCACTTTCCTGGAATGATTTTCCATATATTTGGTGTGGACTTAATGCACCAATCTTAAACTTATGGAGTATGACTTAAAAAGTGTCAATCAAACCCTACATTTCATCTTTCAGAAATTATAGAACCCAAAGTAAACTACTATCCATGAACAAAAGCAATTGCAAGAGC
This sequence comes from Amaranthus cruentus, assembly GCA_019425755.1. Lineage (NCBI taxonomy): Eukaryota > Viridiplantae > Streptophyta > Magnoliopsida > Caryophyllales > Amaranthaceae > Amaranthus > Amaranthus cruentus. The sequence goes on from CM033456.1 coordinate 6,425,456, forward strand.
TATTAAAAGAAACATTCATGTTCAAATCATAACAAAAACCAATAAAAACAAACAAAAATAGAAAAAAAAATAAAGTATCTAATTACTTTGAAAAGAATTTACCTGATTTTTTCAGAATTGGCCAGATTGTTTGAAAATTTATAGAACCCAACGTAACCTTTTGAATTGAAATCAAATCCTGTGAATCATCTTAGATTTAGAGAAAAGCAAACCAAAATCCAATGTATAAATAGATAATAGATACACACACTAAAATGGCAGTAAGCTAGGAGCAAGATGAAGATACAACTGACTAATACCAAAATAGTAACAATACTACCCAAAATCTCCACTATTCAAACTTTATCCTTTCACCAAATCTCCAATGGAATTATGGCATGCTTGTGCTGGGCCTTTGATTTCTTTACCCAAGAAGGGTAGTTTGGTTGTTTACTTACCTCAAGGTCATCTTGAAGAAACATCACCACCCCATTCATCAGCGTAAGAAAAAATAACATAAACTACATATTTAGACCAGACTCAATTGGTAAGCAGCTAATCGTCAGTGCATCACCCAATCACTTCGAAACACTGTATTCATTTGGACTTTCAAGCCTTTTGAGAATAAGAATTTGATAGTATTAACGAACTAAAAGTTATAATATCAATGTTCATTTATTTTCTCAATATCGCAAAACAAAATGTAGATGTAGATTGTGTAAAGCTGTTAAAGCCAACAAAAAATGACTTCCCCAAAAGTTTCATCAGTAAATTACAACACAGGAAAAGGAATTCTAATGGATGCATACCATTAGGCAACGCCATTTAGATCCAGGCCATCTCATGGGATCCAACTCAGCCATTCTAGTTGTACTCCAATGTGCCTGTTACAGGAGAGCATGTAAGATAACCCATAAAAAAAACACAACACTTCTGTAACAACAGTGTGAAAGCATTTCTAACCTTTCACCAGCATCTTCTGCCTCAAAACGTATTTTGAATCTATTCGCTAAAAGAAGTGTCCAAACTCAGATGAGCTTGCCCTACAGGCTACAAGAAGAAAGAAATTAACAAATGAAATTTACGTTGCTCCCAAACATTAACACCACATCAATTTCCTCATCCAACAAACCACAAAAATCACAAGCAGCATGCCTCATCTTTAGAGGTGCACAAAGGCAAAAATTGTTAGAAAACCAACATTAACATCATCAAACACAACTAACAACAATAAATAACTCCCAAAAGCATGAATCTTTAACAACCCAATTACAGGTTTAAAAGAGACCCAATCTTTAACACCTCCAAATAACAAATAAAATCAGATTAATCTCCTCAAAATCGAAAAATTTATCCAGACCCAATCAGGTAAATAGAAGGATAATTATCAGCAAATTAGAAGAAAATGTAATCAAATCAGATCATTAAGCTGTGGGAGGAAGTACCACCGAGTCGCCTTGCAAGCCGCCTCAGAAACATGGAGCTCCAAAAATTTAATGAAGAGAGAAGGGGGAAAAAGGAGGTAGGCTGGTTCTGGGGTTACTTTCCAGTGGGTATTAACCAAGACTCCAGGAGGTGTGTAGATGTTGAAGGGAATTAAGAAGTTGAAGGGGCACTTGATTTGCTGACAAGGCAAGAACACTGTTCATAGAAGGTTCATGAATAGTATTCTTGCCTTGCAAATATTTTATAGTACTAGTTGTGGGGCCGCGTGCCCCAAGTTACCCTATAAAATTTAATAATGTTATTTTATACATTTTTATTAAAAAATACATATGCAAATATTAGAATGTCAATGTGTTATGAACGTGTAAAAGATGCAAGAGCTCATAATGTAGTCATACTGTATGACGCAGTCCCTCAAGTTACACTATTGAATTTAGAAATGCAATTTTATATACTTCTTGACATACTAAGAGCTAGCTTATATTTCCAACAAAATTGTGAACAGATAAACATATTAAGATCATGCTAAGCACCAAACCCCAAAGTCTAGTTATTCTGTAATTTGTCTTATTGTAATAGAAATTATTCAAGCCACCAATCATTTGGAAAATTCACAACTAATCAGTTAACAGAGTCTACATATGTTTATTGGTATTTGAAATATTCATCTCGTCAGCATGAGAAAAAAAAAGCTTAGATCGCAAAGCAGTGGCACCACTTACCAACTTGGGTTAGATCCTCAAACATTATCATATCTTCAGATGAGTAGCTTCAAATGTTGCTGCAAACTTTCCCAAATTCGTGGCAGCAGATCTTCTCACCATTGGCATGTCATCTTGACACAGCTGATTATGTTCAAAGATGAACAAGAACATTAGAATACATATGTTTTGACCTCTCACGTGAGTCCAGTATATATACAAGCTCTGCCAAACCCCAAAGCTGAATATACAAGAACAATTAGAAGGCTATTTAAGGAAACCATTCTGCAAGCCAGACCCCAAAGTTGAATATACAAGATCCCAAATAGACTTTTTAAAAAAACCCGAGATCAAATAATAGTCACTTTTAATTTACCCTCCACTTCAACTTGGATGATTAGACCTCTCACATGAGTCCAGTATATATGAGAATCCAAAACTTTTTACACATAAAATAATGTTTCAAAAGAGCAAAAGTGTTAACTGTACATAAAAAACAGGCTAAACACAAATAGTAAGACATCACAGTAGATAACCTGGTTGACTTGCCAGTTCCCAATTTTGCTGAGCAGACGTTGGTGATTCCTCTTGTGGTGCATGGAGAACAATCACCATCGACCCCACTAAAGAAGACACACATCCTAGTACTCCCAGCTTCGACAGTCTTTTCTTAAGCATGAAGTGCGCCAAAACTGCACTGAACAAATAAGGCAACTGAAATCAGATTACAAGAATCTGCATCGATGATATTTGAAGAAATCAAACTCAATTTACCTTATTATAATATTTAATGCTCCAAGTGGTGTTAAAACAGCTGGAGCATAAGCGTAAGCAACAAAGTTTGCAGCCTCTCCAACAAACACTGAATTTGAGAATTTTCAAAGACGTAAATAGTACTGTAAAAGATGAGAAATAAGCCACAAAATTATCCTTTAATAAAAATTATTAAAAAGAGGCCACTGGTTAAAATTTGGAAAGATCTGCACTCACTTAAAGTCATTCTTGCGATCCTGCCCACCAAAGTGGCTCTAACAAATAAGTGTATCCTCCATATGACCATATCCTACATTTCCAAACAAAAATGATTTAATATATTTATACAGCTTGAGTATGTTGAAGGATTAAAAATGATGGCTACAATTTCAGGCCAGTGCAGCAGAGGAAACTATACCCATTTCCATGTCTGTTGAGTCTCCTAAGCTCCTCAAGTAAATCAAGATAACTAAACAATACTTGATAGGATCGAACACTAAAAAAATCTGGGAATTTGTCTTATCCCTAAAAGCACAAAACTGACGAAGCATAAGCTATATATTGAAAATGTAGTACTTTTTTTAAAAAAAATGTAGTACTTGCGTCTGAAAGAAAAAGAATACCAATGCCTGATTATTGATAAGGTAGAGGATAACCACTTCAAATTCTTATAATTTTAATTCAATCAACCAACAATCTCAAAAACCTAATTTCAAAAATGGGATAAAACCTTAAAAGATTTTGATAACGAAGGTAAAGATGAATCAAGGAGGATGTTCTTACCGAAATTTGAAGTTGCTTCAAACCTTTTTGACAACACATTATAGTACTGTCTTTGTTGCTCCAAAATAAAATGAAATAACATAAAATTGTCTCTATCAAAAATGACTAACTCAGGGCATCATTAAACATCTACTACTTGGGATTTGGTAACAATTTTAATGATGATAAAAGATACCTCTTCATACACAGAAGGAAAAACTCTACTCCGTGCAATTTCAAAATCATCAGGAGATGCTAAAACACCCTTCCCTGATGTCACCTCATCTTTGAAAGCAATTAGCATCTCATCCTGCAAACCCATTGCAGCTGTATTAACAAAAACTATCTTGAAAATATTATGTTGAACATACTAAGCTATGCAATATTTAACAAAAACTATATTTCACAGTTTTATTAACAAAAACTATATTGAAAATATTTATATTGAACAGACTAAGCTATGCAATATTTAAATTCAATAAGTAACTTTTTGACTTAAGAGATTTTTATGCCGATAAAAAACATATGCTTGAAAATCTCAACCAATCTCCCTGATTCAGAAAACTACTATGCTTGTAAAGAATGTCAAAAAATGAAATAAAAAACCTAAATAAGTGCAAAAACCAAATACCTAAAAACTAAGATTACAATGCGGTACCTTAGACCCGATTACAAAAAATAAAAAGAAATTGTTGTATAAGTGTATATTTCTAATCATGTATTACAAAAGTAAATAATCAAGAAATTCACAAGTAAATATTACAAAAGAAAATATTCTAAATAAATTCAATCTTAAGCACTGTGAATAAAACACAATAATCAAGAAATTCACAAGCAAAATTCCTACTAATTTCAATCTAAATTACTATAATCAAGTACTGATGAATGGATTCACCAAAACATAAAACATGTAGCTTCAGTTGAATAGGTGTGCTAACCTTATTAAATCATCAATTTCTTTCCATAAAGCCTATGTTTCTAATTGTTCCATTCTGATTAACCAACATCATATTCATAGTAAACTTAAAGGATAAACGAGAAATTCAGTAACTCACAGCATTGTCCGCACAACATTTTACTTTAAGTTGTTGTTCATTGATTCCAATAAACTTCTCCATCTAGCCGAGTCCTCCACACAAACAAGGGTACCCACCGCATAATTGATAATTGAAGACTACACAATCAACAATATCACCAATAAGCAAATATTATGCTTGAAAAATATTGAAATAAATAACTCAAATTTTGTGTATGCAAAAGGAATTCAAATCTTGATCAAACAACTTAATCCTTAGGAAGATCAAAATACAAAATCAATTAAAATGAAATTTAAAAATGTAACAAACATTTTAAAAATGCAACAAGACCCGTTTTTTACAATGCAATTATGTGAAACAAATATACAATTCAAGAAACAACTCAATTTCCCAAAGATGTATGATAACAAGCAAAATTGAACAAAAAAACATCAACAAAACAGGAATAATAACCATTGAAATACCTAGGAGGCTATCTGCTAAAGTGAGAATCCAAGATCTCACGAAAGTCAAGATTCTAAATAGCTTCGTCATTTCCGATTTTAGTCAAGCCATTATAAACATCATTACGTATATTATTCAAAGCAACACCTCCAATACCACCTCCAAAGAGAAGAACTCTCACCAAATCCTTCAATGAGTTCATAACCACCAAAAATAAACTTGAAATTAGCCAAATCAAACTGCAATCAGCAAAAGCAAAAATCAACTTGCTAATCTAGACAATTAGGGTAAAATCAGTTTTAAAAACTTTATTCAATTGAACAGTACTGTATAATAAATACCTTTTATAATTTTTGAGACTTAAAATGTCGTTCTACTACCTCTCTTTGCCCAAAATTCCTTCTTTGTATAAAATTATTGTAACAAAATCAAGAATCACAACATTTACAGTGCTGTAAAGAACATACTGTATAAAGTTGTTGACACATAAACCCATTTTTCACAAATCAATTGAGAAACCTGTTTCTGCAGCCCTTATAAACAAAATTTCGATAATTTTTCAAAAAACAACAATTCCCAAAACCACCTTTCCCAAAAAAAAGGGAACTCTTAAACCTTCAATGAGTTCATAACCAAATTTTAAAAAAAAAACTTGAAATTTAGCCAAACCCAAAAGCAATCGAAAAACAA
>CM033456.1:6431767-6614267 GCA_019425755.1 Amaranthus cruentus
AAGGTGCGTTAAGTTCAAATTAAGAAAAAGAGCCAAAATATGTAACGAGCAAATGTGCGAAAAATAAAAGGCATTTCCATTATATGAAAAAATAGCCTAACATACCACCATCGAAATAGATGGTCGTGTATACTATTTTATGACAAAGTTTTACCTTTTCCTAATATTGTGATGGTTTATTACAAAAGCCATGATGCAAACAATACTATGTGAAGGATCAAAAAGAAGTGGTTCAATAGTTATGAAGGTTCTTCGTAAAATTATTTCATTTTCTAAATTAGGAGGTATAGGGCTGGCAAAAGCTGACCCGACCTGCTAACCTGATCTGAAACCGACCCGAAATTAGCGGGTTTGGATTTAGATTTTTGACCCAATTAATTAAATGGGTCAATTAGGTCAGGTCGACCTATATTACCCAATATTAACCCATAAATATTTATAAAATATTATACATATATTTTAAAAAATAACCCAAACCCAAGCCCACTAAAAAACCCTAACCGGCTCTTTGTACCCTTAATATATATATGCTTTTTAGTTTTTTCCCTCCTTCCTTCATTCCCAATTTCCCACATTCTACAAATAAAAACCCTAACTCTAACTTGTGGAGTGCGGCACCTTTGATGATTTTTCATCCCACAATTCTCTAGTCTTCTCTCCTCTTTTTGAATCTACCTCAGATCCTCAAATCTGAATGCCAAAACTCAAGGTAAAAATTATTTCTTTCTCTCATTCTTTTATTATTGTTGTTTGATTTTTCTTTTCGATTTTATCATTCTTTTTTTGTTCAAATTTTTTTGTTTCGTTTTTTTTGTTCTTGATATTTTTTTGTTCGAAGTTTTTGTTCGATTTTTCTGTTCGTTTTTTTTCTGTTTGAATTTGTGTGTTCTGATCTGATATTTCCATAGATTTAGATGTTTCTATTTGTGTTTAAAGTTTCTGTTTTTTGTTCTTCATTTTTTCATGTGTTCTAGTTTCATACTTTCATGTGTTCGATTTGTGTTTAATGCTTTTGTTTTTTGTTCTTCATTTTTTCGAATCTTCTGTTCGAATCTGATCTGATATTTGTGTTTAATGTTTCTGTTTTTTCGTTTGTTCTTTTTCAAATCTGATCTGATATTTGTGTTTAATGTTTCTGTTTTTTCGTTTGTTCTTTTTCGAATCTGATCTGATATTTGTGTTTAATCTTCTGTTCGAATCTGATATTTGTTCTTCATTTTTTCGTTTGTCATTCTTCCTGTTCGTTAACTTATTTTTTGTTTGTTAATGAAGCAAAAATGGAATCAGCTTTGTGGGATGGTAATGAAGATTAAAGTTGAAGAAGAAGACATATTTTTCACTAGTCCAAGTCCAAGTTTCGAACAACATGAATTTAGCTTAAAAGCATCTTCCTCGACGACTACTTTATTTTAGACTATGATGTAGAAACTAGTTGTTTGCTTTTGGTTTTGGCTTGTCAAGAAAAACAATTTGTAGTGATTTTTGCTTGTTTGTTGACCTTTGAAGACTTTTATCTAGGTAGTAACGTACTATGCAGCCATTTTGAAGATTTTGGATGATTTGTAGAAATTAATTATGCTACCTTATAAATGATGGTAAATAAACTTTAATATATCTTTGTTATAAATTGTGAATGGCTAAATGGGTCATTAGCAGGTTAAATGGGTTAAATTATGATGATCTGAACTTATGGGTCAAATGACCCAAAAAATCCAAATGACATAGCAGGTTAAATGGGTAAATAGCAGGTTGACCCGACCTGCTACAGATCAGGTCGGGGTTTCAATTGTTGACCCACTTAAATAAACAGGTCAGGTTCGGGTCAATGCCCTAATGACCCATTTATATATGACCCGAACCTGAAAATGACCCAACCTGATCTGTTTGCCACCCCTAGGAGGTAATGTTTGACACATTGAATAAAGGGGAATCTTGATAAATCTATTGAAAAAGGTGAACTGATACAAAATTGCCTCACATCCTTGTCAAAATTCAATCTTCTTTTCATTGAATTTGAAGCCCATTATATTATTAAAAAAATCTCTCAAAACTGACTTGTTGCATTCTTTTTAACTATTGAGAAAGAAAATATTTGAGAAAAAAGTTAAAATAAATGAAAAATAGTTCAAATACCGGCTAATCATGTGGAAATCACGCAACTAAAATACAACAAATTGGGGTTGGGTATATAAATTTGTGATTATTCACATTGTCACTCTCCAATTAGCTCCAATAACGCCCATAAGTTTATGATCATATATATTCCAAACTGAATTTCAGATGAAAATTAACACATCCAATGTTACAACCCTAACCAAAATACTATACATATTATCACTTAGAGTTCAAATTCTAATAGAAATCTAGTTCCACTATATTCTTTTATTACACAAACTAAGAAACAACATCAACCATTGAAAGAGTACATCTTCTTCAATCCAGTTTCGCAATATATTCTTGAACAAAACCTCCATGATAAAGTCGATAAATTTTCTGCAAAATGAATTACAAATAATCTAGAAAATAAAATTTGAACAACATACTTGAATTATTTTTCTTCTTGAACATAGACTTCATCTTCCTTTTCCGTTTCAAAACAGATTGCAGGTTCTTCCTGGCAAACTTTCTGGCCTTCTTTCCAAGTTTCCCCATTTTTGCAGCACAAATTCAAAATTTGCATTCAATTTAAGATAGAACCTCAAAATGAAATTAAAAATGAAAATTTAAAAAATCCTTGAGCTTTACATTAAATAGATAGCTATCAAACGTTAAATTGAAAAAATTGAAGAAAAACAAAATGTGAAAAAGGGGAGAAACTCACGAAACAAAATTAAGTCAATTTAAACGATTTTTTTTACGGTAGGGATTATTTTACTTCTTTTCTTTTACTGTTTGAAGATTGAAATGACAGTAGAAAAGAAATCAAACCCGAGTTCAGATGAAAGAGAAAATCAAACCTGAAATGAAAATGAAAAGCAACCTAAATTGTCAAGTTGAGAATTAATTTTGTAGAAAAACGAAAATGAAAAGCTGATGAAGATCAAAACTAAAATGAAAAGCAAAAATTCATTCCAAAAAGCAGAAACTAAAATGAAAAGCTGATGAAGATCAAAACCAAAAGGAAAAGCAAAAATCATTCCAAAATCAGAAACTAAACTGAAAAGCAAAATCAGAAACTAAACTAAACGAAGAACAAACCTGAAATATCAGATGGAATGAAGATCAAATCGATGTGTTTTAATTGAAGACGAAATGATAGAGGAGGAAGAAAGGAAAGTGGGTTTTTGTTGCTGGGGGTATTAACCAGAAAGAGAATTAGAAATGGAAAGTGAAATGGCTGCAGGTGTCTAAGTGACGTGAGCAGATGTGTCAAGCAACTGATGAGTTGGCAAAAACACTGTTCATGGAAGGTTTCATGAACAGTTTTGTTGCCTTGCAAATGTTTCATAGTTAGAGAGAAAAGCAGAAACTAAAATGAAAAGCTGATGAAGATCAAAACCAAAATGAAAAGCAAAAATTAATTCCAAAATCAGAAACTAAACTGAAAAGCAAAATCAAAAACTAAACTAAACGAAGAACAAACCTGAAATATCAGATGGAATGAAGATCAAATCGATGTGTTTTGATTGAAGACGAAATGATAGAGGAGGAAGAAAGGAAAGTGGGTTTTCGTTGCTGGGGGTATTAACCAGAAAGAGAATTAGAAATGGAAAGTGAAATGGCTGCAGGTGTCTAAGTGACGTGGCAGATGTGTCAAGCAACTGATGAGTTGGCAAAAACACTGTTCATGGAAGGTTTCATGAACCGTTTTGTTGCCTTGCAAATGTTTCATAGTTAGAGAGAAAAGCAGAAACTAAAATGAAAAGCTGATGAAGATCAAAACCAAAATGAAAAGCAAAAATTAATTCCAAAATCAGAAACTAAACTGAAAAGCAAAATCAGAAACTAAACTAAACGAAGAACAAACCTGAAATATCAGATGGAATGAAGATCAAATCGATGTGTTTTGATTGAAGACGAAATGATAGAGGAGGAAGAAAGCAAAGTGAGTTTTCGTTGCTGGGGGTATTAACCAGAAAGAGAATTAGAAATAGAAAGTGAAATGGTTGCAGGTGTCTAAGTGACGTGGGCAGATGTGTCAAGCAACTGATGAGTTGGCATAAACACTGTTCATGGAAGGTTTCATGAATAGTTTTGTTGCCTTGCAAATGTTTCATAGTTAGAGAGATAAGAGGATTTTGTACCATTTTTATTTTTACACAATATTCGCCCTTTCAAATCACCTCCCTATATTTTATCTTCTTTATTTTCATTTTATTGGCACATCAAAAACCTCTCTCATGCTCTATTATTAAATATCATACATTATTATATATATATAATATAGATGTTTATAATAATATATAAAATCATACATTATACTAACAAGCTTAGAAATTTTAAGTGTCATAATTAAATAGAGTTTGTCAAATGGAACATATTTTTTGGCTAAAGCAAATGGTTTGATCTTGATTAATATCTCTACCATTAAAGTATCTTTGAGTAGCATTTATTTATAGTTAAATTACGTAATTACAGAACATACATTGTACTACATAATATATTGTTTAGAATTTTCAAAATTATAGAGATAATTTATACATATAACTGTCAAAATTGAGTGTTCTACATTGCATATTATCTCTGACTTTATTTTTTAATATCATATACTAGTATAAATACTCGTGCAATGCACGAATTTTTTAATACGAAAATACATTAAAAAAATTAAATTTTGAAAGAAATATGCAATTACATAAAATGTAATAATCACTATTAATTAAATTTTTTTTATTCATTAAAAAAGATTTTTTTTTATGATGACCTACCAATAAAGATTTTGAATGTGATATCATTGTTTACCTAATTTAACATAGCTTTAAAATATGTCTATAAATTATGCCTATTATAAAATTTAAAATATGCCTATAGATTATGTCCATTATAAAGTTTTAATTATTTGAATCAATATTATTTTCTAAATTAAACTGTCATGTAATCAAAGAAACCAATAATATTATTCTATTTCATAAAAAAATAATATTATTCTAGTTATCGAAGCTCTAATAAGTAAACACGGCTCGGAATTTATCATGCATTCCAAACTCATTATAACAAAAATATGTACATCATATATACTAAATGGACAGCACTTCAATATTGAGAAAAAACAGGTATAGAACAAGAGTATAAGGTAGCTAGATCAGTTGGTAAGGTATGTATACTAATATATAAGCTGGACATCATAGGTATGAAACCTCGTTACCACATTTTTGCATTTCTAAATTCCTTTTTTTTTTTCAAAAATTCAATTAGAGGGGTTCTTTCGACTTCCCCATTTGCTTTCATCAGTCTTTGAAAAGAAAAACCCTAACCTAACTTCCCTTTTTTCTCCTGCCTCCACGATTCCATCTTTTCATCTGAACCACGCCTCGACCGGCCGACGACAGTTAGGTCTTGCCCACTCTCGATTTCTTCGGCAGTTCATTTGACATCTTCTTTGGACTCTTCTCGTCTCCTCTGTACCGCAGTCCGCAGGTATGAAATATGATTTACCAATCACTTCAACTTCAAGTTTGTTTGAGTAGTAGTTTTTAAATTAGACAATTAGTATTGATTCCTTCTTTTAGTTGGTTTCATCTTTAGACAATTAGTGATTCCCTCCACAGTTCCATCTTTAGTGGGTTTCAATTCTAATTTTCTTTTTTTTATAAAATATCATAATTAAATACTTAAGTTATTTGTTTAGTGTAATTGATTAATCAAATTAGGCTTTATTAGCTTCTCATTTTCTTAAGTTTATTGTTTTAGGTTGAAATTAATTACTTGTTTGCATTAGGTTGAAATTTATAGTGGAATCTTCATAAAAAGAAATTTATAGTGGACTGATGATTTTTTTAATGTAATTTTTTCTAACACAATGTGAAATAAATTATTGTTTAATGTAATTTTTAGAACACAAAGAAAATTCGACGTGGACAGCCCTTGTTTATTTTTCTGGTTCCGCCATATATATATATATATATATATATATATATATATATATATATATATATATATATATATATATATATATATATATATATATATATATATATTTTCTGTTTAAAGAGTTTATTTATTAGTAGTCCATGTTTTTGTGTTTTGCATGGTTTAAAGAGCGGTTTCATTAGGAGTACCTCCCTCTTTTGAGTTATTTTGTATAAATTAAAGAGTCGTTTTCATCAGTGTCCGACCCTCTTTTGATGAACCCAATCGAAGTATATAGTAGTATATCCTTAGATTGTATAAATAATAAAAAAAAACTTGTAATTTGTTAGTGCTCCTCATAAACTTTTATTGTTTTTATCTCTATGTCTCATTGTCTCATATATATAGTAGTATATCCTTTGCTGTTAATTTTGTTATAGCCTTATAGGTATTAAAAGGGTGGGAAAAAAAAATTACCTACAATAATCCTAACTATTCATGATTTCCTACAATAATAACCATGAATTATCCTAACTTTGAGGGACATTTTTCTAGAGTAAACCCGGTGACCGGATAACTTGCTATAGCAAGTTTTATTTTATTTTTTTTAAATATAAATTAAAATAAAATGTCAAAAAAAATGTTAAAAAAATATTCATAAAAAATTTATGAATTTTTTTTTATTTAGAATTTTTTATGTATCGAATTACCAAAGTTTACTCTAGGAAAATACCCCTCAAAGTTGGGATTATTCATGGTTAATCAATAAGTGGGATTATTGTAGAAAAATCATGAATAGTTTGGATTATTCTAGTTCATTTTTCCAAAAGATAAAAAAAACTAGTGTAATTTCTTAACTAAAATTCAATTCGCTTCAGTTTTATAGGGAAATGTCGTATTAGATTGTAATAGAAAATTGTAAACAAAATGAAAATTTTTTTATCAAAGTTTTGTTATAATTATGAAAATAAACTAATAATTTTCATGAAAATATACATTATAAATAATTCTCATTAGTAGTATTTATTATTAACGACCAACCGTTAGTATATTTTTTATGCGGCATGATTTCCATTTATATTGATACTGGTCATTAATTATGTCCTTGTGTTTTTAAAATTGATTTTAGTAAAATTATCCTTTTTTCATGATTTAAAAGTTAATTTAGGTAGACTTGGATAATTTTATCGATTAGAGTATATATATTTTTTTAAAAGAAAATCATCGTTACGTTTAGGGCCGTGAAAAATTGACCCGACCTGTAATACCGTCCGAAATCGACCTGTATCCGACCCGTTAGTTGACCCGTAACCCGACATCTACCCGAATATTTTAGACCCATAATCGACCGACACCCGACTCGAGAATAACCCACAACCGATATGAACCCGATGATGTGGTTAACCGAACTCGATTTGCACCCGACCTGTTACAACTCGAACCCGTTTTTAACCCGATAGGTACTCGACATAATCCCACCCGAAATGACCCACCATCAACACCCGACCTGAATCGCTTGCAAACATTTTGAATAGTTTGAGTAGTGAAGTTTTATTTAGGCAATAATAATAATAATAATAATAATAATAATTTTTTAAGGAAGTTGGGGATTAATGGGATTATGGCCTTTATGGGAAACGTGGAAATGGGATGGGAATGTGCAGGTAGTTTACTGATTTGTCTTTTGTCTCTTATTTTGCCTCACTTCTTATTTTAATTTGTCTTTTTTATTTTATTTTATTTAGGGCAATAATAATAATAATAATAATAATAATAATAATAATAATAATTATTATTATTATTATTATTATTATTATTATTATTATTATTATTATTATTATTATTATTATTATTATTATTGACTTTGTCTCTAGTCTTATAAGCTTTTAACAAAAAGACTAATAAAAAAAGCATACTGAATTATAAAAGTGGATATTTATAAATAAAAGAAAATATGTAAAAGCAAAATTGGTGGTATCATATAAGGTAAAAGAATTGCTAGTTTATATTGTGTAGGTTTGTCTAGCTGAACCAAGTTTAGTTTAGGAAAAATATATGTTTGATTCAACTTAACAAAATTTTTTCAGCTAAAATTCAGCTTGATTCAGCTGCATCAAGTAATGTTCATGTAAAAAATAGTTTAATTCAACAACGACAAGTCTAGTTTAGCTAAATATAAGTTTGATTCAGCTGAATTAAGTTTACTTTAGCTAAAGATAAGTTTGATTCAGCTGAATTAAGTTTACTTTAGGTAAAAATAAGTTTGATTAGTTGAATTAAGTTTAGTTTTGTAACACCCCAACCCAACGGACCACCGGTGACTATTGATTAGGTGGAATAAAATTTAGTTTAGATAAAATAAGTTTGATTCGGCTGAATCAAGTTTATTTTAGCATTTGATTCATCTTAATCTAGTTTAGTCAAATAAAACAATGTTTGATTAAGCTAAATCAAGTTTAGTTTAGGTAAAAATAATCATTTAGCTAAATCATTTTTAGTTAAGAAAAAAAGTAAATGTTTGATTTAGCTGAATCAAATTTGTTCAACTAAGGGGAATTTGATTCAGCTGGATCAACTTATCAAATTTGTTCAGTTAAAGTGAGTTTGATTCAGCTGAATCAACTTATCAAATCTGTTCAGTTAAAGTGAGTTTGATTCAGTTGAATCAACTTTTCATGATCTAAAATATAGTTTAGCTTAAAATACGTTGGATTGTTGAATCAAATTTAGTTTAGATAAAAAAAATAGTTTGATTTAACTGAATCAAGTTTAATTTAACAAAAATAAATATTTTATTAAGCTAAATCATATTAGTTAGCTAAAAATAGTTTGATTTAGCTCCATCAATAATAGTTAACTAAAAATAATTCGACTGAATCAAGTTTAGACTTTTAGTTAAGCAAAAAGTTCGATCCAACTTAATCTAGGTTAGTTTAACAAAAAAAAATGTTAAATTAAGATAATTTATGTTTAGTTAAGGTAAAAATATTACTTAGTTCAATCATGTTTATTTAGGAGAAATAAATGTTTGATTCAGCTAAATCAAATTTGTTAGCTAAAAGTAACTAAATCAAATCTTGTTCATCTAAAATATAGTTTGATTAACATGTATCAAGTTTAATTCAGCTTAAGTTCGATTGAATTGAATCAAGGTTAGTTTAGTAAAAATTAAACAATAAATATATGCCTGCATTCAAATCTTATCAACTTTATCTAAAGTTGAACAAAATTTGTCTAGTAACCGACAACTCAATTAACCGACTACAATTGGTGATGCTCCAATCACAAACGATTTCAACTTGAATAAATTGTATAATAAAATAAAGTTCATTCTTAATAAAATCAACTGAATTGGACTTTAACCGACCCGAATACGAAGAATAACCGAATGGAAGACTCAAAATTCAAAAATGATATATCGATTGGAAGTCAACCCGAACCCAATATAACCCGACCTGATGTTAACTTAAAATGAAAAATGACCCGACCCATAGTCTAACCGAACTCAATTTGACCTGCAGTATAATCGATTTGGATCCGAACTGTATTAACCGAACCCGATACAAACCGAACTCGATTCGACTTGAACTGAAACCGAAAACCGATCTGATGTGGTATTAACCCAATATAGACCCGCACTCGATTAGAACCGTAACCGAATCGACCCGAGCTAAAACATTAAATTAATCGAAAAAACCCGAACCCGAGAATATCCGAACCCGACGAAATCCGACCCAAAATCCGACCGAGTAACCGAATTTACAGCCTAGTTACGTTGTCCTCCTCCCTTAATTAATGAGTACATTGATTTGTTAAGACTTTTGGTTGGACCCCCAAAAGACTAAAGAGACTATATATAAATAAATCACCAGTGGACAGGCTGCATTTTTTAAGTCTTACTAAATTTAGATGATCTGTGAAGGATGATGAGATTAAAAGAAAGTGATAGGCCATAGTCTAAAAATAAAAATGCTGCAATTTAAATAGAACGGACGAAGATAGAAAATGCTGCAAATTATAAAGGACGGAAGGAGTATAGTATATATACTCTATATATACAACTAACTTTTGCTAAAATGCAGAATTTTACACTCTAATAATTTTCTTATAAGAAAGGTTGAAATTTTCAAATAAAAGATTATATAATTGTAGATGATATAAAGAATGAGGGTGAAACCCTCGCCATAAAAGAAAAGGGTGTAAAATTAGTAAGATAAATTAAAACTAAAAATGGTATAAAATGAGGGGTAGGGGTTAGGGATGTCAATAGTTCGGAGTCGGCTCGGATTATACATACTCCGACTTTGCTCCGGATAATAGTTGGACCTTTTTTTTCATTCCACCTCCACTCGGAGTCGGATTATGGATACTCAAAATTTGCCCCGACTCGGACTCTCGGACCTCCAACGAAGTCGGATTATTATCAAACAGTATTGTGATATTGTACCAATGATTTTAAAAAATACAAAATTAACAAAAAATATTTTTTCAAATACAATTTAACAAAAAATATGTACTTTGAATTCAAGTTTAACGAGAGAAATAGTCCTACTACTACAATTTAAAAAAAATTTCTCGTATTTTGATTTGACGTATTTTATTTCTCTTGATCTGATTTATCGTATTCTGATTGATTAATCTAAATAAAAAAACCAAGCAGCTTTTCAAAATCGAAAATTAGAATTAGTATGAGAGAGAGTTTGAATATGTCACGTCTAGAGTTTTAAAGGAAACAAAATATTGATGTAAAAGTCATTATTAAAGTCGGATTTCCTTCAGGGTCGGAGTCGGGTCGGAGTGTCGGATTTTGTATAAGGTCAAACTCCGATCCGTCTCTAACTCGGAGTCGGATCGTAAAGTCGGAGTCGGATAACTTTTTCCTAGGACTCAGATCGAGTCGGACTAAGGTCGAATTCGGACTGAATTGCCATCCCCAGGGATTATTTCAAAGATGGTGTTGTTTTGCAATTTATTTATTTTTATATAGAATTATTGATACTGATTAGTTTATAATTTTTAGAAATGATATGATTAGTATATACCAACTAAAAATTTTACTTTTAAGTCATCCAAGAAAATGACTTTAAGGTTAAAATAATGAATAGCTAATTTGGCTTACTTTTAACTTATTGGCATACCTTTTGTATAATAAACACTTATGGATGATGATTACAAATTTTAATTAGGCGATGGGTGAAAATAGTTTGAGATCTAAGTCTAATTAACTACTTTCTCTGTTTTTTATTGTTTTTCCATTTAAAATATTCTATTTTAGAGATAGAAATTGGATGAATGTTTTTAAGATATATACAGATAATGTGTATATTCATGTGAGATATCATTAGATTCGTCTTAACTCTTAATGTATATTTTTTATTAAATATTTTCATAATTTTTATGATGCGCATTTAGAGATATTAAGTCTCAAAACTTACTTTAAAAACTGTACAAAAGTGAACGAGAAGGATAAAAAGGAACGGAGGGAGTACTTATTTGTATAAATTAAAAAAACTATTACTGATTTGTTAGTTTAATTCTTAAACTTTATTGTCTCATACATAGTTAATTTGGTTGTAGGTATTAAATCAAGGTTGGCCCTAGGTTTTAAGGGGTCGGGGGCGAAAGAGTATTTATGGGTCCCTAAACTATTGTATATACTTCCTCCGTTCCGAAATACTTGCTAGATTTTGTTTTTGGGCACTATTCATCGTTTAAGCTTATTTTATATATTGCGACTAATATGTAAGTAATAATATAATCAAGTGGGATCTTGTTTGAATCGTTTAATTGCATACTTTCATAATATAAACTTTTTATAGTTTTTAAATGTGTATAATTCGACATATAAATGAACAAAATAATACATTGGATTGCGTAAAAAAGTTAAATGTAGCAAGTATTATGGAACGTAAAAAGTATAAAAAAAATCAAACCTTAGCATTAATTTAAAACTAAAATTTATGGGGGCAAGGAGTAGGGACGTCTTGCCCTTGCTTAGGGTCGGTCCTGTATTAAATGGTGGAAACAAAATTAAAGATAAACTAGTGTAATTTTTGTTCGGAAAATATCTTGAAAAGTTGAATAGTTATACTTATTTTACTCTAATTATCTCATTTTTCTTCACAAAATTCATTTGACTACATTTTTATATGAAAATGTCTTAATAGATTGTAATAAAAAATTATAAACAAAAAGATACTGGTCATTAATTATGTCCTTGTGTTTATAAAATTGATTTTAGTAAAACTACCATTTGTTTCATGGTTGAAAAGATAATTTATGGAGAATCAGATAATTTTCACTATTAAAATATACTCTCTCTCTCTTCTTTTATATTTGTCCACCTTACTATAAGAGGTAGTTTTAAATATTTGTCCACTTTAGAATACTTTAATTACTTTACAATCATTACTTTACACTAGTATTTAATTAAAATAATATCCACTTATTACAAAAGTACTAATTGTTTGAGAGAAATTTCACATGGTAGCATTGAATTTTCATGAAATGAAATGCTAGTGGTAGCCCTTTATAAGAAAATTTCATATGGTAGCATCCAGTTTATGCACAAACTAATGGCCGTAACATTTTCCGTTAAGTTCTTGTTAAATTCCGTTAAATGCATCATTTTGTAAGTTTTTTTCCACGTAGTAGCATCCAATTTAGAGTTGTTCAAAAGTGATCCGACCCGAAAATTCGAACCGGAACCGAAAGTAAATCGATCCGAAATTGTGTTCCTTTTTTGGGTTTATCGAACCGACATTATCCGACCCGAAGTTATACCCAAACCGGTTGACAACCGAAAACGGGAAAACTGAACCCGAACTGCAACCAATTTTTTATAACCGACACATAACCATTAACCGAGATTACCCGAACCTAATAATGACCGACTCGAGTCATATCTGACTCGAATCATGTTCGAAACCGAACTCGATCCGGGTAAAATCGACTTAACCCGAACCGATTTTTAATTGAACTGTTGTAAACCCGAACCGATTTGCAATGTAACTATTCTCTCTTGAGTAAAGAGAATTTGATCATCAATTAAAAAACAACTAGCACATTAATATTATATTTACTCGATTGATATTAACCCGTAGCCGAATTCTACTCGAAAATAATGCCCAAACCCTCTATACCGATTAGATCGATTGACACTTGACTCGAACTTCAACTGAATTATTTTTGCTAGTCGTCATTATCGAATAATAATTGGTTAATTAATAATATCATCTAATTAATAATAATTGGTTCTCCAATTTTACTCCTATCCGGTTGAACTTCATCTAATTCCAATTGCTTTATTTACTTTTATTCGTATTTTTCTTAATACATTTCATTAATCATTACAATTATCATTAATTTTAATTTATTATAAAAAAATTGTTAAAATTGACACATAGGTAAAGAGGCAGCTAACTATAACTCAGTTCATGGCGGGTTTGGTTATGGTGTAAGGAACGAGAGTGAAGAGATCTTGCTTGAGTTTGCGTTAGCAAAGGAGTTGGTCATAGCAAACTCGATCTTTAGAAAGAAGGATGAACACTTGATTACGTACAAGAGTGGTGGGCATGCCACTCAAATTGACTACTGTTTGGTACGAAAGGTCGATCGGAGCTCGTGTCTGGATTGTAAGGTTGTGCTAGGTACAGAGATGCCCACTCAACATAGGTTATTAGTGCTAGTGTTTCGTATGAGGAGAAAGATTGCCGAGAACAAGAAAAAGGTTAGGCAAACGATCATGTGGGGACGGCTTAAGGGGGATATGGTCGCTACCGTGTCAAATAAGATCAAGACGGTAGGCTACCCTAGTTTATCAGATGATGCAAGCCGAATGTGGGAGACCATGGCGGAAACCATTCGAAAGGTGGCAACAGAGACATTAGGGGTGTCGACGGGGAAACCAAAGGTGTACAAAGAGTCGTGGTGGTGGAACGAAGAAGTGCACAAGAAAATAAAAGATAAAAACAAGAGTTTCAAGGAGCTCATGACTTGCACGGAGGAGGAGGATAGGACACATAAGAAGGAGAGGTATAAAGAAGCAAAACGGGCGGCTAAGAAAGCAGTAGCGGAGGCAAAAGATCAAGCGTTTGAAGCCTTGTATCAAAAGCTTGAGACCAAAGAGGGGGAGAAGTATATTTATAAGTTGGCAAAAGCAAGATCTAGGCAAAAGAAGGACCTGGGGACAGTGAAGTTCATTAAAGAGGTGGACGAGTACTGCTTAGACAAGAGGACATCAAGCTGAGATGGCATCAATATTTCTCCCAACTACTCAATGAGACTAGGAGTCGAGAGAAGGAAATTCAACAAGCGTCATACCTTCAAAGAGCACAGGAGCATTGGTCGATTATCGATATTACCACGGCGGAAGTAGGAGAAACTCTCAAAAAAATGGGGAGATCAAAGGCAGTCGGACCGGATAACATTCCGATTGAAGTGTGGATGAGTTTAGGAGAGAAGGGTATTCAGTGGAGAGTGGAGAGAAGCCTTGGAGGGAAAGGGGCTGCGCATAAGCTGTACGAAGACAGAATACCTGCGATGCAATTTCAGTGGGATAGAATCGCTAGGGGAGCTAGAGGTAACCATAAGAGGTGAAGTTGTTGCGTGTACGTCCAAGTTTAAATATTTGGGTTCTGTGATTCAGAGCGACGGGGAGATTGATGGAGACGTTACTAATCGTATACAAAAGGGTTGGCTTATGTGGCGAGCAGCAACCGGGGTGCTTTGTGATAAAAAGTTTCCGAGGCGATTAAAAGGTAAATTTTACCGCGTTGCGATTAGGCCGGCGATGTTATATGGGACAGAATGTTGGCCCGTAAAGAAGGTTTTCGAACAGAGGATGGAAGTAACGGAGATGTGTATGTTGAGGTGGATGTGTGGTAAGACTATGTTGGATAGGATAAGAAACCAGGAGTTCAGGGAGACGTTAAGGGTTGCACCTATCTCCGCAAAGATGCGGGAGAACAGGTTGAGATGGTTTGGGCATGTGCAGAGAAAGACACATGACGCTCCAGTAAGAAGGATCGAATGCAACATAGTGGAGGGTAAGAGAAGTCGAGGACGACCTAAGAGAACGTGGGAGGAACAAATCAAAAGTGATATGGATGAACTTTACCTCTCCAAGGACCTGACCAGGGATAGGGCCAGTTGGCGGCGCCTTATCCAAGTCCTAGATTAGTAAACCTGTCCCTTTACCCCCTCGTTCGTCTTTATCCTTTGCCTTTTTGTCGCTTTTTACCTGTTTCTTTGATCTTATCTTTGTTTTTGTGTCTGTGCTTCTATTCTATTTGCCAACTGCAGGTTCCTCTTGCTAGAAGACCGTTCTCGAGCCGGGGGACTCTTTGATCGCACTCTCCTTATGGGTATGAGCATGCCATCGTTCCTCCCTCCCCAGACCCTGATCATAGTTTTCTTTGAACTTGGACGTACACGCAACAACATCACCTCCTATGGTTACCTCTGGCTCCCCTAGCGATTATATCCCACTGAAATTGCATCGCAGGTATTCTGTCTTTGTACGGCTTATGCGCAGCCCCTTTCCCTCCAAGGCTTCTCTCCACTCTCCCAATTTACCATTAGCCTCCTCCTTGGTTTCTGCGGCCAAGACTATATCATCGGCGAAAAGCATGCACCATGGTATGGTCTCCCAGATAGATTTAGAGAGCACTTCCATAATGACCATAAAAATGAAAGGACTTAATGCTGATCCCTGATGTAGTCCCACATTAATTAGGAAAGACTCAGTCATACCCGCCGGTGTATGTATGTTAGTCGCCACTCTGTCATACATGTTCTGTATTACCTCGATGTATCTTCGTGAAATACCTCTATTCTTGAGGCTATCCCAAACCAGGCTTCGTGGTATGCTGTCGTACGCTTTCTCCTGATCAATGAATACCAGATGCAAATCCTTCTTTCGCTCCCTATACTTTTCCATCAATCTCCGCAAAATATGGATTGCCTCGGTGGTTGATCTTCCCGGCATGAATCCAAATTGGTTCTCCCTAATTACCGTCTCTCGTCTAGAGTGTACAATATATTTTGGGATCTCAACTATTTGCTTAAAATTTTGGTTGAATTGGCACTTTGACATGGTATAACAAGCTAACGTTAACGTGACAAGAGATCACGTGTTCGGATCTCAACCACCCATCATTTAAAGTGTAATATTCAGCGCCTATGTACATCTACACTTCTAGCCTAATAGGCTCTCGTGTAAGGGCGCATGTTATAGTATATAACATATCTTGGGGCGTCAACCATCCGCTTAAACTTTTGATTGAGTTGGTTCCAAGACATTAACTAACACTTCCTCGCTCATTACTTGTGTGAACTTTAAGACACAAAAATGAATCTCAATGGATTCAAAATGTTGTGTTTAGTTAGTTGTCTCTCCAGAGACTCTAACTAGTTTAGACCATGCTTGTTGATTAAAGGATAGAACAAGTTTTAGGGTTTTTATCACTGTGTTTATTCATTCATCATCATTCCATTACATACAAGTTGTTAATATATACAAGACTACCTTCTATTGTTGCCTTAATAAGAATATTACGTTACTAATTACATAATATATTATTCTTTAATTATACACTAATATCCCTATGATTATTTTGTTTCCTTAATTCTAACACTCGCCCTCAAGTTGGGTTGTAGGGTCACCAACACCCAACTTGCACAAGACCTCTTCAAAGAACTGAGCTCCAACGGCCTTTGTAAGGATATCTGCTAGTTGATCTTCTGATCTTACATGAGGTAATTTGATTACTTCTCCAAGTCAACAACTTTTTGTCGTCTTTCTGCTTCTTACTTCTCCAAGTCACAAGATTTCCTCCTACTAGGGTGAAGTAGCCTGAGGTTGACTTTTTGTCGTCTTTATCACATGCCCAATCTGCATATGTATAAGCAAAAAGATCTAGATAGCCATTTTTCTTGAAATAGCCCAAATTTTAGCGGCTTAATTAATTGTAATTAATTAAGTAAATTTGAGATTATTATATTTCAATTGTGTTATTTTATTAGGACAAAGTATAATTTAATATTGTATTTGGATATCAGTTTTATTATTTTTGGGGGCAAATTAAATTGTACGACGTATATACGGGTAATTTTATACACGTTAAGCTTGTTGAATGGGTAAGAGATGCCACCTCAACCCCAATACTTACCAAACACACCACCCCTTCCATCTTCATATACTTGTGTAATGTAAGAACCATTCCCACCATCATTCCATCACTTCTAAACTAAAGTTCTGAAGTTTATCTTCTCCAAGTAAACAAGCAACCAAATTTCTAAAATCCCACCTTCTCCAAGTGAACAAGCAACTAAATTTTATGAAATTCCACCTCCTTTCCTTCATAATTTCATGAATCATCAAGAGGTTAAGTGGTATCACCTCACAATAGAAACCCCCGATTTCAAAGAAAGTTTCTTGAAGTCTAAATTTAATCTCTACATTTTATATGGAGTATGGAGCTCAATGGAAGTCCACCTTGGATTGTTTTAGATGTTGTTGAATTAGAAGAGCCCAAGTAGATTTTATCTTCATCATCATATTCCCTCTGTTTTGTGTAGAAAGGTAAGTTTTAAACTTCTTCATCTTCTATGTGCATGTTGATGTAAGGGTTAGATAAACCTTTAATTGAAATTTATGTGTTTGATTGTTAGGGTAATTACTAGAATCTCTTTGGTGTGGTGATAGAAGTAGCCATTGAATGTCTTTATCAAGTTAGCTTGTTTTGGAAGATTGGATTTCTGATTTTGTTGTGGTGATTGAAGATTGATCATAGAGGTAACCTACAAACTATTATATTCACTTAAGCATAAATTGGATGTTTTTAAATGATTTTAAGTTTTAAGTAAAACTATTGACGTAATTGGTGTTTGTGTGCATCATTCAAGTCTATGCATTATGAGTGTGTTTAGTGATGGAATTCTATGGATAGATTAGTGGGTGGTTAAGTGTGTCTTAATATGTGCGTATGTTTGTGTCTGTGTGTGTGGTGTTGAGTGGGTATTGAGTTCATGACATTATGAAGCAATTACAAGAAAGTTGAACCGAGGAAAGTATTGTCTTGAATGAGCATGAAGATTAGAAATAGACAGTAGGGTCCCACTCCAACTGTATCCCACGCCCTAAGTTTTTTCTCATACTCTTATTTCCACAAATTGGCCATTCCCACTCAAAAATTACACAATCCCATTTTCACCAGTGAGAAACCCTAAATTAATTATGTAACAAACAATTTTAATGTGTTCGTTGGATATTTTGAAGACAATTTTTAGTTGTATAATATTTTTTTTAAGTGATCGATTGTGAAATTATATATTTTATTATCATTGGTCTATTAATAGTATCATGGAAATCTCAAAACGATCTGAAAATAAAAAAGAAGGGCAAAAATAAGCAAGATCCGTTTTGGACCCGGATCCGGTACTAGATCCGCAGTATCCACGGATCCGGATCTGGGTCTTGAAAAACTGGACCCGCGGGTCCGGATCTGGATCTGGACCCTGTGCTTGAAAACGGATCTGGATCCGGGTCCACCAAGACCCGGTCCAGATCCGACCTATTGCCATCCCTAGTTCCAAGTATATACATGCCTTACAGTCAATGGCAAAGCCAGGATTTTGAGTTGGGGGAATTGTCGATATACTAGCAAACTATTTTACTCCCTCCTATATACTATATGTGTCTCATTCGACTTTTTATCAATTTGTAGATAGTCAAATGGGACCAAATGTGTAGGAGAGGAAATTCAATATATAGCTGGGTTTAATACATATGTAGGAGAAAGAATCCTATTTATAGCCAAATGCGACCACATGTGTAGGAGAGAGTTCAATTGTGGTAAAAAAAGTACCTAAAATAGGAATGACACATTTGAGATGACTTGACTAAATATGGAAATGTGACACGTGTGCTGAATAAGAAAGATTATCCATTATAAATAAAAAGAGTGTAAGGCTTCTTCACTATTCACATTTTGGAACTTATGCTTTTGAGTGGATTTCTTATTTGATGTTATTTTGTCTTTGTCTTTGTTTATAGTGTTTAAAAAACGTTACTTCGTTACCATTGACTATGAGGCCTATGTTATTATTTCAATAGTTAAGGCTTTGTTCTTTATTGTGAGTTACATGTTATAATTTAAGCACTGATGGTTTTTTTTGGGTGAGTTAGAATATAACATAAAAGGGAACTTATACTTTTGAGTGATAGGTCATAGCTGACTGTGAGAAAATAATTGCAACCTCTTACAAAGACTCTTAAATCATGTTAGTAGGCTTTTGAGTTTACTTGATCCACTTTATGGGACGCTTAATGGTAATGC
The DNA here is from genome assembly GCA_019425755.1 of Amaranthus cruentus. Classification (NCBI taxonomy): domain Eukaryota; kingdom Viridiplantae; phylum Streptophyta; class Magnoliopsida; order Caryophyllales; family Amaranthaceae; genus Amaranthus; species Amaranthus cruentus. The sequence continues at coordinate 6,451,117 of CM033456.1, forward strand.
AGTTGTTGCTTGCGTTATTATTGTAGCGGACGAAGGAGGGATTACATATTTTGAAGTTGGTAGCGAATCTATGAACCTAACTGCCTCGAAAGAATCGATCGTTGTGCATTGTGTACATGCTATAGTTATTTTTCCTCTATGTTGCGCAAATTAACAAGAGCACAGTTTCACTTATGTAAAATACGCTCACTCTTTAACTCACTATCTCAAGGGTGGTTTAGAGAAACTAGGACTTTTGGATCCATAAGTATGTGGTTACGCGAAGGGGATTTTGTAGGCATTTCAGCTGAATCAAGGGATGAGTGTTTTATCCCTACGGACGTTGAGTCTCTGATTCCCTACACTGGTGCACTTCCTCCTCCCCCAAACAAACGTAGATTGCATTGGCTTCCTATGGTATCACCCCACACTACGAAACTTATTAAGCTTCCTCCTAATTTTACTACTTAGTTTGGATAAAGAGAGGGAAGTCGATGATTTAGTCCATTTGTCTTTAGTTTGTATGCGCTCAATTGATATCTTTGGGCCATCATTTTGTTATTGTGTAGGAATTATTTTATGTATTAGGTTGTGTGTTATCAAATGTATAAGGACAAAACTCTTTCGTAATTATTGTTGACCTAAGCTTGTACTGTTATGCTTATTTATATCGGCTTAATAAAATTTGGTTGTTTTGGGATTACAATGCGTAGTTTACTTGTGCATTGGCTTAAATGTTGCACAGCTTCAATACTTTATGTTGTTTAATGTTGGCAGTTTGTTGTAGAGCATTCCATGGAGAGTAATACGATGTGCAGTAGTCGATCCTACCTCTTTGTCGTTTAGTCTGTCATGGGATCTACATATTTTGCCCAAATAGGTGCTAGGTTTATGGTGATATCTTAGTTTGTTCAGCTTGTTGGGTGGTATATGTACACTTTAGAATTGCTAAGCTTATAATCTGTATTCATGGTCCGCAGCTATCATTGTTGGATTAACAGGTTTTATAAAATCTACCATTTGTGTTTTCCAGTTCACAATTTGAGGGTAAGTTTGATGCTAACAAAGTGCTCACTTACAATCTCGGAAAAGCACTTGGGTAAGTCTTTGAGAGGCACATATTATTTGTGTACAACTAGGATTTGCTTAGTACACTGTATATGATTGTTACTTGCATTATTTAGTTGTTGGTACTGTACGATTTGTAGGCTTTGTTTGATTTGTTGCTTCCAACTGTTGTTGTAGTTCATTTTGGGTATGAGTGGTTGTTGAGAGGGCATATGTGTAGCATTAGGAGACTGTGATACCTAGCGCTTGTGATTGCATTGCTATAGTACCAAGCAAATACTTTTGCGTATTGTGGATGCACTTTATTTCATGTACTCTTGGTTATTTGATACATTGTTTTATTTGCACAATCATGGTTCTTCACTTTCATACACGTTTGCATTTCAATTCCTGATTATGTTGATCTATTATCGGAATTAGAGTACAGTGATTGTGCATCAGCTATTGAAGTCAGTGTTTTGTTGAGAGCTGAAGATAGATTAATAAAAGACTATGTGACGCCAAAAAAATAGCAAACACGAAAATCTTCTTCGAGCAAACGTGAATACAAGAGTAAACGCAAAGTACAAAATTCTTCTCCTCCACCTGAAGAATTGGCTGAAGGCTGCGGTTCTTCATTTATTTGGCCTACGGGTGACACTGTTGGGGCCTACTGAATTTCTTCAAAGCCTTCTACTTCTACAACACTCTTAAAGAAACGCAAGAGAAAAGGTGTTTCTTTAACTCTATTTTGAATTCCATCTTAAACAGTGTTAGCGAGTATTCATTTTTTATTAGCACTTGTGTTTCTACGTTGATAGGGAGGTTTTCTAGCAAAGACCAGCCTATAGTTGGAAATCCTTTCGATGAGGAGTTAGTCATGTGTAAGTTTCACTTTTCCATTTAATCTTGATTTATATGTTGTTGTGTTAGAATATGTTGTAGCCACATCTATAAGCACCTCATGTCTTAAAATTTATGTTCATTACATTGTGAAAGTTGAGGAACAAAAAAATTGAGAAATATATGTTAATGAATTGCAGCTAAATGTTGTCCGCCTTCTTCCATTAAGCTTGATGATGCTACATTTTGTACATATTGCAGTGCTAAGCACTTTGCGTCTGAACTTAAGTCTATTTGTTATGGTAAAGGCAAAATTAAAATTGCTATGTATGAGTATCCTCCGCTGCTTCATGCCCTTTTCACAGATGGAACTGAAATTGGAGTGCATTTAGGAAGTATTGTCGTCTATACAACAATATGATCGCATTCATTTCACTTGGAGGTTGAATTGATGCTCATACCCACAAAGGCATTTATATCTTTAAGCTACATGGCCAACTTTTTAGTAGCTTTATTTTTTTCATGGTCATCATGAAAAAAAGAGAACTGATGTGGCATCTTCCCTGAAATAAATCTGTCTATTGTGGTTTTCTTTATAAAGATCATGCAACGCAACCCGTATACACACTTTTCCCAATCGCTATGTCATTAACATGTGACGGAGAATACCAAAGTTTTGCTCAGTAAGAATCCAATGTTAGATCAACGCGTGTACAATTTGCCAACATCAAATCAAATGATTGTAATTTGGATAGATGATCTCCCATCAAATGAGACAAGGAGTCCTTATATCGTTGTGTTGTATCAATCATCTATGTCGCACCGTATATATCATTACTATGGATGCTTTGATCCATTACAGTATCCATTTTTGTTTTTGTTTAGGGATTGTGGATGGCATCAGGGCTAAAAGAAAGTTCCGGATAGTCATCAAAACGCGCGTCGAAATGATCGTAACCCCATTACTCCATATATAACTCAGAGTGCGGAGGAATTGTTGTTAGATGAAGCAAGTGGTAAGTGTCTTTAAGCTATTGCTTTTAAACAGAACTGTACATATAAATATTTATACTACTATGCGTACAGATTTAAGGCACGCATTACTAATTACCTTTTAAGAAAACAGAACTATTCGTTGTGGATATGTACGTAAAGATAGAAAACACCCATTTAGATTTTGTGCAGCACAACCAGTCGCAACTTCAAGCAGAGTTATATCAATGGATTATGGACACGATGATGAGTGGTGAGTGTAATGCAGCGAATGTAGGTCGTCGCATTATTTTACCACCTTTGTTCATTGGTGGTCCAAAAGATATGAAAAGGCGTTACTTGAATACAATGGCGCTTGTTCAACGATATATGAAGCTTGATATTTTTTAACCATTACGTGCAACACTAATTGGGTTGAGATACAACAAGAGCTAGCAGAAGGCGAACTTGCCCATCATAGGCCAGATTTAGTGTCAAGAATCTTCCGGGCTAAATTGTTTGCTTTGAAAAAAGTAATCTGAGAGCGAGAGTTCTTTGGTGAGATTACATCTATGATACATGTGATTGAATTCTAGAAAGACAATCTACCGCATACGCATTTCTTAATTATTTTAAAGCAAGGGTCGAAGATTAGGCAACCGCAACAATTTAATAAGTTTGTTTGTGCAGAGATTCTGCCACCGTCCTAGCCATATCTTTATGGCCTTGTTCTGCGTCATTTGATGTATGGCCATTGTGCTTCGTTTAACCCAGAGAATCCTTGTACAGTGAAGTACAGTTGTAAACGCGTATGAAGAAACCGATATCATAAGGAATTCACTTCATTCACAAAGCAGTCCATATCTCCTAGTGTCTTTTGACTGCCATATGAATGTGGAGATATGCTCAACCATCAAGGCTGTTAAATACCTTTATAAGTATGTTTACAAAGGGCATGATAAGATAGCGGTCAACGTTGTTCCTAATAGTGAAGTTCATGTTGTTAATTAGATTAAACGTTTTCAGTCTGGTTGCTGGGTTTCTCCTCCGGAGGTTGTTTGGAAAATTCTTGGTTTTGATCTATATGATATGCATCCCGTTGTTATGCCTTTATAGGTGCATCTACCGCATAAGCAAAGTGTTTGCTTTAGAGATAATGAATAGCTCGAGCATGTTGTACATAGTGAATCGAGTACAAAAACATCTTTAATTAAGTTCTTGCATACAATGCATCACATCCATTGGAGCCAAAGTATTGTTTTCCTGAGTTTAGTGAACACAATGTTTGGAATTCATAAAGTAAGACTTGGGCTAAAACAAAGCGTAACAGGATTATTGGTAGGTTTACATTTGTTGCGCCTTCGGAGGGTGAACGGTACTACCTAAGATTTTTATTGGCGCATGTTGTTGGTCCATGCTCTTTTTATGCCTTATTGACTGTCGATAATAACCTTTGTTTAACATTTCATGAAGTCGCGCTAAAACGAGGGTTGGTTGAGCCTGATGATTTAGTAACAAAGTGTTAAGACGAACCTGCCGAAGTGAAAATGCCACATGGTTTGCGAAGGATTTTTGCAACAATTCTTATTTTTCTTAAGCCAACTGATCCGATGCAGCTATGGAGTCGTTATTTCAACCATCTTTCTAGGGACTTGGCGCAGAAGCATTCCAATTAATCGCAAAAGATTTTAGGGCTTACTACAAGATCTGTTGAAGTGTTCTAAGAAAACATGGGTAGATCTCTGACATATTATGGCTTACAGTATCTCCATACGCATCCAGATGTCTCAATATGTAGAACGCGTGATGTACAAGATGCTTTAGATGCTCTAATATATGTGCCGTGCATGCCAGCAAGGAAAATGTTGACCATTGAACAAAAGGCAGGGTATAAGTGCATCATTTCTCATGTTAAGCAAAAACAACTTGGGCTTTTTTCATTTATGGGCCAGGTGGAACTGGAAAAACTTTCTTGTACAATGCCTTATATGCGGAAGTGCGGTTGCTTAACCAAATTGTCTTACTAGCTGCGACTTCTGGTTGTGGCGTCTAATATGCCCACTAGTGGAACTGTGCATTCTAGATTGAAGATACCTACTGATTGTGGCCAGTGCTTATCTTGTAATGTAGGCAAACAGTCAAGCCTTGCATCACAAATACAAGAAGCTTCATTGATCATTTGGTACAAGGTTTCTATGGCGTGTAAAGAGAACATCGAGACCCTTGATATGCTTTTACGAGATTGATGTTTGCCAAATGTTCCCTTCGGTGGTAAGATCATCTTATTAGGCGGAGATCTCCGTCAAACTGTGCATGTTGTTCCTAAGAAAACACAACAAGAAGTAATTGAATACATCTTAGTGTGCTCACCCATGAGGCCTCTGTTTACTCGCATACATTTGACTGAAAACATCCATGCACGTGAGGATCCATATTTTTCAAGGTTTTTTATTGCACTTGGAAACAGTACATTACAATCAATGTAAATTGATCACCATTCCTAATGAATTACGCATAGCGAATGGAGATGTCCATGGTACACTAGATGATTTGTTTGAAAGGATTTTATCCTCAAATATCAAATGTATGTGTGAAGCCGAAACTTTTTGCAGAAAGGGCTATACTGACACTAAGGAATGAAGATGTTGATCTGATTAATTCGAAGGTCATTGAAAGCCTTTGCGGAGATGCTTATTGATATAAAAACTTTGACACAGTGATTGATGACCATTGTAACATATATCCAACAGAATTTTTAAACACGCTTTTCCAGAGGAAAGAGCCCACATGAATTGGTGTTAAAGCCAAACAGTCCTGTTATTTTATTGCAAAACCTTGATCCATCAAGTGGCTTATGTAATGGAACAAGACAGATTTGTAGGAAATTTATGCCAAACCTTATTACAATGTGAAATTTCTATTGGGTTTTCAAAGGGTGAGTTTGTTTTATTACCTCGAATTGGCACCAGATGCAACATGTTATCCATTCCAATTCCAAAGAATGCAATTTTCAATTAAACAGTATTTTACCATGACAGTCAATAAATCACAAGGACAAACGCTACAATAAGTGGGCTTGTATATTCATCAACCGTGCTTTTCCCATTGCCAGCTTTACGTTGCACTTTCAAGAGCAAAGAAATCAAGCAATATTAAGGTGCTCGATGAAAATTCTCAACAAGAATACAACAAACCACCCTCCACTATAAATGTTGTTTCCTATGACTTATTAGCAAAAGCTGGAATTTTATAACAGACTAACGAGAAGGTAATTTCATATTCATATTATTTATTGAAGAGTCGTTTCATTATTGTAGCAGTTCCGTGGAAAGTAAAACAAATGATAGTTGTCGTACTTTCAACACTCAATATGCTACAACCTTAGATGATATGTCATAACTATTATGCATTCTTTCCTTGCTCAGATGACATATAGGTGCAATGTTACACTAACATATATTAATCTGCAGTTCTATGCACTTATGTTGTGTCGTCCTCCTCAAGCCTTGTCAAGTTTGTCGCTTCAATTTTATTGTCGTTGAATCTTCTGCGCTACTGGTTAAAGGTTTACGCATCTTTTCTTTAGCTGTGAAAATTCTTTTACTGTGTTGTATGTTTAATGTCTTTGTGCGATGCATGTGCATTTGTGTATTCTGCTTCATCCTTTTTAGCTATCATTCATTTACTTGTATGGATGTGCATCTATACTTCATTAACACAAAACACCTACTTAAAAGTTCTACAATCAAAAAAATGTATATAGATTGCCATATCTTCATATGCTGATGCCTGTAATGCTTGAAGATGAATAAGAAGCACTGATGTTAAAAAAAATCAAGGATTGCGGTTTGTTAGCATCATAATCAATAATTGCTTGTAAGTCTCCTCTTATATGTTCGAATTTACTACATACCTATAAAATAGATGCTATATCACATCAGTCACATTCTAGGGAAATCTAAAACAAATGATCAATATATTTGCCCTTAAACAGGTATGGATTAGTAACACATATTTATTGCAAACAGTTCAATTAAAACAAACACTTTGATTGTAGCTTTTTGAAATAATGTTATAGTTTAGTTGATGGATTTGGTATTTGGAACTCTGTAACAAATCCTTTAGTTAATCTATTTTCCATGCTTTTGCAATTCAATCAATGTTCGAAATCACTAGTTGTTGTACAAAAGATCTTTATGCAGCTTTTACCATGCATCAATGTGCAACTGTTTAACAGGTAAGGCTTTTTTTCTTGTCATGATTATCAAATATCACTTCTTTAATCAATTACTTTCCTTGGAAGAGAAGAACATTTAGTATTACTTTGATGGTTCTTTTGGCAAAAAAGTATGTCAAACAATTAGCATACTTTGAACGAGTGTAACACCCCGTTAATATATCATATAAATAAATAATTATTTAATATATTTTAGTCGATTAAAATATATAAACACGTACATTTTAATTCTTCATCGTATAAGTTTTCGTAGTGCGTATGTTTCGTCACGTTAAAAGTTTATCGCGTAACGGTTTTAATCATCTTACAAGTTAATTGAACAATTTAATCAAATTATTATTATTAAGTAAAATTACATTGAATAATCCAATCTATTTGTGATTTTCTTACAATAATTTCACCTATTAATTAACCATGAATAATCCAGACTTTGAGGGGTATTTTCCTAGAGTAAACCCGGTGACCAAATGACTTGCTATAGCAAGTTTTATATTTTATTAAAAAGATAAATTAAAATAAAATGTCGAAAAAAATGTTCAAAAAAAATATTTGATTTTTTTTATTATTTCGAATTTTTTATGTAAAATTTTAAAAATTTTCTCTAATTTTAAATTAATTTTCAGTTTACTTTTTTGTTGAATTACCTACTATAGCAGGTCATCGCGTTAGCTAAGTTTGCTCTAGGCAAATACCCCTTAAAGTTGGAAATATTCATGGTAAATCAATAAATGGGTTTATTGTAGGAAAGAACAAATAAGTTGGATTATTCTATATAAATTTTCCTTATTATTAAATAAAAAAAATACTAAAGGGAAAGGGAATGGGTGGTTGGTTTCTAAAAGGTTGATAATCATATAACTCATCCCCTTAATGCCATACATGGAGACATTTAAGCTTATGAATTAATCCCTTAATCATTTCTTAACCCTTTCATATGGATGCCTATTATAGAACCAAAATCAGAATTTTTGCTTCATTTCCTACATTCCATTCAAACAAAGAGAGAAAAAAAGAAAAAAAAATTAAGTCTTGGTTTTGGGTTTTCAAGTGTCCTAATTCAAGTATTTTAAATTTTTTTTTTTTTTTTTGAAGGGTAATCTCTCTTAACTCTATATTTTGTTCTTTTACACTATTATTATTTTTTTATTTTTTTTTAAGGAAAGAATTTTTGATTTTTGATTGGTAAGTCATTATAATTCATAAACCATTAACAAAATTTTAATTTGTTTAAAGGAACATGTTCATACTTTTTATCAGAAATACATAGAAAGAAATAGATTAGTGATGGAAACATGTTATTAGAAGTACTCTTTGTATTTTGTTTCCTGATTTTATATAATGATAAGATTATGTATATATGTGTATATATATCACTAATTTATAAATAGTTTTTTTTTTCATGAGTAGAAATTTAAAAGAAAATATGTGATGGGTTGATTTAGAAACAAGGTTAATTGTTTATATGATATAAGATTGATAATCATCATTGAAACAATTACGATGTGTTTAATTATTAAGGATTTTAGTTGATATGTATATATGTTAGTATGAAAAATGTATTTTAAAATGAGAATATGAAAATGGAGTTAGATTTTTATATTTTCTGTTTTTTATAAAATTATTTATAATTTTGGTTGATTTAATTGTTTTGGTAAAAGGGTGATAAGCGGTAAAGTCGAATTTTCAATTTAAAAATTTTAAATTTTCCAAAAAGGACTGTAAAGTTACTGATTGTTTTTAAAATTAAGAAATATGGGGTTTTATGATTTAATCATTTAATATTATGAAGTATAATGATGCCTTGATGGCATAGAGCGGATTCGATGTGTGAACACATACTAATATGTGATTTTTTTAATGTGTGTTTGTGTTTAGGACCTCGATCCGTCAGAGGTTGAGATACCGTATGTGTGGTAATTGTGTTGGATTGTCGTACTACTAAGGTAGACGCTTAGACCATACTTTTGTAATCGGTTATGTAAAGTAATGTTGTATTGATTCTATGATGTGATGTTGTATATCACTTAAGGCTTAGACACCTCAAATAATATGAAATGAGTTTAACTTGGAAGTTAAGGATGATTGTGTTTATTACCTCTATAGGGTTGTTAAGTTGGATTTGGAATTATTATTAATATTATTATTATTATTATTATTATTATTATTATTATTATTATTTGGATCATTTACCAACTACAGTCTCTAAATTTACTCAATTTTAAATAAACAGCTGCAAACTTTGTTTGTTACCAACTACAGCCTCCAATTTACCAAACATGACATCGAGACAGCCAAAACAGCCAAAAAAAGGTAAAAATAGGTGTTTTGCGCTCTGAGCATCGTTGTTCAGTTCTGGAACGAGATGTAATAAACAAAGTTCCTAGTTATTCGAAATCGAAGAAACTTGTTGTCATTGTAAATGATCTTTATTATTATTATTATCAACTTTGGAGTTATAGAAGGTGGTAAGGCAAGGCCATCCCTTGTATTTGTGTCATATCATCCAGGAGGTGAAGAAAGAACTTAACTCCAATGATATCGTTGTCGTGGGTGAGTTCATGGACTAGTAACCTGAAGAAATTCCAAGTATGCCACCTCAACAGGAGAGCGATCACACGATTGAGTTGGTGCTAGGAAGGAGACAAATTTCTAAGGCTCCATATCGTATGGGTTCAACGGAGATGGAAGGACTAAAGTCACGGCTAAAGGAACAAATGGACAAAGGCTTTTATACGCTCAAGTGTTTCACTGTGTGGCGCTCTATTGCTGTTTGTAAGAAAGAAGGACCACAGTTTGAAACTACATACTCCCTCCGTCCCTATAAATTTACAGCATTTTCTATTTTTATCCGTCCCACTTAAATTGCAGTATTTCTATTTTTAAACTATGGCCCACCACTTTGTTTTAATCTCATCCACTGGACAAAGAGAATATTGATTATAGAGAGTTAAAGTATTGATTATAGAGAGTTAAAGTATTGATTATAGAGAGTTAAATATAGAGAGTTAAAGTATTGATTATAGAGAGTTAAAGTATTGATTATAGAGAGTTAAATAAGGCGACCGTCAAGAATATCCATTGCCTCAAATTGACAATTTATTTAATCAATTAAGGGAACCATAGATCTTTCAGAGATTAATCTTCAGTTGTGAATCTCAGAGAGAGACATCCTAAAGCACTTCTCAGTTCTCAGTCCACAACATCTAAGTATATATCCTAATCAATTTGACTTTATAGAGTTCAATTTTATTTTAACTTGTTTGTTTGTCAGTCCACAAAATCTATTACTCTGAATTAATATGCTCTTAACTAAATCAATCAACATTTTTCAGACAGTTTTGAAAACAACATCCGCATATACATAAACACAAAATCCAAGAAAGTCTAGACGAGATTAAAGAAAACACTAAATCAACAGCAGTTACTGAACAAGTCGAACAATTTCATCGACTATAGATCAAACGAGATTAAATCCACAATTACAGAGAACATTACCAACTAGTAGTCAAATTGATTTAAAGATTTTCAATTACACACTTCTCTACTGATATTCAACACCCAAGAAAACCCTAACCCTAGAAAATCAAGTCAAAAGAAACCCAGATTAAGCCCTCTCACCCCTAATTCTCCTAGCAAGCTGGATATCCTTAGGCATGATAGTCACTCTCTTAGCGTGAATTGCGCATAGGTTAGTATCTTCAAAGAGACCAACCAAGTACGCCTCCGCAGCTTCTTGAAGAGCAGCAACAGCAGAGCTTTGGAAACGGAGATCAGTCTTGAAATCTTGAGCGATTTCTCTAACAAGTCTCTGGAATGGAAGCTTACGGATGAGAAGTTCAGTGCTCTTTTGGTATTTCCTGATTTCACGAAGAGCAACCGTTCCAGGCCTGAATCTGTGAGGCTTTTTGACTCCGCCGGTGGCTGGGGCTGACTTCCTGGCGGCCTTGGTAGCTAGCTGCTTCCTTGGGGCTTTTCCTCCGGTGGATTTTCTGGCGGTTTGCTTTGTACGTGCCATTATTGAATGGTAGAAAGAAGATTGAAAGGGAGATGAAAAAGATTTTCAGATGGGAAGATTAGAGAAGAAAGCGATTAATGGGAGATGGATGGAATTTTGGGGGATTGAGTTTTTATTATTTATAAGGGATAAAGAAAATGGAAATTTGTGAAGCGGATCTGGACCGTTGATTAGAAGGAATAATCGAAGGTGGGTGTTTGCTATAAGGAAGATTGACACGGATCGTGGAAGGAGGATTGCCAAGATGGAAAACTTTCCCGCTTTATTTGTTTTCGAGTTTTGCGAAAATGTTTTAGGTGAATTGGTGACCGGGTGATGCTGATGGCTGAAAAAAACAATGGCGCGTTTCGCATCTATTTCAAAAAAATTTCAAGTGGTTTTAAGAGCATCAGCTAAGTAAAAGTTGACCCGACCTGTTAACACGATCTAAATCTAACCTGAAATAAGTGGGTTTGAGTTGAGATTTTTGACCTAATTAATTAAATGGGTCGACCCGAATTGATCTGTTTATTAAATGGGTTAGGTTCAGGTCAAAATTTTAAACCTGAAAAAAACCTGTATAACCCATTTAATTAAATGGTTTAATTTCGAGTTAAATCAATAAGTATAAAATAAACTTTGTTCATTTAATATTTTCTTATTTTCCATAGTAAATACAAAATAAACAACAAAAAAACATAAAATTAAAATTAAAGCCTAAAAAAATTAGATTTGAACAACGTTAAAAACCTTAAAACAAAAACAAAAAAATTATAAATGGGTTAAGTGAGTCAAAATTAGGTTAACCTCATATGTTATGGGTCGGGTAAAGGTTGTGATTTTCGACCCAATTAACTAAATGGGTTGGGTCTGGGTCAAGGGTTTTTTGACCTGTTTATATATGACCCGAACTCGATCCAACCTGATCTGTTTGATAGGCCTAGCATCAGCAATAGTTGGTGTATCAATTGTTTGACAGGCCAAAACAAGGTTTCAAATGTGGTACAAATGGTTTATGCCATTCAAAACTCTTTAAGAACTTGAATCAACTAGTTGACGTACTTTAAATGATGCAACTGATGATTTTCACATGACACCATTAACTCAATGCTTAAAATCTTAACCCCGGCTTATAGCTTGACAAATCATTTGTAGCAATGGATTCAATGAATTCTCAGAGGTGTCCCAATGTACATGACCCTGATGAAACACGTGATTTCTCAACTTGAATATTATTCTCAACCCTATGGTTTAACTAAGGTGTTTGCTGCTGGATTTTGTCTGTGTTTGTTGTTGGGAATTTTTGCTAGATTTTGATTGTGTTTGATACTGGAAATTTCATTATGTTTGCTACTAGATTTTGACTTTGTTTGCTCTGGGAATTTAATTCAATTGTGTTTGATGCTGGGAATTTGAGCATTACTCTTGTTATTTATGTGTTATTATGATTGATAGATGTTGTTGTGACTGTTAAATGAGTTCTCATGTTGTGATGGTTTTTGTTTGTTATGCTTAATGATAAAGGAACTCATATCGGATGTTTGTTAACTTTGAAAAAATGGTGTATGCACGAATATATGCGATCATGGATCAAAGTGTTTATTTGCCATGATGAATCTTTATTTGTGGTGAACCCTTCATATCTTTCTTTGTGTAGCAATTGTGGTGAAACATATTCCTTGAGGCATTATGTGTTCCCTTTTGTTAGTGTTACTGTGATTGTTAAATGAGTTCCCATGTTGTGATGGTTTGTTCGTTAGCCCAATCATGAAGGAACTTACTTGGATGAGTGTTAACTTTGAAAATATGTTGTGTATGCCTGAATATATGCGATCATGGATCAAATTGTTTTTTTTTTTGCCATGATGAATCATTATTTGTGGCGAACCAATCATATCTTTCTTTGTGTAGCAACTATGGTGAAACGTTTCCAGAGGGCATTATGTGTTCCATTACAAAAGTGTTGTAAAAGCTTTGATGTTTCATTACGTGTTACAAAAGCAATGATGTTCCACTAATAACATGTTATAAAAGCATTGATGCTCAATTGATTACATGTTAAAAAAGCATTGATGTTCCATTACATTCACTTTAACAATGTTAAGGGGTAAACATCACACACAAAAGTTGGCACTTAATGTTTAGATGTTAAACAGTGTTTTGCTACTTGAATTCTGTCAAGATGATTCAATAAAGTTACAGTGTTGATTCTAAAAAGTTGCTTGTTCCACTACTTTAATTATGCCATGTGTGGTGTTGAAGCTATGGTTGTGGATGTGTTATTAATTGGCTAAGCATGTTGTTGGTGTAAAACTCATCATTAGGTTTTCAATTTCTACCCCTATATTTGACACTATATCACCAAGGATAACATTATCAATCTTTTAACTAAGATGATGAACAACTTCAGCGACTAAATCAGTATCCACATGTAAATAATCTGACAACCCTCCTTGCCTTGCCAATTTGCTTTTACCCTTGCATGATATTGAGTAATCAATACATGAATTTTACATGCTTTTAATGTTATCCATGCAACTTTATATGCTTTGATTACCATGTTTTGATATGCTTCTGCATCAACATTTGTTAATTGCACGTAATTATATAATGCTTTTTTAGCGTTGTTGCAAAGCATGTATTGACCTAACAAATGTCAAGTCAAGTACATTCATGTCAGGGGAATTAGGGGGTTGTTGGACTAAAAGAATGTCAAAGCCTTCAAGTGATGAAGCTTGTCTAAAAAGGATGTCTTGATCTAATATGTGGGGTTTGGCATTGTCTTGTTGTATGTATATAGTCTTAGAGCTACCTTGTGGCAACTTAGCTCTAATTGCGGGTACGACATTTTCCGCCAATATCAATTTTTGTTTGTTCCTTAGTTATTGATTGAATTGGTTTGACTTTTAATTCCCCTCTCCTTTAATTTTTGGATGTTGTCAATGTCGGAACAAGATCCATACTCCTATTTTTCCGTCGTATAAACACTCCCCATTAGGTGAAAAAATAGGCTTTGCAATTGCACACATAAACATGATTTTTGCTAGAAATCTTTTTGATTGAAATCCCTATGAGGCTAAACTTCTCCAAGAATATAATTAGATAGTACATTTGATTGCATCTTGTCAAGTAGAATAATATTTCATTAATGTGCACAATGTTTGACATATCTCTAAAATGGAAATTACTCGTGAGAGAATCATATGTCAAATGAGAATAAGAAAAAAAATTAACCTTTCAATTTTGTTATTGTCGTTGAGACTTGGTTTGATTACATTTGTGTGCTTCCAGATTAGTTTTTGTTCCTTCCATCTGAACACCGTTGTTTGGCTTACTTGCACTTCTTATAGAATTACTAGTTGGATGATTTTGTTGTATTCTCCAACCCCTTAAACTTGTCTTCGTTAAATGCAATTTTTCTTACGTTTAGAACAACATTGCTCTTATGTTGCATGTCAATGACACCTCCTTCTTGTCCTTGTTTTTTAATCTCTTTCCATAGTATACTTATTGTCTTCCTAGAGCGGTTGTGTTGAGTAGCCTGCTCATAATTATCCCATGACTTGTCTTGCCATCTCTAGGTTTGATGGATACTAATAGTTGTTGGATACTTTGTGTATTTGTTGCATTATCTAACATGTTTTTTTGGAGTTATTTGTGATGGAATTTTGTCTTGTTTGTTATGAGGGGATCATTTTTGATTTCTTGTGTTACTGACTTACTGGTGGTGGGTTTTATGTTTTTATAATGAAATTTCAGAACATATTTTGGAATCTGTTTCAATTTCGCACCTCACCATAATGATGATGCAATTTTCACATTGAATTTCAATTTTGGTGCCCCACCAAAAAATAAGAACATAGTTGTGGGGTTTTGTTTTTGTACAGTTTATTTGAAGACAAATTGAAGATCGACTAAATTTCGAAAGTGGTGAAGATGGTATTGAAGAAAAATTGAAGACTAACTCATCTTAACTTTTTGTACTGTTTATTTTTTTATGGGACATTTTACATTGTAAGCACCAGGTTAAGGGAAACGCATGTAATAACTAATCTTGTTTTCGTTTCTACATGATAAGCACCAACTGTATCAAACTAGCTGCCGTAACTATATTGCAAAAAAAACATTTAAAAATTGTTATATATGGAAATTACAATTTTACCCTTGTTTAATTCTTATAAAAGTCATCTTCTTCCTTCAGTTTTCTTCTTTACCACCCACATTAATCTTATGAACAGGCTCTAAAATCTGAGAAGATAAATTCTTATACTCTTTTTTACCATTATTATTAAGATTCATCACCCCAAAATCAAGAATCAAGTTATCAGGAGCTGAAATCACTTCAATTGCATCATAAATTCTCTTAAATACATCATAGAAGGTCTAAAACCATGAAATAATGAATACCCATTAACGGAAACACTAAAAATAGCTGAACTAAGATTATAATTTTGAGATTTAAAAGGCCAAAAATGAAAACGTACCAAATGAATTCCAATCTTTTTGATGTTGAATTCATATGTAGTAGACCAAACTAAGAAAACTTTAGCTGAATTATAAATTGGAAGTGAATTTGTTTATGGGTTAAATAGAAAGAAATCTGGGTTTTGTTAAATCACCAACAAAAACCCGATTTTCAATTGTAGTATTAGTGTTGGAACCACAATTTATAAGATAATTATCCGGTGGGTAATATGAAGCAACACAAAAACAGCTCAAACAACATAAAACTAGCAGAGAAAAACAAGAAATGGTGATTTGTGTATCCATTTTTGTTTGGTATTGATAGAAAAATGTGTCATTAAGCTTAATAGAAGTATTATTGCATAAAATTGGTAGTAATGGTGGATAGTGTTTGAAAGAAAATGATGGTATAGTTACGACCATTTACCCAACTATGGCTATGAAAGATTGAAGAAGATGGGTATGGATGTAAGAAAGAAGAAGATGATGAAAAATTAAACAAGAGTAATATGGTAATTTCACCCTTTAACGGTCGTCAAACGTTTTTTAGCCCATATAGTTATAACAGTTAGTTTCCCTTAATCTGGTGCTTACCATGTAGAAACGAAAACAAGATTAGTTATTACAAACGTTTCCCTTAACTTGGTGCTTACCATGTAGAATTTCCCTTTTTTCATCTAAGTTATTTGCTAAATGATATGTAATTTCCTAAGTCTTTGAATGTTTTTTGAGTTAATGTAAGTTCTGTATTTTTTATAATGAATGTAATTGGAGATACGTTTTTTTAATGACTGTAATTTGAAAGCTGCTTCATTTTCAATTATCTGATTTCAATTATCTATTCAAAAAATATTGAATTTTCCCTCCATGAGAAAGTGTCATCAACTTTTTCGAGGCAAACAAATCTCAATTAAGAGAAAAGGGAGGGGATAATTAAAGTTAATCTTTCTCACTAACTTTTTCACAAAGTTGACATTTTAGTGGTCTCTCCTGGCCTCCTCCCTCCTTGATTTTGGTGCAAAATTCAAATGTCCCCTTTTATATGAATTGGAGGAAGTATAACAATTTTCAAATTATAGGATAGAATCGATGAGATTTTGTGTCAGAGTTTTCTAAAATTGTGGTACCATTTTTCTGAATTGAGTAGTGATGTCATGAGGCGAGTTACCTGGAACTGAACCGTCTAAGATTTATTAGAAATGTTTAAATCTTTCAATGGTAAAATTAGCTTAACATCTGATATTTGGTATGTTCCTCTACATTGTGAACCTTATATGTTTGTGACAGCATATTGGATTCACCATAATTGGTTTATTCAAAAAACAATTATCGTCTTTGAGTTAGTATCCAAAAAATATAATGGTCACAACATAAAATTTAGATTAATAGAGGCATGTAAAGAATGGAGCTTGCTAGATAAGATATTCTCTAGTGTTAGATTATTACAAGTGATGTTGTGCTCATGTAATTAACTTATCATGCCAAGTAGGTATTAGAGAATTAAGTGATTTGTTATATACCATTAGAGACGTTGTAAAGAGGAGATACAAACAATTATGTGAACACTATGGACTTAAAAAAGGCATATTGGACATTGAATACTCAAACACGTCGGGGCTTGACCCATGATGTTTTCGAAAAGGCTATTAAACATCGTATTGTCATAACATGCCCAACTATATAATGAATGTACGGAATAAGGTCTAAGCAATGCAGCATAGGAACTAGCTATATGTGTACGCAAAATATCAGAAGCTTATGACCACGCAACAAAGATTTCTTCATATGTGTATGAACCAAATATCAACCTAGTGGTAAGTGAGTACCGTTATTTACCAATTGGTTAACTACAAAAAAGATGACAATAATGAATTTTCAGGCCAATTCTTGAAAAACTGATGGATAAATGAAAAACATATTTAAATGATTTTCCTTAATTAATTTTACAGAATTGCATCAATTTTAGAGTAGCTCTTAAACAAAAAATCTTACCAAATTGATAGGCTTTTACTACCATTCCTTAGAATCTTCACATAATGATGTGGATAATTATGTTTAAAACAATAAAGGGCTTTTATGAGAGCTTTATGGTCTCTATGCGAGTGTATATGACCCTGCCTACGATATGTTTAGGCATGCTAGTGTCTCAGTACGTCCCACTAAATTTCATCTGTCATAGCTAGCATAATAAGTCAAGATGATAGTTATATACGTCCCACTAAATTTCATCTGTCATAGCTAGCATAATAAGTCAAGATGATAGTTTTATAGGGCTTTCGTCTTCCTCACCCTCCGCTCTATATGTAGAAATATTTAATTATCGTAAACATCTTTTTGAAATTGCACCAAATTGTTTTAATATTATAGAATGGTGGAAAGAAAAAATCAATAAAATTCCCTATATTATCGACAATTGAAAATATATCCTTGCAATTCTTGTTTCTACTATTGCGTCAGAATCTAACTTTAATATAGGTAAAAGAGTATTTGATGAAAAAAGATCTTGTCTTACTCCACACACTATTTAAATATGTGCTTGTAAGAAAGATTGGGATTAAGCAGATGTCCGTACACAAGGACTAAAAACGATGACAACTAAGATGATGATAACAATTCATGGATGTAGATGGTTACATCTGCATCATTAGGAGGAGAGGCAACGGATAAATCGAACTAACAAGAAAATGACAACAGAGATGACAAATATTATGCATATTAGACAACGGTTAACAAATAAAAATAAAAGGTATTATAAGAACTATGTGGGCTTTAATTCCTTCAGGATACGTATGCATCTTAGTATTCCTTTGGGATATTAGGTGCAAGTTTACTTTCTCCCTTTTTTATTAATTAGCTTTATGATTAAATTCTTTTTTTATTAACTTTTATTCCTTTTTTTATGGACTGACACAAGAGATGGCACGGCAGATCAAGAACAAAACTATATGATATCGATAATATTTAACAAAATGTGTTTCAGAGGTTTTAACCTAGCTGATTGCATTCACGTAGCAAAGCTTCTACCAATTAACTAGCACATATATTAGTATCTCTAGGTATATAATTTTATACTAGTATATAAGTTGAATGCTGTCAGCCGACATCTTTGACAACCCTTATCTACCCCTTAAAGATGGGTATATATAGTAAGGGTGAATGGATAAATAAAGGGAAAGGAGAACAGGGAAAATAGGAAAAAGACCTCTATTGTTAGTGTCAACAATATAACATGAAGATGAAGAATAGGTGAAGTAAAAGGAGCTATTATTATAGTTTATTATTCTTTTTGTTTTTTTAAAATGACATGTACACATTACTGCTAAGTCAAGCGTAGCTAACACAACTTATTTTAAGCTTATTTTTTAAATTATTTAGGGTAATGAGTGTCACGTAAAAATATTAGAAAAAATAAGCTTCTTTGAAAAACGTTGTTCTTGCTTGTTTTCTTACTCAGTTGATGAAGATGGTATAGGTGAAAGTGAAGGTAAAGAAGAAGAATCGGGAGAGGTTAATTGGGTTTGTGGGTTTGATGAAAATGAGCTTGATTTTGGGTTCTGTAAGCCCATTGGGCTTTGTTGTTTCCATTGATGATGATTTGTAGAAGTTGCAAATCTTGTCTTTTAATGTTAATACTACTATCAGGGGCGTTTGGTATAAAAAGTGGAACGTGAATGGAAATGAAACTTTAAGGAGCGGTAAGGAAATAATAAGGGTTATTGTTGTTAGTTGTTTGGTATGATTTAGGATCGTCGATTAGCAAGGGTAAAGTCGGCTATCGCCCAGGGCCTCGTATTTTTAGGGCCCAAAAATCTTATTTTATGTATATAAGTGATATTAATTTGAATTAAATTTATTATAACTTATATTTTTTGCTAATTAATACTCCCTCCAACTCAATTCAATTGTCCCATTTCCTGATTTGGGCAATTCACTTCAATTGTCCTATTTCCTTTTTTGTCTATCTTTTTTTTTACCTTAATACCCCCACTTTTCCAATTCCCAATACCCAACTACCACCTATACAATTAATTTAATCAATTAAAACACCCAACTACCACCCGTTTGAGTTGGAGGGAGTATAAGTTTTTAGTGTTTTTTATAAAGTAGTTTAAATACAAACAATAAAAAACAAAATGTGTATTATATTATGTGTTATGCCGTAAGTCATTAGGGGCTCTTTTTAATCTTTTGATCTGGGGCCTCCTGGTCTGATAATGTAACAGTACTTGTTAACAAAAAGTGTTACCGAAGCTTTGAGAGTGGAAACAAATTGGAGGAATCAACTACCAAAGGGAAACAAATTGGTTACCTAATCTATAACTATTACTAAAACAAAACACAGCTGACATCATCATTGTAAAAAATTGCTTAAGTGTCGCTTTCTCAATAAATAGTTTTCCCTCTAAAATTGGATGATGATGTCATCATTATGACTGTCATAAATTATTTTCATATCTTTGACTTACTACTATCTAATTATTATTTTTTATATTCTAGGTTACATTATTTAAAGTATTAGATAATCATATATTTTATTTTATTTTATTAATTATTTATAAAATCTTTTCAATTTTATTTATTAATTGAGTATTATTTGATATATTGGATATTTTGAGATAATTAAAGCATAATATACTTTTTGTTTTTTGTTGTGATTTACTATTTGTTATTTAAAAAAATTTCACAATCACATGCGCGCATAATACAAAATATCATACAATGTACATAATATATACAACTGTTTAGAGTGAAATGAAATATAACTATAATTTAATATTTATTTCTTAAATTGTAAATTTTTTCATGTGTAAAAATATATCAAAATTTTTTTAAAGCCGTGCATGGCACGGGAACTATCTAGTTATCTTAACAAAGTACAAACACAAAGTAAAGATTTGCTTATCCATTTTTCTAACTTGATCCCAAAAAATGCATACCAAACATACCGTTAACTAGGGGTGAAAGTTCGATTTGCGGTTTGGTTTTTTCATAAAACCAAATCAAACCAAATTTATTTCGGTTTTTGATTTTTCAATCCAAACCAAACCAAATTGGGCCTCAAACCAAATCGAACCAAACCAAATTATTTCGGTTTAGACTTTTTCAAACCAAACCAAACCATATTTTTCGTTAAAAAAAGAGGGAAACTAGGAAATGAGTGGGGGTATCAAGTACTCAAGTGTGGGATGGCGGTGTACAAGTATTATCAAAGTTTAGGGTTTTTAATCTTTTAGGTTTAGAATGTATTGGGCCTGGGCTAATACATTAATATCAGTGGGCTATATGTAATTTCTTATATATTTCGGTTTGCGGTCTAGAATTTCGGTTTTCGGTTTTTGAAAATTCTAAACCTAATCCAAACCTTAATAATTCGGTTTTTGAATTTTCAAACCTAATCCAAACCAAATTTAAAAATCACCAAACCATATTTGTTATTCGGTTTGGTCAGGTTCGATTTGCGGTTTTAATCCGAATAAGTTTCACCCCTACCGTTAACTAGGAGTGTTCACCGGTCCAAACCCGGACCGAAATCTCAAAAATGCTAAGACCAGAGACTGGACCGGTTCCATCCGGTCCTATCTAACCCGGATTTCATCTGGTCCGGGTTTGGACCGGTTAGACCGAAAATAATTTTTTATACCAAAAATAAATTGAAAAATGGATGATTAAAAAACAATTTAGCAAATTAAATTTTATAAAATTAAAATATTTGAATTAAAAAATTATTTTGTGTTGAAAATAAAATATTTAAAGCCCTTTAAATAAGTATATACATAACAATCGTAAATATTATTCACTTTTAAAATCACTTTTATGTGCATCCGGTCTCATTCGGTCCAACCCGGATTTTTCTAGATTTAGACCGGACCGAACCGAAAACCTAAAATGTCGAATATGTAAGACCCGGAGACCGGACCGGATGCAACCAGTCCGATCTCACCCGATTCCGATCCGGTCTCATTTTGCACACCCTTACCGTTAACTTGTTCATAATCAAAGAGAGGAAGAAACAGAGGAGGTGGTGGTATACCTCTAAATTTTTGGATTGTAATTGTTTCTCTCTATATATCATCTTTTGATGGGATTATGTTTCTCTCTCATCTTTGGTCTCTCACTCATTTAATTAAATTTGCCCTTTTTAAAAAGTTTTTAATGGATAGTAATAAATAAATAGAGGAATTGTGATGAATTTGAACGATACCCAATCCATGGATATATTTTTAGATTAAGATAGATAAAAAAAGAAAAAATTATACAAAAGTA
Organism: Amaranthus cruentus; assembly: GCA_019425755.1. Lineage (NCBI taxonomy): Eukaryota > Viridiplantae > Streptophyta > Magnoliopsida > Caryophyllales > Amaranthaceae > Amaranthus > Amaranthus cruentus. Next base: position 6,472,917 of record CM033456.1, read on the forward strand.
CGTAATCTATACACCTTTTTTTTAAACACTACCTTATATAAATATTTTTTTAAAAAACTACCTTATATAATACAATTCTTTGCAAAACACTACCTTTAACAAATTTTCCTCAGTTGACTGTTAACATTAATGTTGGCCTGCACGGAATTGTATTATATAAGGTAGTGTTTTGCAAAGAATTGTATTATATAAGGTAGTGTTTTGCAAAGTATTGTATTATATAAGGTAGTTGTTTATGCAGGTCAATGTTAATGTTAACAGTCAACTGACGAAAATTAGTAAAAGGTAGTGCTTTGCAAAGAATTGTATTATATAAGGTAGTTTTTTGCAAATTTTTTTATATAAGGTAGTTTTCTTAAAAAAGGTGTATAAATTAGGTAATTTCTTATAATTTTTCCTAATAATTGGTTTTTGAAGAAGAAAAAAACCCACGTAATGTTTTGGGTTCTGAAGAGGTTTGATTATAAGTTACTAAGTAGCACTATAATTGCTATTATACGAATTGAATTTTCTTGATCTATTGTTTCGTGTATTTATTGTATCACAAATTCTTGCTATAGACGGTCTATAGTATAGACAAGTGTAATGGTCCATCATATTTTTACACTTTCTAAAAAAACAATTGAAATTTCCATTGGGTTGGGCTGCTGAGAGTGTCGTCTATGCCATAGACGGTCTCTCAGGAGACCTTCTGTTGTTGTATTTCATCAACGATTTTAGTAGCTTTTACTGATAAAACGAGAATGTTACTTGTTTATGTGTGCACACCGAAGAGGAGATCATAATAACTACTTCTTCCGTTTTGATTTACTTGCTACCATTGTATGGGCACAAAGATTAAGAAGTTACTGTGCAATGATGAGCACTGAGCAGTAGGTGGAAAGTTGCTTTTTTGGAAATTTCTAATATTATTTTTTGAAAAATGAAAAAGAAAAATAGGAGTAATTAGATATAGAGTAGGATAAAAATAGGAGTAGATATAACTTTAAATGATTGGTTTTTCACTAAAAAAAGGAAATGTAGCAAGTAATATGAAATTTTCCGAAATGAAAAATGTAGCGAGTATTATGGAACGAAGGAAGTATGAATGAAATACTCTCTCCTATTCTTCTTATTAGTCCCATTTTCAAATAGGGTTAAGTAACTTTATTAGTCCTATTTCTATTTATAGTATGTATTTTTTACCTTATTACCCTTACTCACATTACCTTATTACCATTAATCTAATGAAAAAACATCAACAATTTACTTATTATCATTTCTATCTCCTTTTTTAGTGTATCTATTTGACCCACCTAAAAATTGATGAAAATCAAACGAGACAAAGAGAGTAAGAGATAATAACTGAATGGGAAAGAAGAAAAAAAAAAAAAAAACTCTGAGAAAAACGAAGTCATTAAAAGTGTTTTCCATATTAAGTTTTTCAGTAAAAACACGGTCCCAAACAACGTTTTCCCTTTGCTAATAAAAAACCCAACTTTCTATCCCATTTGGATTTAAAAAGGATGTCTAAAAAGCATTTATGCTGTAAGCTTCTTTATACAAATATTTTTACGTGACAATTACTTCTCTAAACATTAGAGAAAAAGCTCAAGCAAATAACCCAAACATTGAGATTAATTATTATGGTTAATAAAAATCAAAATTATTGTAAAAAATTCAACAAAAAATCGAATTAACCTTAGCAATTTTTCCAAATTTTTATTGTCTCCAATATAAAAGTAGTTCTTAAGGAATTATTAGGATATGATTACACATAAGAAAACAAAAATATTAATTAAAATATCACAAATATGATAATTCTAAAAATATTTTTTGAAATATAATTCAAATATTGCACAAGGACTTCAAAGTCTATAATAATATTTATTGAAGAGGGAAATTAAGACCAATAACAAGAGATAATGTAAGAATTTGAGAAGACCAATACAAATACACACAACATGATCGAACAACAATCAAAAAAATGAAAATAAAAAGTGGGTTTCCTTATTAATTATAATATTTTAGGATGATTCATATAATTATAATTAGGGAAATTTCAGGCGGTAATCCTGAGGTTTTGGGTTTTCCACGTGGTAACCAAAACTTAAAAATAAAAATCCACGCGGTAACCCTAAGGTTTACCAAATTGTTCTACCGTGACCCTTTTACACATAAAATGTTAGAAAAACGTTAGCAAACGTTAATTTTGAAGCTTTAAGGCCGTTGCACATTTATGCGACTCATCATTTCAAATGCTATCCGTATATTAATCTTTTCCCCCAAAATATAAACTCTAACTCTACCATCTTTGGATTTAACGGAAAAAAATATGATTTGGATGAAAAATGGTAGAGTTGAGGTTTATGTTTTAAGGAAAAACATTGTAAGTGATGGCATTTGAAATGGTGAGTCGCACAAATAGACATACAACAACCTTAAACATTCGAAATTAATATTTGCTAAGGTTTTTATGTGAAAAAATTAAGGTCACGGTAAAACAAATGCGTAAACCTTAGTGTTATCGCGTGGATTTTTAAAAAGTTTTGGCTACCACGTGGAAAATTTAAAACCTCTGGGTTACCACGTGAAATTTTCCTTATAATAATAATTATTATTAATCAATAAGAAGTGCAGTAATTTTGTCTTGGGAATATTTGCTTACAGTGTACCCATCTGCATCAATAGAATAGATTTCATCGTTGATTCTATTTAGGTTTAGAATTTGAAGAAGTAAAGGCATTGGAATAGTAGTTGGTCGAAACATTGATTCCGTTACATCTTTCCAACCATCTTCCACCATTTTTTGAAGCTTCTCATATGCTTCATCTTGTGAGACTTTATAATGTTTCATATAACATTCAATTGATGTTGCTACATGTTTTCTATTTTGCTCAAACTGTCATGCCAAATATGGAAACACAAATTAAAGTTGCTCATTAATTATATGATTTAGGTGTATTATTGGAATAGCAAACGTTAATTTCAAAGCTTTAAAGCTGTTGTACGTCTATTTATGCGACTCACCATTTCAAATGTCATCAGTTTCAACCTTTACCCCCAAAATATAAACCCTAACTCTACCATATTTGGATTTGGGGGAAAAATTAATTTTGATGAAATATGGTAGAGTTGGGGTTTACATTTTGGGGAAAAAGGTTGAAACTAATGGGATTTGAAATGGTGAATCGCATAAATAGACGTACAACAACTTTAAAGCTTTGAAATTAACGTTTGCTAATATTCTTATGTGCAAAAAGGTCATGGTGGAACAATTACGTAAACCTCAGGGTACCCGCGTGGTTTTTTTATAAAAGTTTTGATTACTATGTGGAATACCCAAAACCTCAGGATTACCACGTGGAATTTCTCGATCATTAAAAAAAACAAAAATACATACCTTGAAGCTGGCCATATCGTTTAAGATTCTACCAATCATGCATACTGCTGGTATAAGAGGTTTAGGTTTTCGACGAAGCCACTCAAAAACTTCTGTATTTGCTATCTCCATAAATTGATATGTGGTTGCTATGAACTGCAAATAAGTCGAACTTACAATTCCATTCTTCATATATTCATCAAAAGTAGGAATATACTCTGCATCACACCATTTTGCTTCTTGCATGTAGGCACAACATAAGTCTTTCCACTGTTAACATCAGCAATTATTATTAATTATTACCTCTGTCCCATTTGATTTGCATCAAAGAGAGAAAGAGTAATTTTAAGAATGTGGTAATAAATGAATAGAAAGATTGAATTGTGTGGATGAAATTAAAAAAAATAAAAATGTATGGATGAGATTAAAAGAAAGTGGTGGGCCATCACCCAAAAATAGAAATGATGCAAATTAAACAGGACATAACAAAATGGAAAATGCTGCAAATTAAATGGGACAGAGGGAGTAGTCATATATTATTGGCAAATGGCAACAAATAAATACTCCCTCCGATTTTTTTTTATTGTCCATTTTGGGTTAGACACTCATATTAAGAAAGTGGTAGTTGGGGTATTTTAAATGATTATAATAATTGTAAAGATAGTAGTTGGGGTATTTAAGTGATTATAATAATTGTAAATGTGTTAGTTGAGATATTTTAAATAATATAAGTGGGGTATTATGGTCTTTACTTGTGTAAACATGAAGTATTAAGGTAAAAAATCTTTGGGAGAACTCACCAAATAAGGAAAGTGGACAATAAAAAAGAAACGGAGGGAGTATTTTTTTAAAAAATTAGAAAAACCAATAATAGATTGTCTTACTTCTTGTTGGAGATAATTGAAAGCATAGGCTCTTCCTTGTTTGGATAATTCATCATCCAAAAGCAATGATGTATCAAGAAGAGTCTCATAAATTAACTTCATGTACTCTGGGAGCTTATTCATATACCTTTTATCCCACCTATTATAAGGTTAAAACACTATATTAATTAGTTTAATCACTTACACTATATTTGGATAGCAAATTAAGAGAGAAATAAAAGCAAGGGAAGGGGAAGGGAAAGAAGGGAAAGGAAAGGCAAAGGCAAAGAGAGAGAGTGCACTTCGTTTGTTTCAAAGAAAAAGGAATGGAAAAGGATGGAACCTTTTCCTTTTCCCAAATTTTTTTAAAATCCCCTCCATATTCCTCATAATTTCTCGTTTTATTAACTAAATAAGAGATTATTCTTCCTTTCAAATCACTCCTTTTCCTTTTCGTCCATTTCTCCTTATTCAAACACAATGTTAAGATGTAAATTTAATTGTATAAATGAGATGAAGAAAAATTATGTTTCTGATAAGATTAGAAAAGAAAATTTTGAAATATAGAGAAAATAAAAATATAGAAAAATCAGTAGAAAAAAGAGAAAAATAAACTATATATAGTAATTTAAGAGAAAGGAAATGAATAATTATACTTGAATTTAGAATTAAACAAACCTTTGAATAACTTGAGTGAAGAGTTCTAACTCTTGAATAGTTCCATAGGCATCATATGTGTCATTTAAGATGGAAACAAGTTTCAACCATTTAGTGTGAACCATTCTAGCAATTGAGTCTTTTGGTTGTGGATACATAGATACAATCCAAAAGTAGCACTCAACTAACCTATCTCTTGCGTATGGAAGTTTTGTTGGAAAATCAAGATTCCTCCACCACCTGTTGATTTAGTGTCAATCATACATAATATTAATTTTGTTGTATAATAGAAAAAAAAGATTGAATGAGTGATTTTCATTTGTCTTTCTTTAATTGGCTGATATTAATAGAATTTCAGTGATTAGCATTTACACACTTGCCATATTTACAATTAATAAACATCAATTTAGGAAAACGATTGATTATATAAATCAGTAAAAATAAATTAAAATAAGGGATTAGCATTTACACGCTTACCAATACCATATTTACAATTAATATACAATAATTTAGAAATTGAATGATCATCTGTATTAGTCAAAATACATTGTTATATTACCATGAATACAAATTTGAATTTTTGAAAAAAGTGGAGTATATTGGACCAAATGACAATTATAAAAACAAATAAATTGATGACTTCTTGTCTAAGGAGCACTCATCCACCCTCATCCTTGATGTCCTTCACTGTCCCTAAGTCTTGTCTCTACTTAGACCTGACTCTAGCCTGCTTAAAAATATGCTTATCCCCCTCTTTAGTATCTATCTTTTGATAAAGTCCTCATATGCTCGACATTTTGCCTTTGCTCTGGCTTTTTAACCACCCGTTTAGCTTCTATATAACTCTCTTTCTTTTGTATCTTATCCTCCTTCGTGCAAGCCAAAAGTTTCTGGAATTTCTTGTTTTTGTCTTTTATCTTCTTTTGTAACTCCTCATTCCATAACCACGACTCTTTGTACTCCTTTTATTTTCCCGTCGACACCCCTAATACCTCCTTTGCCGGTTTTTGAATGGATTCAGTCATAAGTCATAACCACCCACATTAAATTAGCATCGCCAGATTTACTAGGGTAGCTCAATGAGTTGATCTTGCTTGATAGTGTTGTGTCCATATCCCCTCGAAGTCTACCCCTCTGATCGTTTGCCTGAAATCTATCTTCTTCTCGGCAATATGCCTCCTCATCCGAAACACTAGTACCAATAACCTATGTTGGGTGGGCATCTCTGTACGCAGTACCACTTTACAATCCAAACGCGAGGTCCAATCACCCTTCCGTACTAAACAGTAGTTAAATTGGGTTGCATGCCCACCACTCTTGTAAGTTATCAAGTGTTCATCCTTTTTCCTAAAAATCAAGTTTTCTATAACTAACTCCTTTGCTAACGCAAACTCAAGCAAGTTCTCTCCACTCTCATTTCTTACACTGTAACCGAAACCACCAATGAACCGAGCTAAAGTTAGAAGCCTTCTTGCCTATATATCCATTGAAGTCACTCCCTATAAAAACTTTATTATCAGTAAGGATAGTACCTATAAGGTCTCCTAGGTTATCCTAAAACTCTCGCTTCACTTGCTCATTAAGCCCAACTTGGGGCCCATATGCACTAATGATCGATAAGACCTCTTCTCCCACTACTATTATAACTAGAATACTCCTTTCATTGCACCTCCTCACTTCTACTACTTGCTTTAGGATATCATTAGCTATAAGAATACCAACCCCACTACGTCTCTCGTCCAAACGTGAACACCACACCTTATAACCATTTTTAACTCTTGCTTTTTGCTCCTTCCACCTAGTCTCCTGTACACATCCACATGAATCCTGTATTTAAAAAGCTCTGTCGGCACTGTCCCCATTCTTGCTTTTAAACTCTTGCTTTTAGGATGCCTATGTTCCACGTCCCCATTCTTAATTCAAGATCCTATTTACGCTGCCCCGGACCTAACCTCAAGTTGCCATAGGTCCTCTCTACCTCTACCTTTATCTCTACACTCGATTACCCAAGACAAGACTAAAAAGGATGTTCACTCCCTCACAAACATTAACACCACTAAACTCAAGCACAACCAAGCTAGAAAACCCTCAAAAGGTTAAAACAAAGAAAGAAAACTAATAAAAGGTAAAAGATAAATAAAAGATAAGATAGGTAAAAAAAGGGAAAGACAAAAGAAAAAAGGAAAAATTATTGTGAATAATTCAATCTATTTTTGATTATCTGTTAGTAATTCCACCTTTTGAATTTTTTTTTTAAAATTCAACCTTTGCTTTTAGTTTTGTAGCAAATGGACCCTTCAAAAAATGACTTACTATATCAGGTTACCTCTCATATTCTTCCTTGTTTAAAATAATCCAATCTATGTCTCATTACCCGCCAATAATCCCACTATTAATTTTTTTTTATTAATAATCCAACCTTTGCTTTTAGTTTGTTGCCAATGGACGCTTCAAGAAGCTAAATGAAATTGCTATTATTTTCCAAGCTTATGAGTTGATCATTACATAAATAATAATTGTCTTTACATACATATCCCATCATCTAAGGGAGTTCAAAAAAATCGACCCGCTTGACCCCTCCTGCCGACCCACATTTTAAATGGCGGGTCAATTTCTTTTAAAAACAATATAATCCCGATCGGGTACCCGACCCGCCTTAACCAGGTTGGGTCATGGGCCGAAAAATACATTGAAACGGGTACCGTTGACCTGTTATGTATTATCTTTATCAAGTTGAAATTGACATGTAAAAATTTTATAATCAATATAATTATTAAAAAATTAATAATAATCGTATGTTTTTCACTTCTTTTCATAGTTTACTATCCTTTAAATCAGTGGCAAAAAGAAATTTAAAATTTATAAAATTATGGATTTTTTGATAATAATTGAAATGAAAATGTGTTAAAGAAATTAAAAGAGAATTAAGTTGTATGGATGAGATATGTTGATAAACTAGTGGCAAAGAGAAATTGAGTATTTAACCTCTTGGAGGTCCATTGACACAAAATGAAAACAAAGGTTTGATTAATAAAAAACTTTAAAATGTGGGATTATTGACAGGTAAAGGGAAATATGTTGGATTACTATAAAGAAGGAGAAGATGAGAATAACAGGTTATTTTCTAAATGGTCCATTGACAACAAACGTAAAGTAAAGGTTGGATTATAAAAATTTCAAAATGTGGGATCATTGGCGGGTAATAAAAAATAAATTGGATTATTCACAACAGTTTTTCCAAGAAGAAAAAGGAGAAACACACGTCGTCAAACAAAACCAAATTGTATATTGAACGAGCGAATGCAAAACAAAAAACAAAGAAGGACTTACACACAGTAACCAACAACAATAACAGAATGAAAACTGGGCTAACAAAAGACACGTCACTGGATCCTATGTAACTAAAAGTTTTAGTATGATTTTTTTATTAAGTTGTTAAATGGTCTAATAAATGATACCAAACCCAATATATATATACCATTAGAAATTTAAAGTAGTAATATTTAAATTAAATGTCACTAATATATCCCACTAAAAGTATATAATGTTATAGTGAGGGGGTAGAGTTTAGAAAGGTATTAGAGCTTATATAATAGATTTATGAGTAATATCTAAAAAGAATAAAAGGGCAAACTCAGACTAAAATAATGTATAAGGAAAAAACAGGCACAAAAGAATATTATTTATGTACACACATGCAGTTTCTACAAAAGAGAAAAACATTTTTCATTTTTACTTTTTCTTGTGTCGATAAAGGTTTTGTTTAGTTCATCTTGAAAAAGGAAATAAAAAATAAGATTTAATCAGTAAAAATTAGTTATGATTAGTAAAAATCAGGTTGAGTCAGTAAAAATATGTTAAAACTAGTAAAATCTATTGTTAATCAGTATAAATTAGTTTTAATTAGTAAAATACTTTTAAGTGGTATTAAAAAATCAATTTAAATTAGTAAATGTCAGTTTCAATCAGTAAAATTCAGTTACAATTAATATAAATCAATTTTAATTACAATCAGTAAAATTAGTTTCAATTTGTAAAAATGAGTTAAGTTAGTAAAAATTATGTGAACTACACATGTCCTAAATACTCATCAATGCCTTTTAAATTCTAATAAAGAAAACACTGAAATAGCGACAACACAACTATGATGAAATAGAATTACATCATGTATTTTTAAAAGATCGTCTTAAGTTTTGCGATGAGAAAAATGAGTTATCGTGTATTTTAAAATTGTTTTAACAAACTAAATTTAGTGGTGGTTAGTTTTGTCGCCTGTTCACAAACTAAATTACGTTACTAAACTAGTATGTCGCCAGTCCAACGTTTGTCAACTATTTTTTAAATATTTTGAAGGATTAAAGTCTGTTGTTAAACTATCCTCCATAAAAGGAATTCATATCATTTTTATTTTTTATTTCTTTAGTCTTATTATGAAACAAAAAAATTAAAGCAAAAGCTTAATAATCACTTTTAGCAGTGAAACAAAATTAAGGGAGTAAGATTAGCATTATAATATCTTATATTAAAAATATTGTTATTTGTTATAAAAATATTTTGTATATTAATGTTAACTATTTCTTTTGTAATTTACCTTTATATTAATTTAAATATAAATTTAATTTAATTATTATTGCACGTTATATTATTTCATTAATAAAAACATTAAAATTAAATAAATATAAATATTAATTAAAATATACATCATATAAATATATACATAATTATAATAATTTAATATTATGGTAATAAATTAATAAATATATTCTAATAAATAATAATAATAATATTTATTATTATAAATAAACTAAAATGTATGTAGGTTAAGTTGGGCTATGTTCATTATTATCACGATGATCATATGATGAATATGGTCTTTGCACGTATCTGTGACAAATAATACGATGAACTCGCGAAAAAAATATATCTGTCAATTTACACGACGAAATCCGCGACGACTACGTTCGTAGCATGTTTTAGCGGTAGCATGTTTTAGCGATTGTGTTTGCGGTGACATAAATTTAATTTCAATGTATTTATCGCTATAGCTTGGCTTTTACATGTAACAAAATGGTAACAAAAAAAAAATACCGTGAATAATATAATTTTTTGTTAATTTTTCTATAATAATACGAATTTTTAATTAACCATGAATAATATCAATTTCAGGGGTTTTTTTCCTAGAATAATAGCACCTTTAGTTTATTAACTAATTTACTAATTTTTTTTTGTCATATAATCACCTATAGTTTGATTTTAACATATTAAGTATATTATAGGAAATTTGTCATATTAAGTATAGTTTGATTTTTGTCATATAATCTCGCAAAAGATTGTATTATTCCTGGTAATTTTTCCAAAAAAAAATAACAAACTAAAAAATAATCAGCTAGTCTATTGAGAGACCTTTTTTTGAGAGATACGTCTCAACCCCAACCCAATAAAAATTAATGCCTACATACTATATTCTTACATACTTACATTATAGTTAATGCTTATTTATCATATCCTTAATGCTTACTTATCATATCCTTAATGCCTACTTTTAATATCTTATATGTCTACTTACATAATTCTTAATGACTACTTATATTATTTTAAAAAGTATATAGTAGACCTGCCCTATTAGAGGTGGTCTGTCAAAGAGACCGTCTTTAACAAAAATCTTTAAAAAAAATAATATTGCAAAAATCATGGGTGTAAGCCCAGCTTACTGCTGCTAGGCTTATTTCCTAAATCAGATTCACTAGGCCTAGTGAGTTATACCCGACTGATTTTAAGGTTTTAAATATTAAATTCAGCGGTTAATTTTTAATTAAAGCTAACATAACCTCCCTCATCCACCTATAATTAAGTGGAGGTAAATGGGATTATGGAATTAATGTATAGTTAACTCTACTACTATATGGGGGTGTTTCGCACAGGGGATGGAAATTGTGAGACTTAAAGATGAGACTTACGTTGAGACTTTAAAGTGAGACTTAAGATAAAATGTCTCATGTCTTTGTTTGGTAAAGAATGAGACTAGATTAAAAATTGGTTGAATTTAATCTCGAACTTACAACACTACAAAAAAATTGCAAAATTGCGACCAAATTTCCGACTACTTTTCCGACTAACCCATGTTAGTCGGAAATTCCGACTAAATTGCGACTAAATGTGTTTTTGGTCGTAATTTCAATTTTTTTTAAAAAAAAATAGCATTAATTATCACCGACCAACTACCGACCACTTTTTAGTCGGTAATTTTTCCGACCACTTTCCGACCAAAAGTTGGTCGGTGATAATTTTCCTTTTTTTGATTTTTTGGGTTGACCAAATATAGATATAAGTTGAAAAGTTTAGATGTAGAATACAAAAGTTGTTGTGGTGTAGTGGTTGGTAATGGTTTGCAAACCAAAGGTCCCTTGTTCAATTCAAGCCAACAACATATTTTGTTTTTTTATTAAAATTTTGTCTTGTACTAATAGTTTTGCATTATTAATTTATTTTTTGTCTTACTAGTTTATTTTGTCGGTACTCAAAAAGTTTAATTTGCATTATTAAATATATTAATAATATACAACGACTAATAATAATAATAATAATAATAATAATAATAATAATAATAACAACAACGATATACTAATACGACTAATAATAACTAATACGACTAAATAACTAATAAAGTACTAATAATGCACTAATATGATTAATAATAACTAATACGGCTAAATAACTAATAAAGTACTAATAATCTACTAATACGAGTAGTAATATACTTATACAACTAATATTACACTAATGAAACACTAATACGTACGACTAATAATGCATTAATATGACTAATACGACTAATAATAACTAATACGACTAAATAACTAATAAAGTACTAATAATACACTAATATAACTAATAATAACTAATACGACTAAATAACTAATAAAATACTAATAATCTACTAATAAGAGTAGTAATATACTTATACAACTAATATTATACTAATGAAACACTAATACGAGTCACAATAACTAATATGACTAATACTATATTAATTAGACTATTAGTATACCAATAGAAATAATAATAATAATAATAATAATAATAATAATAATAATAATAATAATAATAATAATAATAATAATAATAATAATAATAATAATAATAATAAGACTAAGACTAATAATACAATAACATGACTAACTATATACTAATAAGCTAATAATATGAGTAATACTATATGACTAATAATACATTATTACGACTTATTATAAACTAATACAACTAATAAGATATTAATACTACCCTAATAAGGCTAATAGTATGAGTAATAATAATAATAATAATAATAATAATAATAAGTGGAAGGAGTGTTATTATGTTATAAATTCATTAACATAGCTTTGAGTATTAATAACTATCACTTGGCCTACTGGTTGGAGCATTGACCTCATATCCATGAGGTCGGGGGTTTGATTCTTCCAAGCGCCACGTGGGTGCTAGGTGGCCGCCATGTGGGTATGACGTGACACTATCATTTAGTTTTTTTTTTACCCGACCAACTAGCTGGTCGCAAATTGGTCGGTAATTTGGTCGGAATTTTTTTTTTTGGGTTGAATTCTTAAATAGTGCTTGGCGACTAAATTCCGACTATATGGTTAGTCGGAAATTTCCGACCAAATGGTAGTCGTAAATTAGTCGAAAATTTCCGACTATTTTCCTACTAAAATGACTTACCGACCAATCTGAACCGACTAACCCTGAAAAGTCGGAATTTAGTCGGTATAGCTCTATACCGACTAAACTCCGACTATTTCGAGTAGTCGGAAAGTTGCATTTTTTTTGTAGTGCAAGTTACAATATTCCCATTCCCCAACCCAATTACCTCCCTCCCCCAAAAGACATTCTTCAATGGGACTTTGCTATACAATATTCCCATTCCCTAACCTTCTCAAATTCCCAATCCCTTCTATCAAACAAAGATATTTGAAGTCCCAACAAAAAAAATTCCATTCCCTCCCCCAAATACCTCATGCCAAACACCCCCTATAAAGAACCTAATTTATTAGGTCTGTAATGTAATTTTTGAATTTTCTAAGCAATAGCGGTCATTTTTCTCTCCTTCACTCCAAGTTAAAATTATGTACAAGTTTTAAAGTGTGAAGGAAATTGATCACTTTTTTTTATTCTATTTTTAAATTTGCTCATAAAAACTCTTAATCTTCACAAAGATTTATTATATAGTGCTTATAATTAAATGCTAACCATTGTATCTCAAAAGGTATTCCAAATTCTAAAGCCTAAACACCACGTAGGCGGAATAACCTTAGGAAAATAATATTGTGCCTCTATTTTTGTATCAAGTTTGCGTAAACAATATTGTCTTAAAGTATCTTGGGTTTTATGATTAGTTTTATTCTAATTTATTTTAATTCGTTGCGATTTCAATTCTTAAAAAAAATATTTTATTAGACTACAAAAACTTATAATCTGAATTCAATACTTATAATCTCTCCAAGTTTCACATCTACAAAACATATAACAATCTAAAAAGATTCGCTTTAGATTTAACACATAAGCCATAAGCAAATGATGTAAATGTTGACATAATTATATATTACCTGGTAAGTTTTTGAAGTTCCTCTTTGTGCAATAGTTGAAGTAAGTAAAAATCTAATTTGGCAAACTTATGAAGAATCACATCATGATAAGCCTCAGATTCATAAAAGTTGATTTGATACTTGGCTTCCAATCTTGGTATACATCTATGAATGGGTCGTTTCAAAGCATGATTTATTTTCTCTGCCAATATAGTGCTTACTTGTCTAGATAAAGACGTTGAATGTCGAGTGCTGAATTCTAGAGCATCTTCTAGAATCTTCTCTCCATGAACTTTAAGATAGGAAGCTTCATACAAGCTCAATATATCTTCTACTTCACTTGCTATCTCCTCCTTGAAGCTTCCATTCTCATCTATAAACTTCTTGAATACATCTGTACGTGCATCATGAAAGTTTTATATATTGACATAAAGATAACATTTACAAATCTAGACTCAAAACTGCCTAATTCTTAACTCATAATTAGTCGTATTAATATAGTATTTGTATTATTTCAAAAAAAATAAATATAGTATTTGTATTGTATTAGTATTATTTTTATGGGCGGGATAAACTGGGTACGATGATGATTATAATGATGATGATAAATTATTGGTATTGTATTAGTATAGTCGATGGTGGATGTTAAATTAGACTAGACCTATTGTGATTGTTAGTATAATAATGTAAAAATACGATTTGCACACACTTCATAAGCAAAATAGATATATACCATTAGCATTCCATAACTATATGACATTGGGAAGAAGGACTCTAATAACTTATAAAGTGTGGACACCATCTTTAATTTGTCAATGTTGGATAAATCATCCCAAAACCCTTTTACATGCAAACCCCATTCAAGTTCGCATATATGCAAACCCCATTCAAGTTCGCATATACGAGTAATTAATCAAGATAGTTCGCAAGTGGGAATAATCAATTAAAGTAGGAATGCCATTCTTTTCGGACCCACCATTTAAAATTTTTTAATTGAACCATCAACTTGGATTCCATGTTAAATTAGAGTGAATTTAAAGCGAATACCATTATCGATGGTGTTCTTGACTATACTACTATTTCCCATGAATTGTGAATTGTGGAAACTCTTAGTGTTCTCCAATTTAATTCATCAATTTAAATAAAACTCTTTGTGATCTAAATTTGATTATATTGAAGATGAAAAGACAAAACTCTTTGTGATCTAAATTTGATTATATTGAAGATGAAAAGATAAAACTTTTAGATTTTTTTAGTGCCACATACATAGATTGTCTTATTTATATGATTAAATTTCAAAGTTTGCATCTTAAGAAAGCGTAGATTGAAAGTTTTTGTTTCATTCTCTATGGGTTTTTGTTTCATTAAATTAATATGAAAATTGAGATAAAACAGGAGAAAGATATGAGTTTTTATTTCATTGCTATGTGAATATGTAATTTTATCTCAGAAATTTTATGGGTGTAGTTGTGAGATGGAGCAAGGCTTATCAATTGTTGAGATCAAATTTTTAAAAGTTGATTGGAGATAAAATGGAAACAAAGAGAAAGAAGATATTGATGAATATGATGTTTAATTTATTTTCATATTGATATGTTGTGTAGTTATGAATGTCATAACAATCAAATATATATTATGATGATAATCTTAACATATCAAATATATGTTATTATGGAATCAAATATATGTTGTGTAGTAAGCATATGAGTAGTTTTTATTTTAAGTATTACTCCTTTTTAAGTGTTAGTAAAAATTTTTGATAAAAAATATCAATATTAGGTTATTTGATAATCTTAACATAAATTGAAGATGTTTTGTATTATAATTAGTTGGTTTTTTTTGTTATGTTAAAATTCTATATATATAATTGTTCAAAATAATATTTGTATTAATTTAAACAATATTTGAATTAATATTATGTATTTTTTTATAAAATAGTTTTATAATCACGTGAATAGCACGGGTAAATACCTAATTTATAACTAAAACCCAATATATATGGGTAGAATCAACATAATGAATAGATAGAAAAACTCTCCTGTAGGGAGATGACAAATATTTAATCTATTCATAATTAAAAAGCTTAAAATGGAGAAATTATGGATAACCATCAATTAAAAAGTAAATAATAGCCTCAAACTAACTATATAGATTAGAGTTTTTTAGAGAGAGAAAATAGAAAAAGAGAGAGAGTGTGTGACTAGGTGTTGTCTATAAGCTTAAAACGGAGAAATTATGATAACCCATCAATATATATGGGTCTTTGATAGGAGGATGTTAAGCTTAAGATTAAATTAAGTAATCATTTCAATTGGATTTTGAATTACAGGCTAATTAGAGTTGTCGTGAGTTGTGTTGTCTATAAGTCCTCATATTGGTTAAAGTAGCATAAAATTAGAGATGTTCAACGGGTCGGGGCGGGGCGAATTAAGCCCATTTAAATATGATTCAATTTGACTCTTTTTTGAAAAGTTCATAAAATATTTTTTTTATTATACTTTATGGCCCGATGGATCGACCCACTTATGTATATAATAATATCATTTAAAAAAAAAAGTGATAATTTTTTTTCTGCAATTAATACTTATAATTATCCCACCCGACCCGACCCGACCCTTTACACCAAGGCCCGTTAATGACCCGCCCATTATTGACCCAACCCGCTAATAACCCGTTAAAATATGACCCGATCCTTGACCCGGTCGGTCGACCCGCCCCATTGAACACCTCTACATAAAAATGACAAAAAACACTTTAAATTTATCTACCACGTAAAAATATTGAAATCTGAAAATCCACGAAAAATATTGGTCCAATTTTCTTTTATTTTTTTCTACCTTAAATATTTATACATTTATTTATACTAAAATTTTACCCTAACAAGTAACAACCTTTAGTTGTTAACAAATAATATACATTTACTAACTAGCTAACAACTTTCCTATTTATACTAACTTTAAAATCTAGCTTTCTAACAACGATTGGAGCACGGTTGATGATTGGTCAGATATACCAACTACCACACGTTGTGAGTATTGTGGGTTGGTTTTGAGATTTGTTTTGTAAACAACAATACTATTTTCATCTCACTCGTTTAACCTTATTCGCATTTTAAATATATTTTATCTAGGGCCGGTCCAAGATATTTTGGGGCCCTAGGCGAAAGGGCACATTGGGACCCTTTTTGCTTTTTTGATATGGGGCTTTGGTCGACGGCCCCTTTTGCCCACCCTTAGAGCCGACCCTGATTTTATCATATTTTTATTTTTAAATAATATCAACCACTTGAATTTGATTATCTCTTTTTATTTTATCATACATCATAACACTACAAAAAAAAAAAATAATTGGCGACTAAGATATCAATCGCCTATTAGTAAGGAAAAATAATTTGGCGACTAAATGGAGACAAAACACATTAGTCGCATGCAGAATAGTCGACAAAAATAATTTTAATATATTTTATCATATTTTTCAATTGGCGACTTGGACGTAGTCGCTAACGGGTCTCCAAAGTGGCGCCATCTTTTGTATTTGTTTTGATTTTCTTTTTCTTAAAACTTTTGATGACTTATTTGTTTTTGTAACGTGTTGGTCACCAAGTTTGGCGACTCATTTTAATAAGTCGGCAAGCATAGTCGCGATCTCATTAGTTATTTGTAGTGTAACCTCTATCATGCTTCATTATCAAATATTTATATTTTAAAATAAATTTTATTTTCTCTTCATGCTGATGATTAAACTAACAGCGTTAGCATAGTACTAAGCAAACATGAAATGTTGCTAGCATACTATTTTTATATTTTGAGGCACATTGTGAATCGGAATTGATAAGCATGTTTATGATAATTAAGATAAATATTAGAATTAAAAAGACCATCACGATTAACAAAAGCGATCCGTTAAAAGCGCACCCCACCCCGCTAATTTGTAAAATAGATCGATCCGACCTATTTAAAGTCCAATTTGATAAAAAAAATTAACGTACTTGACCTTTTAGGATAGATCGGGTTACAGATTTTTTAGCGGGTCATAACCTATTAAACACCCCTAATTCCAAACATCAAATATAACAGATATAGATGAGTTGATAACTTACCAGTAGACACAAAAAAGCCATGTTGCCGAAGAAGACGAAAATGTAAGGAAACAAAGTGAAGATTGTTTTGATAACAATCATTCATATTATTATTATTATGAAGGTTGTCTAAGAACACTTCAATTTCATGCTCAAAGTGGTATGATACTCCAAGTCATTGCAGCCCTTCCTTTGGTTTCTTAATACTTTCCAGAAGCTTCTTTTGCACTTCCTCTTTCAGCTCCTCTGCCTCCTCCTCCATTCTCATTTTAGTAACCTACAACAACAGAACTTTTTTATTTTTTAAGCTTATTTTCGAAACTATTTAGTTAAATAAGAGTTGCCCCAAACTATGACGTTTTAGTAGTATAAAGATGAACAAAGTAGTAAAAATTAAATCAGCTAGCCTTGAGCTTATTGAAAGATATAATAATGCAGAATTAAAGGTTAAAAAATGTGTTTAGGGTTTATGAATACTGTTTGTATTAATTAGAATAATGAATTTACACCCCTATAAATATACAAGCTAAGATCTAACTTAGGAAACAAATAATCTATGAAATAATCTAATAACGGAAAAGAATAATTACAAAATATTCTATATATTTCTACACTCCCCCTCAAGTTAGGTCATAGGGTTGCCAATGCCTAACTTGGATAACGTATTCTCGAAGACTTCAGCTGAAACTGATTTCGTGAGAATATCTGCAAGTTGATCTTCTGACTTTCTGACTTTACATGAGGAATGCGAATAATTTTGTTCTCCAATTTCTCCTTTATGAAATGCCGATCTATCTCCACGTGCTTGGTTCGATCATGCTGAACCGGATTTTCCGATATATCAATGGCGGCTTTGTTATCACAGTACAAGGTGCATGTCTCTGATGGTGGAAAATCTAATTCACCCAGAAGTTTCTTTAGCCACAATACCTCGGTTATCCCTTTAGCTACTCCTCTAAACTCGGCTTCTGCACTCGACAAAGCAACCACCTTTTGTTTCTTACTTCGCCAAGTAACCAAATTTCCCCCTATAAAAGTAAAATAACATGAGGTGGATTTTCTGCTATCACGGTCTCCTGCCCAATCAGCATCAGTATAAGCAACCAGATCAAGGTGCCCATTACTCCCAAAAAGTACTCCTCTTTCGCTTGTACCCTTTAAGTACCTCAAAATCCTCATAACAGCCTCTAAGTGTGGTACTTGAGGTGAATGCATAAATCGACTGACAACCCCCACTGCATAAGCTATATCTGGTCTGGTATGGGAAAGATAGATGAGCTTTCCTACTAGTTTCTGATAGTTTTCTCCGTCTGCTGATTCTCCTTCAAGGGAAGTCTGCAATCTATGATTAGTAATAATAGGAGTATCAGCAGGTTTACAGTCAAGCATACCTACTTCAGCAAGAAGGTCCAAGATATACTTTTTCTGATTTATGAAGATTCCCCTCTTCGATCGATAAACCTCAATGCCAAGAAAGTATTTCAAGTTTCCCAAGTCTTTCATTTCAAACTCCTTAAACAGTTTCTCCTTCAGATTCTTGATTTCCTCCTCGTTATCCCCAATTATCACCATATCGTCAACATAGATGATCAAGCATGTCATTTTTCCATTTACTTTCTTCAAGAACAGAGTGTGGTCAGAGTTACTTTGTTTGTACCCAAATTTCTTCATAGCCATAGTAAATCTCCCAAACCAAGCCCTTGGTGATTGCTTTAAACCATATAGAGCATGCCTAAGCTTACATCCTTCTCCCAGAGAGAAATCACTTGAGAACCCAGGAGGAGCATGCATATACACTTCTTCTTCGATTTCTCCATGAAGGAAGACATTCTTTACATCAAACTGATATAGCGACCAATCTTTATTTGCAGCTATCGAGAACAGAACTCTTATCGTGTCAATCTTTGCCACAGGTGAGAAGGTTTCAGAATAGTCGATCCCATAGGTTTGGGTGTACCCTTTTGCCACGAGCCGAGCTTTGTATCTCTCAATAATACCATCTGCATGATACTTAATTGTAAACACCCACTTGCACCCTACAGTTTTCTTGCCTTCAGGCAGAGTACATTGTTCCCATGTGTTGTTTTTCTTGAGAGCCACAATTTCATCTTCCATTGCCTTACGCCACTTTGGGTTCTGAAGTGCTTCATCAGTATTTCGAGGAATAGAGCTGGAGTATAGACTGGTTTGGAATGCCCTAGCTGTTTGGGCCAGTCTATTTCCTTCATCTCTGCCAATAGGGTATATCGATCTCTGCGACTCAAACTCGGGGTCATACCTCTTTGGAGGAACCCTTCTAGTTCTCCTTGGGGGCAATTCATACCTGCATGGAGACTCAGTAGTACCAGATATATCAACATCAACAATAAGAGGTTCAGCTATTACCTCTTGAGGCTCAGATATAACCTCTTCACCGGAAGATGCATCTGACAGGGTGGGAATAGCCTGAGGAGAAGGAATGACTATAGTCTCAGTAGAAATATCGGTGGGATTACCTACTTGCTCTTTAGGGTCTAGATCATCAGAAACAGAATAAATAAGCCAGCTCAAGTCATCACATGTGGTCTCCCCCTGAGGACGAAGCTGGGGATAGAAATATGACGTCTCAAAGAAATCACAATCCATAGTAGTATAGAGTTTATTATGAGCCGGATCAAAGCAACGATACCCCTTCTGATTAACACCATAGCCCACAAAGACACATTTGACAGCCCGGGGTTCAAGTTTGTAGCGAGTAGGTTTGGGTAAGTGAACATAGACAGTGCACCCAAATATTCGGGGGGATAAGGAATGGGTAGAGGGAAGGGTATAATGTGTTTGGAGGGTTGCAAGAGGAGTTTTAAAGTGGAGGGTTTTGGAAGACAGTCTATTGGATAGGTATGTGGCAAATGCAAGGGCTTCAGGCCAGAAATAAGACGGAACATGGGCTTCAAACATAAGGGCACGACTCATTTCAGGAAGAGTCCGGTTCTTTCTTTCGGCTACCCCATTTTGCTGTGGGGGTATGGGGACAAGAAGTTTGATGTATAAGACCATGAGAAAAGAAAAATTGTTCCATGTGTTGGTTAAGGTACTCCCCCCCGTTATCAGATCGAATGATTTTAGGTTGAGTGTTGAATTGGGTTCCAATCATATTATAAAATTTTACAAAGGCATCAAAGACATCAGATTTATGTTTCAAAAAATACACCCAGCACATTCTAGTACAATCATCAATAAAAGAAACACAATAGGAGAATTTCTGGTTTTTAAACTCAGGAGCTGGGCCCCACACATCAGAATGTATCAAATCAAAAGGTTTGCTGCTACGACTACTACTAGGGAAATATGAGTGTTTGTGACTTTTAGCAAGAATACAAGCTTCACAGTCCAGGGCTAAATTAGAGTTACTAAGTGACGGAAAAAGACGTTTTAGATACCCTAGTGATGGATGTCCAAGACGTCGATGTCAAGTCCATAACTGATGATCAGGAGACCCATGAGCAAGCGAAGTGTGACCCGTTTGAATCGCTTTGTCCACATAGTATAATCCGTCTCGTTCAGTACCACGACCAATGATTTTCCCTGTCCGAGCATCCTGCACAACACAATCAGTGGAAGACATGATAACAATGCAATTAAGTTCTTTAGTCAATTGACTAACAGATAACAATTTATGAGATAAGCTGGGAATTAAGAGATAATTTTTTAAGTGAATCGAGGGTGAAATATCAACAGTCCCGGCTTGAGTAACACCAACATATTCTCCATTGGCTGTTTGGATATGAGTTCGATTAGTAGAACTGGGAAACATAATATCAGAGGGGTCATAGGTCATGGTGTCTGTTGCCCCGCAATCGAAAATCCAAGGGCAATGAACTTGTCCCATGTATGCGTTTGATTTGGAGGAAAAAAGAGACATTACATCTCCCCCTTTTGAAAAGACCAAACTACCCCCTTGGCCTTTTTCTTTTTATCCTTCTTCTTTTCTCATTTCGGCTGACTCAAAGCAGCATCTTCCTTCTTCTTGTGATGAAATACTAGGCTTCACTCCTCCATTTTCATGCTCCATTTTTCCTTTTTCTTTACCATTTAAACTCAATTTATTTCTGGGTTTGAACTTCACCAATTTTCCAAACCCCATTTTCGAGTACCAAGCATCAGTGAAAGGTAAATTGTACTGAAGTAGAAAACATGGTATACATTTTCTTGGCTTGTTTCTAGATCTAGTTTGTCTCTGTCTTGTGAATCGGGTTTTTTTCCGACGCTGTTTGGATTTTTTATGGGAAATTGATTTTCGGTGTCAGGGACTCAATTGGATTTTAATCGTCGCAACAGAGTCAGTGACGTCAAGTGGGTTTCAAATTTCATTTTGGGTATGGTTTTTTCTTTGGGTAAATGATTAACACCGATATGGTAGACCGGTACAAGGTCGCTGGAAAACACCATCGGCTCTGATACCATGAAAGATATAATAATGCGGAATTAAAGGTTAAGAAATGTGTTTAGGGTTTATGAATACTGTTTGTATTAATTAGAATAATGAATTTACACCCCTATAAATATACAAGCTAAGATCTAACTTAGGAAACAAATAATCTATGGAATAATCTAATAACGGAAAAGAATAATTACAAAATATTCTATATATTTCTACACTTATAATATCACGTTTTTGGATGATACTTGTAATCTTTAATGTTGATGGTGATGCATGGAGGTTTCAAAGGAAGATGGCTAGCCTTGAGCTTGATAGATTTCCCATCTATAGTATTCCATAAAAGAAAAACACAAAAAAAAAAAAAATAAATAAAAAACAAAATTAAATCAGCTAAAATCGCCGATAAGAACAGCGATTTCCAGAACAATGGAATTTGCTTGAGCAACAAAATCGCTGCTCTAAAGAGCGATTTTCCCTTGCACCAAAACCACTGTTCCAAACAGCGACTTTCCTTAACTGATCAAAACCCAATCTCCAGCCCAATAGGGTAGGAAAACGTCTGTTCCAAACAACGATTTTATTAGAAGCTTACTTTTCAAATTAATTTGGAGAAAATCTTATATTTCCAAATACTTTCAAAAATAACAATAGTATATAACTTTGGTATAATATAAGTTTCCATATTTGTTTATGTTATGAGCTTATAGTATCAGACCTATTCTAATTTACAAATATTTGTGAGAGACGACTATATTCCGTCAACCGATTATATATATATTATTCAAAAAATATTATAATAGATATAAATAATAATATAAGTAGGCATTTAAAATATTAAAAGCAGGCATTAAAGAAACGACAAGTAAGCATTAAGAATACGGTATGTAAGCATTAAGAATGCGGTAACTAAGCATTAAGGATAATGTAAGTAGGCATTAAGCATACGGTAAGTAGGTATTAATCTTTAATGGACTAAGTTTGAGATATGTCATACGTTTCTCAATTTATTTTAGTTTTTCTATAGTACTATTCTAATTAGATTTTATATACCCTCTATGTTCCTTTTTGTTTTTCCACTTTAATTTTTGCATGCATTGCATTATAAAAATTGTAAAAATTATATTGTGAAATTCTTTGTATCAAGACAAATCTAACAAGTATCTCACATGTATATATCTTGCCTTTAATATATATAATTCAAAAATAAAAATAAAATTTTTCTCTTTTAAAGTGGAAAAATTTAAAGTGTAAAAAAAACTTAAGGTGTAGATTCTATTAAATAACAAAAATCAATATTTTAAATTATAATGCATATAGCCCAAACAACTATGAAGTATAAACATTAAGTAGTCCATATTTTTAGTTCTCAAAAAAAAAAAAAAACAGTAATCCATATTTTTATGTTTTGCATAGTTTACAGAGCCGTTTCATGAACCCCAATCCAACTATACTTCATATTATTAGTAATTTTTAAGTTTCACTCTTACTCTTTTATATTGTTCTTTAATCTCTTCTATGCCTTATCCTCGCATACATTTAGCACTCCTTCCGTTCCCTATTGATGTTCCCATAGGAAATATTCACGGGAATTAAGAATAGTGGAATCTTTTAGATAGTAGAGATATTATTTTATTGAATAATAAATTTAATGGAAGAAAAGTGGGGACCACAAATATTTAAAAAGTATTTAAAAAAAGTTACTGGAAAAAATATGGGGACCACAACTAATTAAAAAATATTTTTGTGAAGTTAGTGGGAAACATGTGGAGACCATAAGGAATATAAAAATGTGAAAATGGAGTTAGTGGAAGATATGTGGGCCCATAATCAATATTAAAATATTAAAATTAGGATGGTTGAGGTTATGTTTGTCCAAAATTTGTGATATAAATGGAAAGATTCCTTATGAGAACAACAATTGAAACACCCCAAAATAAAAAGTCGGAACTTCTTTAAGGAAGAAGTATATTTTTACGAAGTTTGATATCTTTTAATATTAATACTAGTCATTAATTAGGTATTTGTGTGTCAAAATTGATTTTGATCGGTGAAATCATTATTATTTTATAATTTCATGGTTTAAAAAGTAATTTATGGAGAATTGACATCATTCTTTCAAGGTGGTCTTGTTTATTTTAGATCTTAAAGTAAAAGATAAAAAGAGCTCATACAAGTTTAGGGCATAATAAATAGTATTATAATACTCATTTTGTTTATTGTCATTGATATTTAAAATACTTACACTAAACACTAATAAATCATACTCCTAACTATTCACTATTATTATTATCATCCCTTTGTTTTTATACTATGCATCGATCACTTTTACTCGTCAATGTAAGTGGAATTTTGTGTGATTCATCTTAATGAAATTTTATAATATCAACTTTTTATAATTTTTACTTGACCACAATTAGAGATATTTAAGATTTAAATAGTACATTGGCAAATGTTCCAAAACCAAAAGGGCCAATTATAGTGAATAAGAGGGAGTATTACATACTTCCTCCGTTCCATTATACTTGCTATATTTGACTTTTTACGCAATCCAATTTGTTATTTTGTTTATTTATGTATTAAACTATACACATCTAAAAATTATAAAAAGTTAATATTATGAAAGTATACGATTAGACGATTCAAACAAGATCCCACTTGACTATATTTTTGCTTACACATTAGCCGCAATATGCAAAATAAGCTTGAACGATGAATAGTGCTCATATCCAAATTGTAGCAAGCATTTCAAAACGGAGGAAGTATAAAAATGTAAAATATATCTAAAATTAATTCAAGTTAATATCAATCTTGTACATGAAAATAGTATTTTTGGGGCCCTAAATACAACCTTACTTGAAGATAGATTTTACTTGTTAAAACTAACTAACTAATCTCACATAATTAAACATATATAGATTTTACTTGTTAAATGCATTGTAAAATTTAACCAAATACAACAGAAAAACACATATGATAGAATTAATTTCACAAAATTAAAGAAGATAGAAGATAGATATTAACAATCTACCCATATCATATAAAAAATGATCATTTATCAACTACAGCCTTTAAGTTTACTCAATTTCAAATAAACAGCCGCAAACTTTTTTTTTTTTACCAACTACAACCTCCAACTTAACAAACATGACATCAAGACAGCCAAAACAGCCAAAACAAAGGTAAAAAATGGGGTTAAAATGAGGTGTTTTGGTTGTCTCGATGTCAGTTTCTTAAGTTGAAGGCTGTAGTTGGTAAAAAACAAAATTTGTGGCAGTTTATCTGAAATTGAGTAAACTTTAAGGCTGTAATTGATAAATAATCGTATAAACAGATCACCATAATAAACAACCTAGAAACAATTGTTGAATCAACTAAGCTTATATATTCGTACCATGCATGAAAATGATGACATAAAATATAAATATAAAAATGTTAAGAACCTCATTTGGAGGAGTGTAATGGAGGAAGCGATCGCCCCAAAAGCTAGGTTCAAACTTTGCAAGAGGCCTTAAAATCTCTTTTTCATTCTTTTTTGGGTTGGAGAAACTGAGACAATTAGGACAGAAACAGGTTCCATTTTTTCAAGTCTTACTAAATTTAGATGATTTTTTTTTAAGAATGATGAGAACATAATGTATAATGTATACACTCTATATATACAACAAAGTTTTTAAGAAAAAGAAATGTTGACTTTTTCAAATAAGAGAGTATAAAATTATAGATGATATAAAAATAATAAGATTGAACATATTGCCACAAAAGAAAATAGTGTAAGATTAGTACGATAAATTAAAATTAAAAATGGTGCAAAATGGGGCCGGGCAAGGGGAGTATTTTAAAGATGGTGTATAACTTGTTTTGCAATTTGTTTATTTTCTTAAAGACTTATTAATTATTGATATTGATTAGTTAATAATTTTTAAAAATAGTATGATTAATTTATACCAACTAAATTTTTTACTTTTAAGTCATCTAAGAAAATGACATTTAGGTCAAAATATAGAATAGTTAGATTTGGCTTAGATTTGGTTTGTGGGCATATCTTTTGTATAATAAACACCTATAGTTGATGATTACAAATTTTAATTAGGCGTTGCTGTCCCTATTTTTGAAAAGATGTGTGAATATAAATTGAGATGATTTGGATATATGTAGAGAAAAATTTTTGTTGTTTGATGAGGAGGATTGAAAGTATTATAGTGGAGGGTAAAAGAAGTCGAGGAAGACTAAGAATTTTTGCGGGAGGAACTGATAAAAATGACTTGCATGAGTTACACTTATAAGAGGACCTGACCAGGGATATGGTTAATTAGATGCACTTTATCCATGTGTTAGAGTATTATCTAGGTGATTGCTCGTGCTAAACACGGGTTATTTAATATTTTATCATATTTAACATATGTTTTTACGCAAATAAATAAAAAATATCAAAAACAGATGAATAAAAAAATATATTTGTATAGATACGCAATTTGAAATATAGGTTTGTATACCTTAATACACATTACGACGGAAAATAAATTAAACTATATATAAACCTAGTGAAATAGATACATTTATAACAATTTTTATCAACTATAAATATTGAACCACTTTTTTGTATACAACATTGTATGTTAAAGTATAAATATTCTCATGATCATATCACATATTAAAATCTTTAATTTTTCCTTAAGTTTGACCCATGAAACAACTATATATGATTGATCATGCATGAATACATATAGGTAAAAATTTAAAATTTATATTAGGTAATAATCAAATGATTGAATTCTAATTTTATATTTGTTTATTATTTTCCTATCAGGAAAATAAAATTTTAGATTTTAGTATTAGGAAACAATATCACGATTGTTATTGTCATTCCTTCTCAAGATATAAATCACATATGTTATTCCAATGTGTATAAAGATATAAATCTCCTTAATTAATCTATTGCCACCTTTTATATCTGGCAATAGAATTAATCTGGCAATATAATAATATTGCAAATTATTAGAATTAGAAAATTACTAATTAAATTTGGCAATAGAATAATAATACTAAATAATTTTGGCAATAGAATAATACATATAAAGGTATAATGATTGGTCAAACATATCTGCAGTCATAGAGAATATATCTCGTGCTTTAAATTATCACCACATTAGAATAATTTTTTTTGTTCAACTTTGTTTTAAAATTATATATCACATATTAATATAGGTAAATTAGAAAGAATAATATTAATAGAGGTAATCGCAAGTTGAATTATACTAAGTAAGGAAATGATTTTATCTCAAAAAAAAAATTAAGAAAATGATTTTAATGGAGGAAAGAATTGTAGCACACGTAAATGTAGGTACATTTTTTGCAACAGTATATTGATAATCATATTTGGTCAAGGGCTATATGTCGAATATTTTAATTGTTTGGTTTATTTTGATATTTTTAGGCTTGATGTTTTAATGAAGATACCTATATTAACCAAATCTTGAATTTTATATAGATATTCCTAAATTGAAAATTTTAAGTACAAAAATTATTGTGCGAGAAAATATAATTGTGCTTTGATTTATCACATAATTTGTTGTCAAAAATTATAAATATTTAAGTCTAAACGATTAATTTCTTATTATCCACCAAGATAGTAAAATTTATTTTCTAATTGATTATTGGGTCAATTACTTTTTTTTAGCCACATTTGAACGTAACTTCTCAATTCTCCTAACAAATTATAAATTTGAGCTAATTTTGTATAAAATCAAATATCACCTTTTATTTATTTTTTTGGATTTGAAAGTTGGAAGTAAAAAAGTATAGATCTTAAAAAGTTTTAATTTGGAAGATACGTTTTATATAATATTCTTTCGAATTGTCAAAACTATTTATCGTCATGCTATTTTCATAATTAATTGAGGTAATAGGATTTGTACAAAAATTAGATTTGATGTAATTTTCATAATTAATTGATGTTAAAATTAACGTCATGCTATTTTCATAATTAAGTGATGTTAAAAATTAGATTTGTACAAAAATATGCAGTATTTAAAATAATATAATTGAGGTAAATTATGGTAGTAAATGGTAATTATAACTACACTTTGTCAAAGTAGCAAATGAATTTGTTTAGTAAATATTATATAAACCATAGCAGTTTTGGTAATCTTTATTTTTCCAAATATAGATGCATGTGGAGTAGACAATTTTAGGCGGGAAAAAAGTCATTGAGAGCACGACACTTGGCACTACGTGGTGCTTGTTTTAGTATTAAGTATTAATATTAATACTCTCTCGATTACTTGTGGGTTTTCTTGTTCTTTACCTTTTACAAATCATTATTTTACTCGTTTTTACCTAGTTATTTTTAGATTATTTATATGTTACTAGTTTAGAAGTATTTTTAGATTGTTTATACGATACTATTTTAAAAGCCCATGCATTGCACGATGTTTATCTAGTATAGAGACATATATAAATAAAAGTTAAATTTGTAATAATATTGTCCCACACTATTTATTTTACTAATATATCAATTGACAATATTGAAATGGCTAGATTCGCCCTGATTAAAATTGTATTAATACATTAATTCTTTACTAATGTATCAATTGTTCAATAATAATTGTTTAACTAGGAGTATATAAATTCTTTAACTTCATTAATATATGCATACTCATATACTCGGGGAGTTACCTTTGATAAATGGCTCACGTAACATATATACATTATTTAACCCTAATATCATTACGGTGGGTGGTTAGCAGATCTTACTCTTGGTGATGATATTACTGATGAATTCTTAGTATCAAATATAATTAGTATCAAATATAACTAGCTACGTTACATGGACAAGAAAAACACATAATTTAATAAGTTATTTTAATATTAGCTGAAGCAACATGTTTAGTCGTAATGATAGTTACAAATCAAAAATCGGTTGGAAGTTCTTAATTCGTTGGCACTTGGCAGCTTACGTGGGTAGTTAGCAGCCTACTGGCTACTTCCTAGTTCCTACCAAACCTAATTGGAAAAAGTTGTAATAAATTTGAGTAATAGGAATATCTTATATTGACTGATCGAATTCGTAATAACATATATTGTGGTCGTTTATTTATATTTCCTCGTCTTCCAATTAAATCATCACCTAATCTTGTTCCTAAAAAAATGCACAATATTATTATATGTTAACAATGTCCTTTATATAATCTTTACATCAAAACGAATCAAAATAAGATCCCACATAAATATGTTTTAACTTATAGATTAATAATATAGTAAAATGCAATTTAAGAGTGATTGATGAATAATATTCCAAAAGTAAATGGGACATTTTAGATGAATAGGAGGTAGTATTATATTACTCTTATGGAGTAAAGTATTGATTTATCTATATAATTTAAGAAAAATACAACAAAATAATAAGAAAATTAGTTTTTTGATAGGGATGATAACACTACTTAGTTACGTACCTAAATTAAATTATTATCAATAAAAACAATAAATTAAACGATACCTAGCTACTAGACAAACCCAAAATCAATAATTATAAACAAGTAGTCATTATCAAGCTTATAAATCGTCATATGATGAAGAAGTATGGACATAGATTATATAAATTGGTAAAAACATAATATTTTTTAAATATTTAATTTAAAAATCAGATAAATCAATTTTTGAACCTTTAATAATAATAATAATATTTTGTAGGAAATTGTCACACCTTCTTAATTAATTGGATTGGTGCAATGTCTTAAGAATACAGGGAGTACAGTTTTTTGTAGCTTGATGATTTTTTTTTTTACAAAAAATATGTTTTTAAAGGGTCAGCAATATTTTCTCTTTTAGTTTTATATATAAACTCAATCATTTTTTATTTCATATGAACATTATTTTATTCCCTTAGCTTAATTTTTTTTGTCTTTCTCTTCCATTATCAGTTATACAAAATTAAATTTCGTACAAAATAAAAACAAAGCAAAACCTAAGTAACAGATAATGGTTTTTTAATTCGCAAAATCAATATAAAAATGTGACTATTGATTACTAAATCAGCAAGGTCAGCCCTAGAATTTTAGGGGTTTGAGGTGAAAAAAAAATATTATAGGCCTTAAATATATACAAAATATAGATTAATAAATATAAAATTTACGCTATATTAGAAACTTGTTACACACCAATATATATTAAGTAGATTATCAGGAGTATTTAATATCTTAAGTACATCTTTTAAAAACTCACTACTAATCAATAAAATATTTTTTTATTGAGGTATTACAATTTCAAAAGGACTATTTAAAAATTAAATTTCAAGCAATATTCATAAAAAAGGTAAAAGAAAAAATAATTAAAGTATTAATTACTAATTAAAGTTTAAAAATTGAGCTCTATGTTACCAGCCTATTGTTTTTATAAATATGCATTTATAATTAAATAATTAGTAAAGTAGTTAGGTAACAATAATTACTAATAGCCCTTTGGGTTGATGGTTAAATGCACAAACTTAATTACACAAGGTCTCAAGTTCAGTCCTTATGAAACCAAAATTTGTCTAATTTTTCGTAGGCTCTAGCAAAGGCTCTTCTTACCCTTGCCTAGGGCTGACTATGAATCAACGTCCTTCTAGTGATAGATTTGAAGTAGGTCGTCAAGTTTACGAAAAAATTGAGATGAAAAATGGTGGTCGCTAACTTTGCGACGACTTTGGCGATGGTGTTTAATTATGTCCACTTCTTTACCACTCCTTTCGCAAAAATGGTAGTATTTTTCAAGTTGTTGCTATTAGGGATGAACATGGGTCGAATCTGAGTCAGGTCCAGCTAGACCTAGAACCAAATCCTTTTCTTTATAAGACCCAGATCCGGACTCGGATCCATAGGGTTTGAAAATTTTGGACCTAGACCCAAAGCCTTAGGGTTTGACGGGTCTAAAGTCTAGATCAAGATCCAAAAGAATTTTTTTCCTGAATTTTTTTAAATTATATTATACAATGTTTGTTCATTCGTATAAAATTATTTAACATTTCAACTAATAAGGATCTTTTAATAATTTATACTAATTGAGCTATTGTGGTCTAGTCGCAAATTTTGTGCATCTCGATTAATTTACCCGTGTATTAAAAATAAAAGCAAACGTTAAACAACCAACATTTCTCGCTCGATTGTTGGAATCGGACATATAATATATTTTTGAAAAGCTTTTGAAGTGTAACAGACTCAAAATTTCAATTTTCACCGTTCTATTAATCACTTTCGATTATTTATTTTTATTTTTATTTTCATTCAGTTTATTCATAATTCTTGATTATTAAGCTCCAACTTTTATTAAATTCCTAAAAATCTTATTATTCCTTTTCGATTGAATTTCAAATGTCTATAAGCTCCAAATCGATTTAATCTGCGAATCAATTTCCAAGCTGTGTATTATTTATTTTATTTTATTTCATTTATTTACTTGTCCAACTTCTTAATTTTTCCGAATTTAAATTTAAATTTTTATTACCTCTAAATATTGATTTTTGTGAGTACAAAAGTTTCAATTATTTCTTTATATTACGAAAACTTCAAAATCATTTATTTAGTTCACGGTTTACTAGACCGCAAACCGAAATATTTAAGAAAGTACATATAGCTCACTAACATTAATGTATTAGCTCAGACCCAATACATTCTAAACCTAAAAAATTAAAAACCCTAATTTTTGATAATACTTGTACACTTGAGTACTTGACACTCCCATTCCTTTCCTAGTTTCCCTCTTTTTTTTCATTTAAATTTGTTTTTAATGAATAATATGGTTTGGAAAAGTCTAAACCGAATCAATTTGGTTTGGTCGATTTGGATTGAGGCTCAATTTAATTTGGTTTGGATTGAAAAATCAAAAGCCGAAATAATTTTGGTTTGATTTGGTTTTATGAAAAAACCTAACTGCAAACCTTCACCACTAGCCATTAGTAGGCGTGGCAGGCTTAGTCATATCATTGCCCCCTCACCATCGACGGACGATCCAAATCATTTAAGATGGGCTCAGCGAGATTCCATCGTGATTTCCTTTATTATTGAGAATATAAAATCAAAAGTGATTAACTAATTCCTTGTGTATGCGTCAAAAGAATTGTGGAAAGGGATGAAAGCTATGTATAGCAGGAAAAAAAAAAAAAAAAAAGATGGAGTATATATCTTTGATCTTACTAACAAATCAAACAGCATACAATAGGGACGGGATAAGATTGAGGCCATGGTTCGCAATTACGTGTCGCGGTATCGAAAAAAAAAAATAGTTATCACGAAACAGGTCGCGATAATAAGAGAACAATTGTTTATAGTTTTTTTTTATAAATAATTAGTTTTTAGTATTGTTGTAAATTAAGTTTTACATATTTATTGTATAAACATTAAATAAAGTTTTTAATTGCATTTTTAAAATAAAACATTTAATATCAAAAAATAAAAATTAAATTAATTAAGTACAATTAAAGTAATATTACTATTACTTATTTAATATTTTTTTTTTCAAAATGTTACTTATTTAATATTTGAACGGTAAAGAGTATTTAGTTTGGCTCAACTAACAAGAATCAATAATAAAAGTTTTAAAAAAATTATAAAGAAACTAAAATATAGTTGTATTGTGAATTTGTGTACAATCAAAGGTAAGTGTGCAGAGAAAGCCTATACACCTATATCTATGCTTATTTTTCTAAAATCAATTATTAAATCATCTTTCTCCCTGCTCACGAATAAAATAGCATTGTCTCAGCTCTACTTCTCCATTTCCATTTTTTCTGGTAAGAAATTCGCCCGGGATCTTCAACTCGGCCAGTAAGAAGCAGTGGAATCGGTCGTTAAGCACATTGACGTGCCGTTTTTTCATACAACGTTACGATTCGCGAGAAATCGGAACGATAGTCTTCCAAAACCGTTATAGATCGCCCGTTCCGTTCTGGAACGTCCAATATTGTGCACTATGATTGAGACATACTATAGAATATTAATTACAATGTGGAAAGAAATAAATCATATATACACTATTACTAATCATCACTTGTGCCACTAATTATTCAACGAGAATAAGTATTTGTGGCAAGTTTTCTTCTTGCCACGTCAAAAATCCATTTCAAGAAAATATCAAATTGCTTGCTAAATTTTATGCCACGGGAAAATAAACATCGTGGCAAATAAGCATAGTGCCACGAATCATGCCACGGGTAATTACATACTTCTAGGAGTGTGCACCGGTCCAAACCCAGGTCGGACCGGGCCAGACCGGACCAGAATCGGTTGAATCGAAAGTCCGAATTTTAAAATTTTGAAGACCGGAGACCGCGTGCTACGCACGTGGCCCCACAACTAGTATTTTAAACTGTGATAACAGTAACATATAGAACTTAAAACTATTAGAACGCCATTTTCATTTAGCAGCAATATTATTAAAGGAAAAATTACCAGGAATAATACAACATTTTGCTTATTTCCCTATAATAATACCAACTTTTGATTAACTATGAATAATACCAACTTATGGGGGTGTTTCCCTATAATATATCAAACATGTTAAAAATCAAACTATAGGTGATTATATGATTATCAAAATCGCGATCTGGATCGTAGGATCGTACGATCCTACGATCCAGGTCGGTGCCAGCGACTAGAATCGTGCACAGGATCGGAATCAGTCAGGATCGTGCATAGGATCGGTAGGATCGGTGGGATCGGTCAGAATCGTGTAGGATCGTGGGCAGGATCGTTAGGATCAGCTAGGATCGTTAGTAGGATCGTAGAATCGGTCAAACTACTAATTAAATTTTTTTTTGCTAGTACCTTTGTTCTTTTTTGCTTACTAAGGTTTATTATTATATCCTTGTGTGTATGAGCTTAAAAATATATTATGTGTTGTGTATATCTTATATATAGATTCCCATTTCATTAAGAATAGAGAAAAAAACGACATTAAACAAGTAAGATATGTATGTATTTTAAAATTAAAGAATTATGAGTTTTAAGAAAATTAAGGCAAAACAATAAACATACACATATTATAACTTGTTAATTTTGCAAATTTGTAGGATCGTCCGATCCTACGATCCAATCCTACGATCCGATCCCACAAGTTGATTTCGATCCTACGTAGAATCCCGATTCTGACAACCTTGGGTGATTATATGACAAAAAAAATTAGTAAATTAGTTAATAAACTAAAGTTGGTATTATTCTAGGAAAAAACACCACACAGTTAGTATTATTCATGGTTAATCAAATATTTGTATTATTGTAGGGAAATTAACAAAATGTTGTATTATTCATTATTAAATTGTAACATGATTTTTTTAGAATTTTAAAAATTAAATGAGTTTTTCAAACAACCAAATCTCAAGCATAAATAAATTTCTTTAAACCCAATCAATCGAGACGTCCTTTCCTTCAAAAGTACTGTATCCTTCAAAACTAAAATGCATCCTTGAAATTGTCCCCAGACTCCTACATCAAAACAGAAAGTAATTGCGCCTTCGTCCTTCAAACTTTTCGTCTCCTTCTCTGATTTTTCAAGTAATTGGTCAAATAATTGCGGTATGATTCATCTTCTTTATATTGTTTGTGTTTTTGTTTCAGTTTGATTTTTGAATTTTAGGGTTTATTGTTTTGTTTTTCCCTCAAAATTAATTCTTGACTCTTGAATTATAAACAAAACTAGTTCAGCTTGTCTCAAATTATGTATAGAATTGCAGCTTATCAAAGCTTATTGTCCAACAATTAACTGGTTCAAAACCAGTTGAATCTGGAGTCCGAAAAATTACTCCCTTGTTAATTAATGTTTGGATACTTGTAATAAAGTCCTAATTTGTTTTTTTGAAAATAAATTCAGTAGAAGAGAATACTCAATAAGTTTGTAAGCATGCTTGGTTTGTATTAGATGTTTCTCATTCTTAGATTAAAATTTTAAATTTGGTAGTATTGTTACTTGGATCAGTGTTTGTCCTTTCTTTTTGATGTACTGAATATGGTGTTTGTTGGTATGAGTTTGTTGTTTCTTTTCTTACAAATGTTTGGAGCAATTGATGCGATGCAAGATGATGCAAAGTTTAAGAAATTTAAGATTCTATTTAAGGTTGTTAGGATCGAGATTCTACGTAGGATGTTGAGGGGTAGGATCGAAATCGGTAGAATCGGATCGTAGGATCGTGTGATCTTACAAATATGCATTAATATGCTTTAGATAACTGATTTTCAATTGTATTTGTTTTTTTAAGTTTTAAGGTTTAAATTAACACTTATTTCACTTCAACTATTAAGTTTTATAAAAGAATACCTTAATAGTCATATTTTTAAAATGCGAATCAAGAAAAACTTGAATTTTAGTCATATTGATATAATTGTTAGATATATACATATATATATATACATAAATAAAATTTGGATTATATGAAAATTTTGTACGATTGAAACTACCCTTGTAGAATCGGATCCTAAAATTGTAGGATCGTAGAATCGTGTTATGATCCTACCACTTAAATCCTGAAGCTATGTAGGATCGTACGATTCTACCAATTTAAGATGCTACCTACGATCGAGTTTTTGATAACCATGATTCTATTCTTATGGCCAGGCAATCAATGATGCTGATATTCTAGAATGGGCCAACAGTCTGGTGAAAATTCTAGAGGCCAGTCACGTGTGAGCAGTTTTTAAGGTACATAAATCCATTCTTTCTGTAATATTGATTCTTGTTAGACTCTAGAACATGTGATGATAAACCAAGTGAGATTGAGCATAAGTTGCTTATGATTCCCAATTCATTTGTTGTATTTCTTTTGAAAGAATACTCAGTATTTACCCACAAAAAAGTTGAACACCTTACAAGCAATATGTGTTAGATTATCATGGTTTGGAATTTTTCCTTTCTTTGTTGGTGCTAATATCACTTCACTTTCTTTGTACATAAAGAAAAATAACTAAAAAATGAACTATATCCTTGAATTGCTATTTGCTAGCATATGGTGTTGCTGTTAGTCGCCTTTGATAAATAGAATATCCTTTTCTAGTGATACATACATTCTCCCTATCATAGGCGGACCCAGGATTCAAACGCATGGGTAGCACCATTTATGATTCACCAACGTGTTGAAATAAATTTCGTCCGACATTATTGTTTATAAAATGAGCATTCCAAAAATATTTCATTGCTCCAAATTACAAGTTACAAATTACAATGAGATTAAAGTCTAACATAGTGAAATACTCCCTCTAATTCAAAACAACTGTCCCATTTGTTTTTGAGAACTATTCACGTATCACTCTTAATTTGTATTTTACTCTTAATCTATGTCATGTTGGATCTTTTTTAATTCGTCTCGATACAAGGGTTATTGATATCAACTTTTTATAATTTTTGATTAAGAATAATTAGAGATATTAAAGGTTAAAATGTTGTCTCGGCAAGTGTGAAAAAGTAAATGAGACAATAGTTGTGAATTGGAGAGAGTACAAGATAACAAAGACAAAACTAATTATGATCAAAATAACGATTAAAAGAACAAGCCTACAAAACAAATCACAGTGTCATAGTGTCCACAAACTCTAAAATACTTGATTAATTGACAATAATAACCATTCATCAATTCAAAATTCACAATAATTAATTAATTAATCAATTCAAAATAACCATTCATCAATTCAAAATTTAAACCACAAAACCAGAGTGTCCTCAAACCTTAAATGGCTAAACAAAAATATAATAATTAATTAATCTACATTGCTAAACCCTAAAATAACCATTGTATGAACAAGAACTTCCAATAAATTATACCTAAGAGGCCAAGAATGGTGGTTCACGCCGCAAAGTACGTGACAGTCGGCTGCCGACAAACAAAAGCTAGGGAGGTGGGCCGGTGCCAGCTGGTGCGGTGGCGGTGGAAGCTGTGGAAGGGATAGGAGAATGAAAATATGAAAATGAAATACAAGAATAGTGGGAGGAATTAGCAGATTCAATTTGAAAATGGGGAACAAAGAGATTAGGGAAGGAGAGAGAAAGGTGAGGGATGGGTTTTCAGTTTTTCACGCCTTCTGCCTTTACGGGTAGGCGGGTAGCTGCCTACACTGCTACACAGCTGTACTGAGTCAGATAAAATTATTTTTTTTACAGAATATTAATTATTTTAAATAAATATTAATTTTTTTTTAAAAAAAGTATGGGTAACCTAGGCTACCCTTTGTTACAACATAAGTCCGCCTATGCTCCCTATTGCAAGTGTTTTTGTACCATAAAGAAAGAACAAAAATGTTAAGGTATAGTTTTTGACACATATTTAAAAGATAAAATATATCCATGTGATATCTCGTTAGATTCGTCTTATGTAGTGTTTGGGAACAAATATTTCATTTCAAATTATAGATTTCAATTATGAAATCATAAATGAAGAATTGAGAATGACAAGGTTTGGGTAGTCATTCTCAAATCCTCAACTTTAACTAGTTTGAAAACAATAGTGGAGTTTGATCCAAATCCAAATTTTATAATTTTTGATTTGCCAAACAATAGATTTTAGCCAATTCCGTATTTCCAAATGAAATCATGATTCCCAAACATGGCATTAATGTATTGTTTTTTTATCATGTATTTTATATAATTTTTATTGTGTGTATTTAGAGATATTAAGATTTAAAATTTGCTTTGAAAACTATGCACAAAGTAAACGAGAAGAACAAAAAGAACGGAGGAAGTATTAGTAATTTTTTATTTTCTCTTCAAGTATAGTAGGATGTTGCGACTTGCAGTCATTAATGATTGCATAATATGTAATATCTGTTGACAAAATAACAATAATAACTTATAATTCACAATCACTTGTAGAATTGTAGTGTTATGGAAGAAACCTTATAATGCCTTTTACTTTGAGTTATAACTTTATCGAAATAAAAAAAAATATGAATTTTAAAATTGCTCAATATTTCAAAGGCTTGTAAGAGAAATTGCTCAATATTCCAAGATTCATCTACATTTCCATAAGGCGTACTTGGTTGGTCTCTTTGAGGATACTAACCAATGAGCTATTCATGCCCACGGATATCCAACTTGCTTGCAGGATTAAGGGTTGGTTGGGGCTTAATCTGGATTTTTATTGAATTGATATTTGAGCGTTAGGTTTTGATGGGTATTCAATATTAGAAGATAATTGTAATTAGGAATCTGGATGTTATGTCAATTTCTCTTTAATCAATATTAGAAGTACGTTGTAGTTAGGATTAAGGGTATTGTGTCGTAACATCCACGAGTATAAACATAATAAACATATTTTAGCATATTTATGGCAGCATATAGATTACAAGGGTGCAAAAATAAAAATTATGTCTATGTTAGGATCTTAGGGAACTACATTCTGTTTCTTAGCATCCATGTTATTTGTCTTTTTATTTAAATATCTATTTTATACTATTTGTATGTAATTATTTTTAAGGCTCGTACCTAATGCTCTTGATGAATTGTTAAGTTGATTTGGTAAGTTTGGTTTATTCAATAATTTATCCCGAGGAACCTTGTTATTTATTATACAAGTGAACTTTCTTGTTTTGCTTAAATTTTGATAAAGATTAAAAGATGTGAAGATTTTTCGAACAAAAAGTTTCATTTCTTTCCATGTTGTGTATGGATAAACAACAAATGTAAATAAAAATATAATTTTTTTAACCAAATCAGTACTAGATACGGCACAATAGGCCACATATAATCGGGCATAATCCTAACTCAAAACAAACTCATGATATAATCTCTCTTAATATCCGTAGTTATTGTAGGTAGTAGTTTTTTCTGTTGATTTTGGAGCATAAGATGATGGAGCTTTATAACTTGACTGAGGAGTATAGTTTGATGAAGTTTCATAACTTGATTTTGGTGTGGTGTAGGATGGAGTTTCGTTACTTAGACTGTAGCTTTCTTCGGTGTAAGTTGGAGCCTTAGAAGCTGATCCAGGTGTGTAAGATGGTGTTGTATCGCATGATGGACTCTCATAAGTTGATTGTGGAGTATAGGATGTTGGTGTAGAATATTTTGGAGATGGAGAATATTTTGGAGTGTAAGTCTCATAGTTTGATTTTTGAGTGTATTTCGGAGATGGAGAATATTCCTGAGTGTAAGCCACATAGCTTGATTGTGGAGTGTAGTAAGAAGATGGAGAATATTCTGGAGTGTAAGCAACATAGCTTGATTTCGGAGTGTATGTTGATGGGGTGTATTTCGAAGATGGAGAATATGTTGGAGTGTAAGTCTCATAGCTTGATTTTGGAGTATAAGTTGATGGGGTATATTTCGGAGATGGGGAATATTTTGGAGTGTATGTCTCGTAGCTTGATTTTGGAGTGTAGGCTGATGGGGTGTACGTTTGGTAATAAGTTGGATAATATTCACATTTAGCACTTGACTTGTAAGCAAAAATTGGAATAGAGTAAAGTTCTAAGGTGTATGTTTTTTGGAACTCAGTTATATGTTTTGAATAAGTTAGGGGAGCTCCGCTCACTCCAAGATGCATATTTGTAGCAACATTACAAGTGTATGATGAAGAACTTTCAAGATAAACTTTGCAATCTGTTGGTTTTAAATGTTTACCAAGTTGATCTTGAGTAAATGTAGCCAAGTAATAACCATTCTTATCAGTTTTGGGAGTCATCGTTGAAAACTTAGCTGCCTTGTATCCATACCCAGTCTTTGCCTCACATGAAATTTTGGCTATTGCACCTGGTTTCAGATTCAAACAAGTTACGATAAAGTTAGTGATATAAAATGGTATTGAAACGTTAAATTTGAGCATAGATTTAAAACTATTTCAGTGGTTTTAAAACTTGCACTAGCACCTTTTTGTGATATGAATATTGTTGTGTGGAAAGTTTAAGATTAATTAATATCATGAGTATAATTTTTTCCCTATTCAAAGAAAATAATTCTTAGCCGTAACAAATTAATTTTCCCTTTACTAATTCAAAAATTTTGCTGAATCAAAACAAAATACTTTATCACACAAATATAGTGGTAAATGGAGAAAGAATTTACCTTCAATTGGTTTGAAATCATTGCAAGACTTGCAATATATGACACCTTGTACGCCGTAAACTATGTATGATTGGGTCTTATGCTTAGGGGAAGGATTGTAAGATGAGGTAGGGGTGTATGATGAGATATCGTACTTGGGAGATGGACTATAAGTTGTAGATGGGGTGTATGATACTGTGTCATATTTAGGAGAGTGCTTAAAAGAAGGGTTGTACGTTGCGGTTGGGGTATATGACTGGGTGTTATACTTGGGTGAAGGGCTATATGATGAGGTAGGGGTATATAACGGAGTCTCGTATTTAGGAGATAGGCTATATGTTGGGGTTTGAGTGTTGGGAGTCTTATACGTTAGAGAAGGCTTGTAAGTGGACGCTGGGGTGTATGATGGTGTATCATACTTTGAAGAGGGGTTATAAGTTGATGATGGTGTGTATGAAGGAGTTTTATACTTAGGAGAAGGGTTGTAAGTTGCAGACGGGGTGTATGATAGAGTCTCATACTTGGGTGATGGACTATATTTCGGGGTCGAGACATATGGAGTTTCATATTCATACTTAGGAGATGGGTTGTAGGATGGAGTCTCGTATTTAGGAGATGGACTGTTAGTTGAAGTAGGTGTGTAGGATGGAGTTACATATTTGGGAGATGGACTGTAAGTTGAAGTAGGTGTGTAGGAAGGAGTTACATACTTGGGAGATGGGCTATAAGTGGTACTTGGGGTGTACATAGTTTCATACTTAGGAGATGGGCTATAAATTGGTGTAGGTGTGTAGGTTGGAGTTTCATACTTAGGATATGGGCTGTAAGTTGGACTTGGGGTGTATGATGGGGCTTTATATTTGGGAGATGGACTATATGTTGGAGTTTCGTACAATTTGCTTTCTGAAGATGGGTTGTAAATTGGAGTAGGGGTGTAAGATGGTGTTTCGTACTTTGGAGATGGACTGTAAGTAGTACTTGGAGTGTATGTTTTAGTGTTGTACTTGGGAGAAGGGCTATAAGTCAAAGTAGTGGTGTCGGATGGAGTCTCATACTTAGGAGAAGGACTATAAGTTGTAGTGGGGGTGTACGATGGGGTTTCATATTTAGGTGATGGGCTGTAAATTGGACTCGGGATGTATGATGGTGTTTCATACCTAGGAGATGGGCTATATGTTGAGCTTGGGGTATAGGATGGGGTTTCGTACTTGGGAGATGGACTGTAATTTGGACTTGAGGTGTATGATGGTGTCTCATACTTAGGAGATGGACTGTAGGTTGGACTTGGTGTTTCGTACATAGGAGATGGGCTGTAGGTTGGACTTGGGGTGTATGAAGGAGATTCGTATTTAGGAGATGGGTTGTTAATCGGACTTGGGGTTTCGTACATAGGAGATGGGCTGTAGGTTGGACTTGGAGTGTACGAAGGAGCTTCGTACTTAGGAGATGGACTGTAAACCGGACTTGGGGTGTATGATGGGGTGTCATACTTGGGAGTTGGGCTGTAAGGTGGGCTTGAAGTGTATGATGAGGTCTTAGAATCTGGGGATGGACTATAAACTGGTGTTGGAGTGTATGATGGAGTTTCATATGAAGGTGGGGAACTGTAAAGAGGAGTTTGGGTGTATGCCTGAGTCTCATACTCAAGAGATGAAGATGGGCTGTATGGTGGACTTAGAGTAGTGTATGTTGGAGTCTCATACTCGGGAGAGGGAGTTGGGTTGTAAGGTGTACTTGATGTGTATGTTGAGGTCTTAGAATCTGGGGATGGACTGTAAACAGGTGTTGGAGTGTATGATGGAGTTTCATATGAAGGTGGAGAATTGTAAAGAGGCGTTTGGGTGTATGCTGGAGTCTCATACTCAGTAGATGGCGATGGGCTATATGGTGGACTTAGAGCAGTGTAAGACGGAGTTTCATACTCAGGAGAGGGAGATGGGCTGTATGGTGGACTTAGAGTAGTGTAAGAGGGAGTTTCATACTCAGGAGAAGGAGATGGACTATAAGGTGGGCTTGAAGTGTATGATGGAGTTTCAGAATCAGGTGGAGTGTAAGAACGAGACACGCTAGCAGATGCGAAAGCTAATGATGACAAAACAAGGAAAGTGGAGAGGGTGAGGATGCGTGGGAGACCCATGTTTGTAGATGAGGATGGTGTAAGACTAAAAATATAATGGGCTTATATAATGTTGATTGCCGCTCAAATAATAATTTGATAATTGGCTTAGTTGTAAGAAATATTTATGTTGGAATTGGATTTAGATTGCACGACTGCCGGCAAAGACCATTATTGCTGAAAATTGTAGTTAGTGGGCAGCATATATCCACGACGTCGTGTACAAGTAAATGAATGCTGCCTACAATTGCCGGCAAAGACCTGCTGTTGCTAAGCTTCGATCGATACTTCTACCCCACTTCTGTCGAGACTGCCTGACGGCAAAGACCTTGATTTCTCCCAATTTCGAGTCCCCGCAAAGCAGTTATAGTTTTTTCTTAATTAAAAAATTAGTAGAGGTATCATCTTTACTTTCATTTTTCATTTTATTTCGGGAGATGTTTTTGTTACCATTTGTGATGTATAAAACCACGTATTATTAATATAGTAATACGACTAATATACTAATACAACACTATTTAAAATAGGAAAAATTCTAAAAAACTACTTTATCTATACCCATTTTTTTAAAAAACTACCTTTTATAAAAATTCTTGCAAAGAACTACCTTATGTAATACATTATTTTGCAAAAGACTACCTAGTGCTTAAATCTGTTAGTTGACTGGTAAAATTAACCGTTGACTATCATGTGAGAGGCACGTGAGCTATTAAAAACTCACTTTTCTGCCTCTTTAATGTCGTAACTCACACAGCAACATCCCATTCACTTTTTCCATCTTCCACATCTAAAACCCTAAAATCAATCTAACCCCAATTCATCATTTCTTCCTAATTTTTTCAATTTATATCTATTTCAATTGCTCACTAATGTTTTCGCCTTCTTCAACAGCAACATCGAAGCCCGAGAAATGTGGGTGTGGAGCTCCATTTGCAAGGCTAGTCAATGAAGTTTATGAATTAATTGAGAATTTGTAGTAGTTAATTGGTATTGTAACATGTTTATGATAAATGAAATGGGTAATTTGTATTTTGGGTATTGAGAATTTGGTTACTGCTTCAATATATGATTTTGGGTATATGCTGATTTGTATATATGCTTACTAGTTGCTGCTGTGCATATGAATGTGCTGCTGTATATATGCTTACTGATTTATATATAACTTATTTGGATATATGCTTGCTTACTAGTATATGCTGATTTTGTATGCTGGTGTATTTTGTGAATGTGCTGCTGGTGAATTTTGTATATGATTTGTTGCTGATTACACAACATATATACACTGATTTTGTATATACACTGATTTGGTATATGATTTGCTGATTTTGGAATATACACAGCATATATACACTGATTTTGCTGATTTTGGAATATACACAACATATTACACAGCATATATACACTGATTTTGCACATTTGCTTACTGGTATGATTTTGCTGCACAAAATCAGTGTATAAACTCAGTGTATACAAAAATACAAAAATACAAAAATACACTAAAAAATAAAAAATACAATGGAGCAGTAGTACATACCAATAACACTTTGATCTTCAACTGAGAGGGTGAGAACGAGGACGTTTGGAGCAGAACTGGTTAGGTGAGTATTAATGGAGCAGAACAGAAGGAAGAAATGATTTTAATGGAGGTGAGTATTTTAGTTGAAGAGGACAGTGAAGAAGCAGGAAGTTATGACATTAAAGAGGCAGAAAAGTGAGTTTTTAATAGCTCACGTGCCTCTCACGTGATAGTCAACGGTTAATCTTACCAGTCAACTAACAGATTTAAGTACTAGGTAGTCTTTTGCAAAATAATGTATTACATAAGGTAGTTCTTTGCAAGAATTTTTATAAAAGGTAGTTTTTTAAAAAAATGGGTATAGATAAGGTAGTTTTTTAGAATTTTTCCTTTAAAATAATACTCCAATTGTGATATATAAAACCACCTATCAGTTTCGGGAGTAGTAAATTAGTACGACGAATACTATACTTAGAAAAACTTTCTAGGAAGTCCGCTCAATGCATTTCATGTTTTTCTTTCTTGATAATTCTTAGTATCATATGTGATCTTAGATTAGATAATAAGAAAAAGCTTCTAGAAAGTCAACTTATGTCAAATTTTAAAGTGTTAGGGGTGAAAGTTTGGTTAGCGGTTTAGTTTTTATGTAAAACCAAATCGAGTCAAATTAATTTGACATTTAATTTTTCAATCCAAACCCAAATCGAATTTGGTCACAACACAAATCAAACAGAACCAAAGTTAATTAAATTTAAATTTTTAAAGTCGAATCCAAACCATATTACTTCTTCATCATTATCATCATACCCAATATCCCGCTCAGAGCAGGGTTTGAGTGAGGTAAGTTGACAAACAATCTATACTCGTACTCTTTTTAAGGGAGGACTAAAGTAAAGTGGTCTATAAATTACCCCAAGAAGAAAAGAGCCTTGCATTATAAGAGAAACCTAACCAAAGGTTACAGAGGGTCATAAAAACTAAAAAGGACAAGAAGAAAAATGAAAGAAAAAAAAAAGATGAACTAAAAGGGTGGGGGGAAGAGCTTAATAGCGGTCCAAAACATGAATCTGGCATCTCCAATTATTTCTATCCTTAAACAGGTCCGTGGAGAGGTGGATTTCACTCAAGACGTTCTTAATTTGCTCTACCCACGTTTTCTTCGGTCTTCCTCGACCTCTCTTACCCTCCCCTATGATGCTTTCTATCCTTTTAACAGGGGAGTCAACTGTCTTTCTTTGCATATGTCCAAACCATCTTAACCTATTTTCACGCATCTTAGCGGATATAGGGGCAACACCTAGTTTCTCTCTAAAATCCTTGTTCTTAATCAATGTCACACGATTCGCGATTCGGTTTGATTCGTTGTACGAATTCGGATTCGGGATTCGCTAGTCGACATATAT
Organism: Amaranthus cruentus; assembly: GCA_019425755.1. Taxonomy (NCBI): domain Eukaryota; kingdom Viridiplantae; phylum Streptophyta; class Magnoliopsida; order Caryophyllales; family Amaranthaceae; genus Amaranthus; species Amaranthus cruentus. The sequence continues at coordinate 6,517,901 of CM033456.1, forward strand.
GTTGTTCGTTTGCTTAGGTTGTTTGCTTCGATTTTAATATTATTTTATATTTAATTTAAAATGTTAAATATTTTAAGATAAAATAGAGTCACAAGATAAAAAATACGAATAGTAAATAAGAATGGAGTAGTACAGCTGTCAAGTACAATTCTAAAATAAATATTAAAAAAAATTAAACTACTTTCACCTTTTTAAAAGGAGTTTTAATTTTGAGAATTGTGTACACACGGTACACTAAGAGTCTGACTCTTCAATTTATTTTCACGTCTTTCTAGAAACTCCTTACCCTTTCCTTCTAGCTTTACCCTTTCTTCTTTCTGTCATTAAAGAGGCATTAATATTCAAACAAAACCCTTTACCCTTTCCTTCTAGCTTTGCTGTACTTTTCTTACTGGTGCTCTCTTTTCTCATTTAAGGTCGCCGATTCGCTCCCATTGGCGATTCAACCGGCGAACGAACCCCGATTCGAGTCGAGCGAACCGATTCGTGATTCGTGGGTAAAACCACCGAATCATGTGACACTGTTCTTAATTCTATCCATTTTGTGTTATCACACATCCATCTCAGTATCCGCATTTCTGCTACTTTCATTTTTTGTTCATGATTTATCTTAACCAATCCTTAAACATCGCCACCCTTTTCATTTTGTCGTCACCCCTTTTTTAATAAAATTACTAAAATGCCCTTAAATCCAATTTTAATTATAAAATCAATCATTATTATTTCTAAACTAAATTTCTTAATAATAATTATAATTAAATTAAAATAAAAATATAAATTTTAGTAAAGAAAATAATTTTTAAAATCGAAAAATAAATCTAATCACACGTTTTGTATTGAAATTTGATACATAATCACCCATTTGGCCGAAACTTTTGATACGAAAATCACATTACTGCAATATTTGAGTGAGAAATGTCAACCGTTTGAAGTTTGCAATAATTTCTAACATTAGTCGCACACGATTGGACCATGGTTGAATCGCACAAAATGTGCGATTCCACCATGGTCCGATCACACATTTTCTGCGATTCAACCATGGTCAGATCGCGGGCGACTAATGTTAGAAATTACTGATATCTTTAAACGGTCGTCATTTCTCGCTCAATTGTCAGAATTGGGCATATAATATGTCGTTAGAAAGCTCTCGAAGTCTAGTTTCCAATGCCGCAAACCATGCACTAATAAGATTTTTATTTAAAAAGTTATGACCAAAATAATGAACATGTATCAAATTTCAGCACAAATAAACTTTAAACGATCGTCATTTTTCGCTCGGTTATCGGAATTGGGTATATGATATATCATTAGAAAGATCTTGAAGTCTAGTTATAATGCATCAAATAATACATTTATATGATTTTGCTATTTAATGTTATAGCAATTAGAGTGAATATGTCTCAAATTTAAACACAATCATATCGATTTCGCAACTATATTGATGCTCATTTTCGTTAGCCATTGTAATTCAATTTTTAGTTTTAGCTTGGTTTAGTTCAATGAGTGTTGGGAGAAAGTTTTTAAAGAAATGTTAGAGATTGAAGGTTTGAAAAGTAAACATGGGCAATTTTAGAATTTCATTATATAAGGGGTGACGATAAAATGAAAAGGGTGGCAAAGTTTAATAATACCGTTATCTTAACGAGCCAACACTCTGTCCCATACAACAGAGCTGATCTAATGGCTACTTTGTAGATTTTCCGTTTTAGTCTAACTGGGACCTTTCTATCACATAGCACTCCAGTGACTGCTCGCCACCAAATCTAAAACCATATTACTTATTAAAAACAAATCTAAAATGCAAATCATATTTTCTTATGAAAGGCTTATCTTGGTCTTTTGTAGGCTTAAACTCAACTCAACAACAATATGTCGGTCAAAACCAATTTATGAAAACTACAAAGTATATTTCTTATTCGATTTGGATTATTTTGGTTTACAAGTTTAAAAAAAATAACTTTCACCCTAACAAAGGTATCACTTAGCTAGCCTCATATTATCATATGTCAATGCTAAAAGTTTATTATTTCAATTCAATTAGGAAAGGTTGAATGTGGATGTATTATTAATTGCTTGCTTAAAACATGATTTAATTTTATTCGATTAAAATTATATTATTAAAGTTTAATTTTTGTAAGAAAAATAGATATTAATAATCTCATATTTAAGATTATTTTGTCTTTGTTTGTTGTGAAAACTGAAAACTAGTCAACGTTTTATTTTTATATATATATATATATATATATATATATATATATATAAATATATATATATATATATTTATATATATATATATATATATATATATACAAACACACACACACACACACACAAATATATATATATATATATATATATAGTATATATATATATATATATATATATATATATATATATATATATATATATATATATATATATATATATATATATATATATATATATATTTGTTGGCAAGTTTGTAAACAAGTGGACATTTTCTAAAAGGTGTAAATATTTGGATGTTATTTCTTTAAATATGAACTTTTTCCTTCAGAAAAATATGTACACCCTATCGATAATATGTACATATTTTTTGTGAAGAAAAAAGTTTATATTATTTACATAAATGTCATCTCAGTATGCCTTTTAATAATATTAAGGGAAATTATCATTGGTGCCCCTGAGGTATGCGTTTTTATCAATGGTGTATAATGATAACATTTCACCATTAACATATGTACATGTCTATCTACGTAGGTGTCAGATACAGCCACCTTAGGCATCAGGCAGCCAGATTCAGTTCCATGGGAGATCGATGATCGGATCATCCCATACCTAGAGCGCACGAGGTTATATGACTTCCACCTTATTGCTTATGGTAGAGTCGACCGTGCTATTATTACAACACTTGTTGAGAGATGGCGTCAGGAGACGCACACCTTTCATCTTCCTCTTGGTGAGGCTACTATCACACTACTTGATGTAGCCTTACTAACACGACTTCCCATCGAGGGACGTGCCGTGACCACTGCTGGACGCCAGCTATCGAGCTAGCGTGACTTAGTTCATCGCATCCTGGGAGAGCGCCCTCCAGCGTACGTGATTCGGGGGAGCGGTCTGCGGTGTACGTGGTTGGTGCAGACCTTCTCACAGCTCCCCGTAGGTGTTGACGAGGGCACCATATCGAGGTACGCGAAAGCGTACATCTTATATTTGATAGGAGCTGTCTTGTTTTCTGATAAAACAAAACAACCAAGTTCAGCTCCTATATTTGACGTTACTGGACGACCCATGGGAGGTCATCGCCGAGTACAGCTGGGGCTCCGCGGCCCTAGGGTACTTATACAGGAGGCTTTGTGGTGCTGCCAAAAAGGGCGTCCGGGAAATCGCAGGACCACTTGCGATATTACAGGTAATTATAATTACATATATTTATACAACTTCTACTATAATACTAATATCGTCATACTAAAACACTAATATATAACTTCTATTTATAGCTGTGGGCGTGGGAGCACATTTTGATCGGCTAGCCTTACAGTTCGGTTGGTGGAGGTGAGTTTGCTCCTCCGCAACAACCCCCACCAGATGCTGCCTATGGTTCGCGTTGGAATTTTGCGCGCCGAACGCACAAACATATTGGTACTGGTATAGGATTCTACCGAGATCAGTTAGACCTGCTGCGACCGAATAAGGTAAACATTTAACTAATCAATAACGTTATTTCAAAGCTATGATGTTTAATCAATAATGTACATATGTTGTAGTTTGTATGGGATCCGTACCCGGCCGAGGCCTACGCAGCTGTCCCTGATCACTCGGGGATTCAGTCGAGAGTGTGGAGGGCTTCTGTGCCACTCATATCCTTCGACATTGTCGAAGTACATCTACCGGAGCGCGTTCTGCGCCAATATGGGTTGGTACAGAACATTCCACCGCCTTGTGATACCGAGCCCCAGCTGCACCTTATCTCCCGGAAGAATCAGGGTACGGCTAATTGGACGGAGATCAACGGGCGCCACATCGCCCGTTGGGATCGAAGACTAGAGCTGATAGCCCAAGGTGCGCCAATTGATTCTGTCGGCACATCGACGACACCTGATTACATGCAGTGGTTCCTCTCCATCACACGCCGATGGATGACACCACGTGGCGTCACTGAGGCAGCACAGTATACTCCTGCTGCGCCCACGATGACTCAATTTGTAAGTCTTCATTTACATTTAATTTATTTAGTTGTCGATTTCATATTGTAATACTACATTAACTAAACTCTTAATTTACATTTCCAGGCACAAGGTGTGGCGGCCGTTATCCGGACTACTCATGAGGAGCCGGTCCGAGAGATTGCGCAGGGCGTGCTCCTTGGCACGCAGTTCCAACACTTCATACCGGAAGTTGCTGCGGGGTCATCATCTCCTGCGCGTGAAGTTCATCTGGAGGAGATGAACTTGTCATACACAGCTGACGATGCGGGGCCATCTCAACCAACTCAGCCATCTCAATCATCCCATTATCAGACCCCTCCCCGACCGGATCTAAACCCGACCGACTCTTACTACCGTAGGAGGCGTAGGAGACCAACTCTGTTGAATAGGATAGATGAGTCATCGTGATTTAGTTGTATGTTTGACTACGAATGTTTTAAACATATGTATATATTTAGTTGTATGTTTTAAACATATGTATATATTAAGTTGTATGTTTTATTTAGCTTATAATGATCTCTAAGTTTGTTAATGATGCCGGAAATTCAACATGATTTCATTTATAACGATTACACATACATAGTTTGTTAATGAACTACTACCATTACAATCTAGGGTTCCTTCTTAAACTTATTCAAAATCCTCTTAGTTTCTTCACTTCTAGAAGCCTTATCAATCGCTTCCCTTTTCAAATTATTTATCTCGTTTCTAAGCTCTTCATTCTCCTTATGAAGCCTAATAATGATTGTTCTTTGCCATTCGGTGCCCTCCGGATCAACCCACCTAAAGTAGGTGCATACTAAGGTCATGTCATCTTCGAATAGTGGACAAGCAACATATTGACACACCCGGGATACCTATCGCTCCAATCACGACTAAATTCGACTTCATAACCACAATGACAATGCTCATCCATGGGCAATGAATCTTTTATATGTTAATGAAATAAACACAAACATATAAGTTAAACACATCAACATAAATCAATAATAACATTAATAAAATGAATAAAAACTTAGTAACTATATAAATAAGAATTTTCACATATAAACTTACCTAAGCAAAAGGATGATAGCTTGGTGAATATGTGATGAATCGAGTTATAAGGTGTATTTATAGAGGAATTGAAATAACGGTTAGTTTGACCATACAACGGTTAGTTTGAAAAGTCAAAAAAAGTCAAGGGGCTGTTCGCACTTACTAAGTGCGAACAGGTCAAATGGAGTCAAGACCTGTTCGCAGTTACTAAGTGCGAACAGCCTGTTGACTCCCTTTGACATGTTCGCACTTAGTAACTGCGAACAACCCCTTCTACTTTTTTTGAAAATCTGCCTTCTGTTCGCACTTATTAAATGCGAACATATCCGAACCTATGCTTTGGACTCCTGGACGCTTACTTTTGGATATAGTTTGATTTCAATCTTATTTCATTATTTTTTTGGTTTTAAAGTCTTATCCATTTCAATTTTTCCATTGTTGGCAGGGGGGATGGGGGTATATTTTAGATTATAGGGCTTGTATATGTTGTACTTTTCTATGTATTTGTGGATATCCACGAGTATAAACACGATGGACATATATTTTAGCTTATTTTTCGCAGTATATAAATTAAAGGGTGCCAAAATAAAAATAAAGTGTATGTTAGGATCGTAAGGACTCCATTTAGTTTCTTAGCCACCATGTTATTTGTGTTTTTATTAAATTATTTATTTTAAACTATTTCCATGTAATTATTTTTAAGGCTTGTATCGAACCCTCTTGATCTAATGTTAAGTTGATTTGGTAAAGTTTATTTATTTAATAATTTTTCCTTAGGAACCATGTTATTTATTATACCTCTTTAGTGAACTTTCTAGTTTCGCATAAATTTTGATAAAGATTAATAGATGTGAAGATTTTTCGAACAAAGAGTATCATTTTTTTTCCATGTTGCGTAAGGATAAACAACAAATGTAGATATAAATATAAATTTTTTAACCAAATCAGTACTAGATATGGCATAATACGCCACAATATATATTCGAAAATTATCCTTACTCATAATAGATTCATGATGTAATTTCTCTTAGTATCCGTAGTTAGTGTAGGTAGTAGTTTTATATGCTGATTTTGGAGCATAAGATGATGGAGCTTCATAACTTGACTGAGGAGTATAGTTTGATGATGTCTCATAACTTGATTATGGTGTGGTGTAAGATGGAGTTTCATTACTTGGATTGTAGCTTTCATCGGTGTAAGTTGGAGCCTTAGAAGCTAATCCAGGTGTGTAAGATGTTGTATCACATGATGGACTCTCATAACTTGATTTTGGAGTATAGGTTGCTGGTGGAACATACGAAGCTTTATTGCTTGATAATGGAGAGTAGGTTGATAGGGTGTATTTTGAAGTCTTATAGTCCGATGTTGGACTATATGTGGATGGATTGTACTTTGGAGAAAAGGAGCTTTCTTTTGGAGCGTAGGTTGACGGGGTGTATCCAGGAGTGTTAATCACATAGCTCGATTTTGGAGATGGAGAATATTCTGGAGTGTGAGTCTCATAGGTTGATTTTTTTAGTGTATTTAGGAGATGGAGAATCTGGAGTGTAAGCAACATAGCTTGATTTTGGACTGTAGTTTGAAGATGGAGAAAATTCTAGAGTGTGAGCCACAAAGCTTGATTTTGGAGTGTAAGTTGATGGGGTGTATTTCGAAGATGGAGAATATGTTGGAGTGTAAGTCTCATAGCTTGATTTTGGAGAATAGGTTGATAGGGTATATTTTGGAGATGGGGAATATTTTGGAGCGTATGTCTCAAAGCTGAATTTTGGAGTGTAAGTTGATGGGGTGTATGTGTGGTAATAAGTTGGATAATATTCGCATTTAGCACTTGAATTGTAAGCAAAAATTGGAATAGAGTAAAGTTCTAAGGTGTATGTTTGTTGGTACTTAGTTATATGTTTTGAATAAGTCAGGGAAGCTCCGCTCACTCCAAGATGCATATTTGTAGCAACATTGCAAGTGTATGATGAAGAACTTTCAAGATAAACTTTGCAATCTATTGGTTTTAAATGTTTACCAAGTTGTTCTTGAGTAAATGTAGCCAAGTAATAACCATTCTGATCAGTTTTGGGAGTCAACGTTGAAAACTTAGCTGCCTTGTATCCATACCCAGTCTTTGTCTCACATGAAATTTTGGCTATTGCATCTGGTTTTAGATTCAGACAAGTTATGATAAAGTTAGTGATATAAAACGGTATTGATATATTAAATTTGAGCATAGATTTAAAACTATTTCAGTAGTTTTAAAACTTGCACTAGCACCTTTTTGTGATATGAATATTGTTGTACGAAAAGTTTAAGATTTATTAATATCATGAGTATAATTTTCTCTCTATTCAAAGGAAACAAATTTGAGCCGTAACAAAATTAATTTACCCTTTTTTAATTCAAAAGTTTTGATTGAATCAAAACAAAATACTTTATCACGCAAATATAGTGGTAAATTGAGAAAGAACTTACCGTCAATTGGTTTAAAATCATTACAAGACTTGTAATATATAACACCTTGTACGCCGTAAACTATGTATGATTGGGTCTTATGCTTAGGGGAAGGATTGTAAGATGAGGCAGGGGTGTATGAGGAGATATCGTACTTGGGAGATGGACTATAAGTTGTAGATGAGGTGTATGATACTGTGTCATATTTAGGAGAGTGCTTAAAAGAAGGGTTGTATGTTGCGGTTGGGGTATATGACTGGGTGTTATACTTGGGTGAAGGGCTATACGATGAGGTAGGGGTATATAATGGAGTCTCGTATTTAGGAGATGGGCTATATGTTGGGGTTTGAGTGTTGGGAGTCTTATACGTTAGAGAAGGCTTGTAAGTGGACGCTGGGGTGTATGATGGTGTATCATACTTTGAAGAAGGGTTATAAGTTGATGATGGGGTGTATGAAGGAGTTTTATTCTTAGGAGAAGGGTAGTAAGTTGCAGACGGGGTGTCTGATAGAGTCTCATACTTGGGTGATGGACTATATTTCGGGGTCGAGACATATGGAGTTTCATATTCATACTTAGGAGATGGGTTGTAGGATGGAGTCTCGTATTTAGGAGATGGATTGTAAGTTGAAGTAGGTGTGTAGGATGGAGCTACATACTTGGGAGATGGACTGTAAGTTGAAGTAGGTGTGTAGAAAGGAGTTACATACTTGGGAGATGGGCTATAAGTGGTACTTGGGGTGTACATAGTTTCATACTTAGGAGATGGGCTATAAATTAGTGTAGGTGTGTAGGTTGGAGTTTCATACTGAGGATATGGGCTGTAAGTTGGACTTAGGGTGTATGATGAGACTTTATATTTGGGAGATGGACTATATGTTGGAGTTTCGTACGATTTGCTTTCTGAAGATGGGTTGTAAATTGGAGTAGGGTTGTAATATGGAGTTTCGTACTTTGGAGATGGATTGTAAGTAGTACTTGGAGTGTATGTTTTAGTGTTATACTTGGGAGAAGGGCTATAAGTCAAAGTAATGGTGTCGGATTGAGTCTCATACTTAGGAGAAGGACTATAAGCTGTAGTGGGGGTGTATGATGGGGTTTCATATATAGGTGATGGGCTATTAATTGGACTCGGGGTGTATGATGGTTTTTCATACTTAGGAGATGAGCTATATGTTGTGCTTGGGGTATAGGATAGGATTTCGTACTTGGGAGATGGGCTGTAATTTGGACTTGAGGTGTATGAGGTTGTCTCATACTTAGGAGATGGACTGTAGGTTAGACTTTGGGTGTACAAAGGAGTTTCGTACTTAGGAGATGGGCTATAGGTTGGACTTGGGGTGTACGAAGGAGTTTCGTACTGAGAAGATGGGTTGTAGGTTGGACTTGGGGTGTACGAAGGAGTTTCGTACTTAGGAGATGGGCTGTAGGTTGGGCTTGGGGTGTACAAAGGAGTTTCGTACTTAGGAGATGGGCTGTACATTGGACTTGGGGTTTCGTATATAGGAGATGGGCTGTAGGTTGGGCTTGGGGTGTACGAAGGAGTTTCATACTTAAGAGATGGGCTGTAAATTGGACTTGGGGTTTCGTATAGGAGATGGGCTGTAGGTTGGACTTGGGGTGTACGATGGAGTTTCGTACTTTGGAGATGGGCTATAAGTCGGATTTGGGGTGTATGATGGGGTGTTGTACTTTGGAGTAGGGCTGTAAGGTGGGCTTGATGTGTATGATGAGGTCTTAGAATCTGGGGATGGATTGTAAACAGGTGTTGGAGTGTATGATGGAGTTTCATATGAAGGTGGGGAACTGTAAAGAGGAGTTTGGGTATATGCTGGAGTCTCATACTCAGGAGATGGAGATGGGCTGTATGGTGGACTTAGAGTAGTGTAAGAGGGAGTTTCATACTCGGGAGAAGGAGATAGAGTAAAAGATGGGCTTGAAGTGTATGATGAAGTTTCAGAATTAGGTGGAGTGTAAGAATGAGACACGCTAGCAGATGCGAAAACTAGAGAGAACAAAACAAGGAAAGTGGAGAGGGTGAGGATGCGTGGGAGACCCATGTTTGTAGATGAGGATGGTGTAAGACTAAAAATGTAATGGGCTTATATAATGTTGATTGCCACTCAGATAATAATTTCTTAATTGGCTTAGTTGTATGAAATATTTTTGTTGAAATTGGATTTAGATTGCACGACTGCCGGCAAAGACCATTATCGTTGAAAACTGTAGTAGTGGGCAGCGTATATCCACGACGTGTACAACTAAATGCATGCTGATATTAAGCTTCGATTCCCATTTCTGTCGAGTCTGCCTGACGGCAAAGGCATTGATTTCTCCCAATTTCGACTCCCCGCATAGCAGCTATAGATTTTACTGAACTAAAAAATTAGTGGGCCGTATCATTTTTAATTTCATTTTTCATTAGTTTATTTCGGCAGCAAGGTTATTTTTGAATTCTAGTTTTTAGAACTTTTTACCTTTCTATGCCAATTTGAAGTTACACTAGTGGGTATTTCCGAAATCTTAATCTGTTATTTAATCATTTTCAGTCGTACTTATTATCACCCTTCTATACTAATTGTTGTATCACTATGAATTTTGTTTATGTATCATTTAATGTGTATGAATTTTATCATTACTTTGCAATTATTTTTCCACCTCTACAACAATCAAATTTCACGTATGTCTTATTTATCAATTTATTTTCTTACTTTAATTTTTTTTTACCCGATAAATATTTACATCTAACCCAAGCATGTCTTCAAGAGCAAATCTACCTAGCTAAACTAGTATGACACCACAACATATTTACCCTCTATTCTTTTAAAACACAAAAATTCCAATAGGATTACGTAGGAAAGTGCTTAATTTAGGCCATAAAATATTCTCGAATTATTTGTTAATATTTTGTAATTTATTTTGTTCCCTTCTTTAATTACTAGATACTCTTTGTGTATATATACAAACAAACAATTATACACTACGGAGGACATAGTAATCATTGGGTGAACTTTCTTAAATCATTGTGTCATGTTTTGTAATTTAGTTTTGCGTTCTTACATTTGTTAGTTTATTGCATTCTCTTTAGTTCATAAAGTTCTTTAGCATCGTATCGATCCTACCAATTATTACGTACGACATACCATAAAAGTAAATGTAACAAAATAAATCAACTGACATAATGAAAAGAATGAGAAAAATAAATTAATAATACAAAATTACTAAAATATGAGAGTATTTATCATCAAATGACTTCAGCATTTATTTTACACTTTTAATTTTACCAATAGAAAAGTGTACCTTTAATTTTTTTTTAAAAAAACGCTTAGGGGCACGGGACCCCGTGGGCTCCAACCCATCTCCGCCATTGGTTGTTTATCAAGGTCCCTAATTAGGTTTTTGAGGTTTGAAGTAGCTGAGATTCCTTATTTTGAGTTCATGTTTCGTTATTTGCCTCTTTATGTTTTATCATTTGATATTCTAGATGATTCAAGAAATTTTCAAGCCATCCCGGTCATCAACTATGTTTACAGAGCTTTATTGATGGATAATCACATGATGTTATGCATGGGTTCCATTCCGTAGCTCGTGAAAGCTTTTATCAAAGTTGAGGTACGGAAGTTCAAAGCTCATTCAATGAGATTTTAAGTCATATAGGGTGTGTTTGGATTGAAGGAAATGGAGGGAAAGGAAGGGGATGAATTTAAACGGAGGAGGTATCCCTTGTTTGGATAACAAATTTGGAGGGAAGGGATTTGGAGGGGAGGGATTTGGAAGGAAAATTTGAACAAATTCTGTTAAGAAGATAATCTCTCCTAAAGAGGAAAGATTTGGAAGGAAAATACTTCCTTTCCTTTCCCTTCCCTTCCCTTCTAAACAAACAATATACACTTTTCCTCCTTATTCCTCCCTTTCCTTTTCCTTCCTTTCCTTCCTCTTCCCTTCCTTTCTTTTCTTTCCTAATTTACTATCCAAACATAGTGATATGGCTGTTTTATTGGAGATTCGATCGATCTTAAGAAGCTTTGGTCGAAGATATATTCTATTCCATGTCCTGTAGACCGAATCAGCCCCCACTTCGATTGCGATCAGCCCAATTCGACCGAAACTAGGTACTGAGGAGGTTAGGAAGGTTATATATTTTCATGGACATTAGTTTAGTTTAGGGTAATATGATCGTGGATGTTAGTATTATATTTTATTGGGAAGTTTAAAACATAGAAGCTAGGCGTAGGATTCTGCAATTTTAGGGTTCTAGGGCGAAAAATAAATTGTGGGTCATAATTATAAAATATATATATTTATAATTACAAAATTTATAAGAAAAATGTTACACGCCAATAATAGAGCACGATATTATCCGCTTTTTGTTTTATAATCATGCATGTATAACGTAATAATTAGTAAATAAGGTAACGATTATCATTAATAACACTTTGGCTTGGTGGTTAAATGGACAATTTAATCACATAAGATCTCAAGTTCAATGTATATGATTGAAAAAATTATCTACCCTTTTCATGGACCCTGGGCGTAAGCCCTTCTTGCCTTTGGTTTGGGTCGGCCCTGGATTAAGTTAGAGTTTTACAACATTTTTATTCTCTGATTTTCATGGTATCTATTTAAGTAATTTTTTAATTAATCTTTAATCTTCCCTTAATTTTATTAGTATCTTACGTAATTTGAAACATAGTTTTGTTCTTCATCAAGTTTATGGTTTTACTCCATGGTCTTCTATTGTTAAGTTATTTTTACTCTTCTAAATCTTTTAAGTATGTTTAATATTGTTGTTTATGTTAGTTTAATCAATTAAAATGTTTTCATAAATATGATTAGTGAGTAATTTACTTTCTAGGGTTAGGTATGAACCCTAATATGTATTCGGATAAGCGTATTGAGGAATTTGTTGGTTATTGTTGTTTAGGGATGATTTAATATGTTATAATCCACTTAAGTTAAAGTCTTATGCTTTTCATAATCCGAAATACGAAAGTTGAGGTAGAATTGTGTATTAGTCTTAAGTGCAAAACAAGTTTAATTTTGTTATCGCTATTCAAAATCACGAAAGTTGAGAGTTCGTAGTTAATTGGTCTTGTTGATTGTTGAATTTATCAAAAGTACGAAAGTTGAGATAAAGAAAGAGCATTATTCATTCCACAATTAGTAGATTAGCATCCCGAAAAGGAATAATTAACTCTTCACTAAAAACCTAGAAAATATAACCAACATTGAACTCAATTGTCTAGTATTGTGCATGTTAGTAGGGATTGTCATTGCCCTAGGCTTTGCTTTATCATATCAAGTCAATTCTAATTCATCGCAATTTAGTTTAGTTTAATTTCTCCACTCGTGGTTGTTCTATAGCAATTGAATAACTAAATCATTCTTGAAATAAAAGCCTCCTTATGGTTCGACCCATAACTGTGCTACGACATCTGTGCGCTTGCAATATTATAATACAACTCGTAACAATAACCAAGTTGCTTTGTAGAAAAGCTTTATTAGTTAGGCTTGGGCGAAATTATTGATGTTAATAATGGGGCTATCATTAAGAGGGGATCTTTGGTAAACAATGTTCTTATTTCTCATGATATCATTAGGTGTTATATACATCATCAAGGTTATTAGGATCGAGATTCTACCTAGGATCGTTGAGGAGGTGAGATCGAAATCGATAGAAATCGGATAATAAGATATATAGTGTGATCCTACAAAGATGTATTAATGTGCTTTTACCTACTGATTATCATGTATATTTTTTTCTCTTGTTAAGTTTTAAGGTGTAAGTAAGAACTTATTTTACTTCATCTATTAAACTTTTTAAAATATCTTTTAATAATCATTTTTAAACTGCAAATTAAGAAAAGCTTGAATTTTATAAAGATATTGAAATAATTATTTTAATTATACATTTATTTGTAAGTGAAATTTGTATTATATGAAAATATTTTACGATTGAAACAACCCATGTAGGATCAAATCGTTGGATTGTAGGATCATAGAATCATGTTATGATCCTATCATCTAATTCTTGAGCGAATTAGGATCGTAAGATTTTACCACATTAAGATCCTACCTAATATCTGAATCAGTCGCTCATTTTTATCTTAAAATCGTAGAATCGTAGATTAGATTCGGGATTCTGATAACTATTTACATTATGAATTTTGTCTTTAGCTAAACCTTATGACATTGTTAGTTGAAGTTTCTTGAAGAGTCGTCTCACTGATGTTTGTGTTCCTCAACAGCTACTTTCCTTAATCATGATCAGTGTCTCTAAGACTCAATAGAAGATCACTCTGAATGGGAGGATAGTTGATGGTTTTCCAGGTAAGGTTGGTTTAAGACAAGGAGATTCTAGGTTCCCTCTTCTCTATGTTATTGTTATGGAGTATTTGAGTAGGAGCATTACAAAATCATCGGAGAATAAAGGATTTAGATTTCACCCTCTTTGTATAGCTCTCCGACTTCACTCTCTATTCTTTGCTAATGATCTGCATTTGTTCTACCAGTGTGACTCTTCTTTTTGTTTCTGTTCTTAGATCCTGCCTAGGTCATTTCTCGGCTTGCTTTCGTTTTAAGATCAACCTTGATAAATCTCAAATCTTTTGTGGAGGTATTGATTCTAGTACTAAGCATTGTCTGCTTGCTAGCTCTTGCATTTCTAAATGCTTTTTCCTTATGATGTATCTTGATGTACTCATTGATTGTCATACAAAGAAGGATGATTTTCATCTTATTCTACATAAGCTCAAGGCTTATGATGTATCTTGATGTATTCAACCTAAGTTGTTTTCGGACATAACAAGAAAAAAATACACCCTTTGGGTGAAGTGGGCTCACACTATTTATCTTAAGGGAAAAGAAATTTAGCTTGTCAGACATGTTAATATATGATATTAGTTTGCAATGGAAAACTATCCTTAATTTTAGATCTGTATTTCCCTTTTCTTTCGAAAATTTATTGCTGACTTATTTGCATTCTGACCTCCAAGATTGAAAATGGCCAATTGTTGTGTGGAATAACATTAATATCCTTAAACATAGTTTCATCAGTTGGTTACTTATTCATGGAAAATTAAGAATAAAAGAAAGTCAAACTAGTATGGGATTTAACATTGAAGACCCTACCTTGTTCTTTATTATGCAGATGCTCTTAAGATTTGGGTCATTTGTTCTTAGATTATGATTTTTCATCAACTATGCTTGATGGTCTATTTCAGTGGTTGAATGTTCATTACCATCACAATCTTTCCAGAGCTTTAACCAAAGTTAACATTTTTAAGGGTCTTGTTATAAGGAGACAAATTATTCGTGCAGCTTTTTGTGCAGTGGTGTATCACATTTGGAAAGAGCGGAATAACAAAAGTTTTAATAGAGTCAACTATCGCTATAGAGTTCACCATTTTTGTGTGCTCTTGAGTTGGGTGGCATTGTTGTTAATGTTGGTTACTGTCTATTTTGCAGTTGGTTTGCTAGTGTGCCATCTTGTTGTTGTGTGCCCTTTGTTGTCTAGGGATATCTTCTTTTCGGAGTAGTGGACGTTTCCGGATCAGGGAGGAGTCTGTTGTAGTAGGTTCTGGTTGCTGCTATGTTGTTTCTGGTGGAGCTTTGTTGTTTTTTGCTTCTGTGCCTTTCTGTTGTTGGGTGCTTCTGATGCTGTTTGGGTTGTTTTCTGCTGCAGAGTGGTGGGGAGTTTTTGGTACAGGGTTGTATTCGTAGTTGTGGTTTTGGTTGTTGCTGTTTGTCTCTTTCTGGTGGGGTAGGTGCAATTACTTTATTGTTTGTTTGGAGCTAGTGTTAGTGTGCTGTTGTTTTGCTTTCATTTTTGTATTGGTGAACTAGTATTTGTTCCTTTTGATGCTGTTTGTATTGTAGCTCTTGGGATTGGTTTTTTAATCCCTCGCCCCTATTTGTACTCTTTTTAGAGCATTAATGCAATCCTTTCTCGACCAATAAAAAGCTTGCAAAAACTTAGTCAAACTTGATTTGTTTGACATGAAACTTATCATGCAGCACTTATTAGTAAATTTTATAGTTTTGAAATAGTTAGGATTGAGAAAATGGTAAGGTTAATATTTGATTTGAATCTTGTTCTACCACTTTTTAGGAGACATAGGACGATTATAGGTTGTTCATGTGGCTTATCGGGACACAAACTTCCTCTCGTTAACTACAGTGTCTCGATTGATTATCGTTCGATCTCCATTGACCTAGCTTTCTATGAGTCCTTAGAAACTGAACTAGGGTGGATCCCTACCATTCACGTTTGTCTCTTATCGTCTATCACCACTTTTATATCTGCTTTGTTATTGCTTCTAGTAGTATAGTTCATACACCCTTTCACCATTTAATCTCCCCACATCAAGTCCTTTGTCTTCCTACCATTGTCCTCGTAGTTCGATTCTTGACTTACCGCAACGCTATCAATAGTTGCATTAGGATGTTATAAATATAAGTCGACGTAGGCCTAGTATTAACGACATGCGAAAACCCGGCTATCAAATCATTACAAACTGACTCACCAAACTATGATCACTCTAGGAAACGTATGTAAGATGTTCATTTGTCTTCCTACCCTTGTCCTTGTAGTTCGATCCTCGAACTACCGCTACGATATCTATAGTTGCATTAGGGTGTTATAAATATTATTCGGCTCGAGCATAGTATTAACGACCAAGGTTAAGCGGATTAGGGTTCTACTTAGGATCGTTGGCGGGGTAGGATCGAAATCGGTAGAATCGGATCGTAGGATCGTGCGATCCTACAAATATGCATTAATGGGCTCTAGATTACTTATCATCAATTATATTTGTTATCTTTTTAAGCTTTAAGGTGTAAGTAAAACCAATTATTTGACTTCGTCTCTAAAGTCTATTTTCAAAAAATACTTTTAATAATCATTTTTTAACAACAAATAAAGAATAACTTGAATTTTACAAAAATATTGATATAATTATTTTAAGTTTTTATCTACACATAGTGAAATATGTATTGTATAAAAAATGTTTACAATTGCAACTACCTATGTAGAATCGGATCGTTGGATCTTGGGATCGTAGAATCGTGTTATGATCCTACCACATAAATTCTTGAACTAAGTAGGATCGCACGATTCTACCACATTAAGATCCTACCTACGATCCAGATCGGTCGCCTATTTTTGGATCGTAAGATCGTAGATTCGTATACTAGAATCGTAATTCTGATAACTATATTAATGACGTGTGAAAATCCGACTATCAAATCATTACAAGTTGACTCACAATCTTTTAAACTCGGGCCTAATACTTAACTAAATTAGTTAGTTATTGTTGATTGCTCGCTTAGGTTTAGAAGATGTAGTTGTGGTGCCACTAATTAAGAAGCTAGGTCTTGAATAATTTAGGAAATGTACGTAAAGATGTTCATTGGGGCGATCAGATCGGTTTCTACTCAGTTATTTCAGATTGATGAGAATCGTGTTCTGTGTCCACATAAGTTTTTACATTATTTTGAATCCAATTTTTAAGTTGGGTTGCAAATCCAATTATACAAATTCGAGTAAATCTTAGATCAATTTTATTTTGAAAACCTGTGGAATAATGCCCTTTTTACGTGTGGTGTTTTTCTTAGTTTTCAATTCAAAATAGGGATATTTTTACTTTATGTAATATGTTGACAAACTTAAGATTTAGTCATATATCACTACAAAGTTGTACAACCATTTAAAAAACAAAAGAACAAAAATAGCCCTAGAGTGAACTACATACACCTTTGCATAATTGATCTCCAAATGTCTATATTAATAGCCTTTTACATAACATGATATGAATGTTTGGTATATTTTGAAAACTAGAGCATTGTTTTGGGGGGGTAGGGGGGGTGGTTTCCTATTTTTTATTTGGGGGGAGGGGGGGTGGTTTCATATTTTTTATTTTGTATAGAGCTTATATATGTCATAATAATCTATGTATTTGTGTTGTAATATTCACGAGTATAAACACAAAGAACTTATATTTTTGCTTAATTATGGAAGGATATAGCTTTACAAGGGTGCAAATATAAAAATAAAATATATGTTAGGATCTCAAGGACTGCATTCTGTTTCTAAGAAACCATGTTATTTGTGTTTTTTATTTAATTTTTGATTTTATAATATTTGCATGTAAATGTTTCTACGACTTGTACCCAACCTTCTTCATACTGTTAAGTTGATTTGACAAAGTTTTATTATTTAATAATCTATCCATAGGAATCATTATTTATTATATCTCTGTAGTGAACTTTCCAGTTTGGCTTATATTTTGATAAAGATCAATAGATGTGAAGATTTTTCGAATAAAGAATAATTTTTTTTCCATGTTGCATAATAATAAACAACAAATGTAAATAAATATATAAAGTTTTCAACCAATTCAATAGTAGATATGGCACAATAGGCCAAATATAATTAGACATAATCATAACTCATAAAACTCATGTATTAATTTCTCTTAGTATCCGTAATTAGTGTAGGTAGTAGTTTTATCCTCTGATTTTGGAGCATAAGATGATGGAGCTTCATAACTTGACTTAGGAGTATAGTTTGATGAAGTTTCATAACTCGATTTTGGTGCGGTGTAAGATGGAGTTTCATTACTTAGACTGTAGCTTTCTTCGGTGTAAGTTGGAGGCTTATAAGCTGATCCAGGTGCGTAAGATGGAAAAGTATCGCATGATGGAGTCTCATAACTTGATTTTGCAGTATACGTTGTTGGTGGGACATATGATGATGGTTCGTCGCTTGACTTTGGGGAGTAGGTTGATAAGGTGTATTTTGAAGTCTCATAGTCCGATTTTGGGCTGTATGTGGATGGGGTGTACTTTGGAGAGTAGAAGCTTGGTTTTCGAGATGGAGAATATTCCGGAGTATAAGTCCCAGAGCTTGATTTTTTAGTGTACTTCGGATATGGAGAATATTCCGGAGTGTAAGCCACATAACTTGATTTTGGAGTATAGTTTGAAGATGGAGAATATTCTGGAGTGTAAGCCACATAGCTTGATTTTGGAGTGTAAGTTGATGGGGTGTATTTCGGAGATGGAGAATATTTTGGAGTGTAAGTCTCATAACTTGATTTTGGAGTGTAGGTTGATAGGGTGTATGTTTGGTAATAAGCTGGATAATATTCGCATTTTGCATTTGACTTGTAAGAAAAAATTGGTATAGAGTACAACTCTAAGGTGTATGTTTTTTGGTACTCAGTTATATGTTTTGAATAAGTTAGGGGAGCTCCACTCACTCCAAGATGCATATTTGTAGCAACATTGCAAGTGTATGATGGGGAACTTTCAAGATAAACTTTGCAATCTGTTGGTTTTAAATGCTTACCAAGTTGTTCTTGAGTAAATGTAGCCAAGTAATAACCATTCTTATCAGTTTTAGGAGTCAATGTTGAAAACTTAGCTGCCTTATATCCATACCCAGTCTTTGCCTCACAGGAAATTTTAGCTATTGCACCTGGTTTCAAATACAAACAAGTTGTGATAAAGTTAGTGATATAAATTGGTTTTAATACAATAAATTTGGGCATAAATTTAAAACTATTTCAATGTTCTTAAAACATAAACTAACTTCATTTTGTCATTTGAATTTTTTGTAAGGAAAGTTTAAGATTAATTAAAATTCATTTATATAACTTTCTCCCTATTTAAAGAAACAAATTTTATCCATGACAAATTAATTTACCCCTTTCTAATTCAAAAGTTTATGTTGAATCAAAACAAAATACTTTATTATGCACATATAATGCTAATTAGAGAAAGAATTTACCTTCAATTGGTTTGAAATCATTACAAGACTTGCAATATATGACACCTTGTACGTCGTAAACTATGTATGGTTTGGTCTTATGCTTAGGGGAAGGATTGTAAGATGAGGTAGGGGTGTATGATGAGATATCGTACTTCGGAGATGGACTATAACTTGTAGATGGGGTGTATGATAGAGTATCATATTTAGGAGAGTGCTTATAAGAAGGGTTGTATATTGTGGTTGGGGTATATGATTGGGTGTTATACTTGGATGAAGGGCTATATGATGAGGTAGGGGTATATACCGGAGTCTCGTATTTAGGAGATGGGCTATATGTTGGGGTTTGAGTGTTGGGAGACTTATACGTTGGAGAAGGCTTGTAAGTGGATGCTGGGGTGTATGATGGTGTATCATACTTTGAAGAAGGGCTATAAGTTGATGATGGGGTGTATGAAGGAGTTTTATACTTAGGAGAAGGGTTGTAAGTTGCAGACGGGGTGTATGATAGAGTCTCATACTTGGGTGATGGACTATATATCGGAGTCGATACATATGGAGTTTCATATTCAGACTTAGGAGATGGGTTGTAGGATGGAGTCTCGTATTTAGGAGATGGACTATAAGTTGAAGTAGGTGTGTAGGATGGAGTTACATACTTGGGAGATGGACTGTAAGTTGAAGTAGGTGTGTACGAAGGAGTTTCATACGATTTGCTTTCTGAAGATGGGTTGTAAATTGGAGTAGGGGTGTAAGATGGAGTTTCGTACTTTGGCGATAGACTGTAAGTAGTACTTGGAGTGTATGTTTCAGTGTTGTACTTGGGAGAAGGGCTGTCGGTTGGACTTGGGGTGTACGAAGGAGTTTCGTACTTAGGAGATGGACTATAAGTCGGACTTGGGGTGTATGATGGGGTGTTGTACGTTTGAGTTGGGCTGTAATGTGGGCTTGATGTGTATGATGGAGTCTTAGAATCTGGGGATGGACTATAAATAGGTGTTGGAGTGTATGATGGAGTTTCATATGAAGGTGGGGAACTGTAAAGAGGAGTTTGGGTGTATGCTGGAGTCTCATACTCAAGAGATGGAGATGGGCTGTATGGTGGACTTAGAGTAGTGTAAGAGGGAGTTTCATATGAAGGTGGGGAACTGTAAAGAGGAATTTGGGTGTATGCTGGAGTCTCATACTCAGGAGATGGAGATGGACTGTACGGTGGACTTAGAGTAGTGTAAGAGGGAGTTTCATATTCGGGAGAAGGAGATGGACTATAAGGTGGGCTTAAAGTGTATGATGGAGTTTCAGAATCAGGTGGAGTGTAAGAACGAGAGACGCTAGCAGATGCGAAAACTAAAGAGGACAAAAAAAGGAAAGTGGAGAGGGAGAGGATGCGTGGGAGACCCATGTTTGTAGATGGGAACCAAGATGAGGATGGTGTTAGACTAAAAATGTAATGGGCTTATATAATGTTGATTGCCGTTTAAATAATAATTTCTTAATTGGCTTAGTTGTATGAAATATTTTTGTTGGAATTGGATTTAGTTTGCACGACTGCCGGCGAAGACCATTATTGTTGGAATTGTAGTTAGTGGGCCGCATATATCCACGACGTGTGAAGTGAAATGCTGAGACTGCCTGCAATTGCCTCTATTTATTTCAGTTTCGATTCCCCGCAAAGCAGTTATACTTTTTTCTTAATTATAAAGTTAGTTAAGGTATCATCTTTAGTCTTATTTTTCATTAGTATATTTCGGAAGTTCTGGCAGCAACATCATTTTTGGGTTTTAGTTTTTAGAACTTTTCACCTACTTCACCAATTGTAAGTTATAGTACTAGGGATACCTGAAACCTTTGTCTTTTATTATAAGAAAAATTATCATGAATAATATAATTTTTGGTTAATTTTCCTATAATAATACCAAGTATATTGATTAATCATGGATAATACCAACTAAAAGGAATGCCTAAAATGCTAAAAATGAAACTATAGGTGATTAGAAGACAAAAAAAATTAGTATATTAGTTAATAAACTAAAATTGGTATTGTTCTAGGAAAATACTCCATTTAGTTGATAATTATTCATGGTTAATCAGTAGTTGGTATTATTGTAGAAAAATCAACAAAAAATTGTATTATTAATGGTAATTTTTCCTTTATTATATTGAACGTTAATCATTTTTAGTCGTTATTGTTCGGCTTATGACCTATCTATATCAATTTTTTTTTACTTGGAACATAGGTAATACACATGAAGAGATGTTTACCTTCTTTATATGTGATGCGCTTGTACATCTAATTTGATGATTTACATTTACTATAACGTACTTTTACGATGAAAATATGCATTCCCTACAAACACATTTCTACACTTCAAAAGTAATAAGAAAGTATTTTTTAATTCCGTAATAGTACACATAGTGATATGGTCAATGCTCGTGGACCAACATCAAAGGAATGACGATGACGTTCAGATATCTCTGTTTTGGTGTAATATATACTCGATTATATGACGTGAAATTCGTACATCAAGAGTATTATTTTTTTCACTACAACATAATTAGCTTTTAGTGAGATATATTTAGCGACATTTAATTTAAATGTCGCTATTTCAAATTGGTAATAGTATATTTAGAAGATTTAGTGACATTTATTAGACCCTTTAGTCAGTGCCGTTCTTGGCATTTCGTGGGCCCTAGGAAAAATATAAAAATGGGGCCCCCTCTATAATATTTCAAAATATAATTTCGCATCAAGAAAATACAGAAAAATCGCATAAAATACGTAATATTCGAATAAATTAACCACTTTCGATCACTAACCTCACCATTACTCAATTTTCGAACAAAATAGGAATAAGAAAAATGTCTACCATTATCATCAAAAGGAATTTTCGAACAAAATAGGAATAAGAAAAATGTCTACCATTATCATCAAAAGGAAAATTAAGATTTAGTTCTCTAATAGGTCACTTTTCTATAATAATGTCTCTTGATTTAATATCAAGATTATCCCAATCTTTGGGATCATAAGAATCCATTGGTGAGGTAGTTTTTACATTATCTTGCATATCAAGAGGCTCACTTAAATTATCAATTTCATCATCTTCATCAACATTATTATTAGAAATTTCATTAACACTCACATCATCTTCATTAGTATTATTATTCAAAAATTCATTAGCATTAACATCATCAACCAAATTAGTATTTTTACCAATATCATCATGTAAAGATTCATTTATATTCAAATTATCATGAGAAGGTCTTGCTCTAAAAATAAATTTATCAAGAGCTCCTTGTTGTGTTTTTTTTAGTTCCTCTTCTCTTTTTTTCTTTTTTCTTTTTTCACACCCAGATAAGTATTTTTTAGGCAACATCTTGTATAAATGGAGTAAGGAACAATAAGACCTGATAAAATGCCGAATATGTGCTTTCAAAATTCAGATAACCATTGAAATTTAACCAATATACCAAATTGCAAAATTCTGCATAAGAAATTAGTATACATAAAATGATAAAAATCAGTAATCAGTATGCATATCTTTTAAAATAAGTATAAATTCGAATTTCTATTAAAAAATTTTTAAAATAAAAAACATAAAATTAGATGTATTATGATTATTAGCCATAATTATGAAATTTGGGGTTTGAGAAAGCTTTGATTTAGCCGAAATTGAAGTTAGAAGATGGAAAGTCTTCTTCTAAAGATTACTGGAGTAGTAATGGCGTCATGGGAAAATGGGATGCGGCACGCGTTTTACGAAAAGGTAACTTAATTTTTTTTTTTTTTATATAGGAGTATTTATATATTTTGGGACCCTTATATTTTGGGCCCTAGGCATTTGCAGATTTGACCTATCATAAAAATCGAGCCTGTCTTTAGTAGCATATTAAAAAATCACACAAAAGCTTTTTGCAACATAGGATCTAGTGACATTTGTCACAAATGCCACAATAGACTATAGTTTTAATTTACATATGCCACTAAAGACCAAATAAAGTGTCGTTAAATCATTCTATGATGAAACATTAAATAAAAACCAATAATTATAACATTAAAAATATAACTTTGTGGCATTTTTTTAATGCCACTAAATTCAATGTCGCAAAAAGTCAAATTTATTATAGTGTTTCTATCTTGATAATTCACAATATTATCATATATGCATGCGATCTTAAATATATATTAAGAAGATGTTTCTAAAAAGTCTGCTCAACGCATCTCATAATTCACAACTCGAGGGTAATTTTGAAACTATTAATTGGTTAACTTTTGATCTTTGTGAAGTTGTCAATAAATACCAACAATTTATCTAACCCATGTTGGCCATGTATGTCCAAAGATTAAGGACGCAAGATTATGGAATTCTCGGTAACAAATGGTTTACGGAAGCTATAGAGTAAAACTCAAAATAAGCTTTGTATTCACCGTGAACTTCTTCATGTGGTAAAAACTTCGAATGAATACTTTCTATTCAACCCATTAGTTCCATTTGATTTTTCACATTTGCCGAGACAATTTATTAACCTTTAATATCTTTAATTATTTTTAATTAAAATGCATGAAAAGTAGACATTAAAAATCTTTGTATTGAGACGAATCAAACAAGATCTCACATGACTATGTTTTAACTTCGAAATTAAGAACAAAATACAAATTAAGAATAATAAGTGAATAGTGAAAAAAATCAACGAGACTAATAGGTAGAATAGGAGGGAGTACTATAATAGCTCGAGTAAACAAGAATACTGTAATGACTGGAAACATTGGTAACACAATGCAGAAGTAATCATATATACTCATATCTCTTAACTGGGAGCTTTTGAGAGCTTCTGACTCATCTCACACACATTTTTTGGTACCCCAGTTGACGTACATGCAGGTTTCAAGATCAAATGGACTTTCCCACTGATTATCCCATGCCTAAGTCAAAAAAATTAAGAGTAGCATTAGCAAGTGTACTCATATTCTAGTGGTCATTCAAAAACATTGTATGTAACTTGACATTTATTATGCATCTGCCATCTATGATCCCTCCCAAAATGATTAAAAACACAGACCTCTCTAATCAGATTACTCCATTACACACCCTTCATTTCACTTCAATAACTCTGTTGGATCCTAACACGTGGACCCACGTATGCGAATTACACACTTTTCATATTTACACAAAATTACATCTAAAAATTTCATAGTACTATGGTCTAGCACTTGGATGCTACTCGTATCTAACACAAGTAACTAAGTGCAAGTAACATAGGTACTAACAAGAGTGCGTAGCACGCCATGAAACAATAATCCATTATTTGTGACTCTCACCTAGAATTCCACCCAGGCGAGATTTTCAGAGATCAGATGTATGCTACCTTACCCTTAAAAAAATATTTCTGACTGAACTTCAAGCAAAGAACATTTGTAACTTCACATTAATATGAAGTGCACGTGGCTTAACGATCCATGAGTACTATCATATAACATTCAAATGGAACAAAAATAGTAACAAAAACTTGTCACGAGCCAAAAACACATAATTGTAAAAGTTACTATATTACACAAAAAAGTAACTATAATAAAATTTTTAAAATGTTTTTATTTTATAACTTAGTATCTTTTTTTGTATATATAGTAACAAAACAAAATCAAATAAAAATCCTTCTCATTTTAAAAATTCTTCTTATTTGATTCTACACACGCACACGCACACGCGCACGCGCGCACACACACACATATATATATAGTAACAAAACAAAATCAAATAAAAATCCTTCTCATTTTAAAATCCTTCTTATTTGATACCCCCCACCACACACACACACACACACACACACACACACACACACACACACACACACACACACACACACACACACACACACACACACACATATACACATAATATATATATATAAATATAAATATATATATATATATATATATATATATATATATATATATCACTACAAAAACAAAAGGTATAGGAGACACAACTTTTAAGTAGCCTATTGCGTCGCATACGCCTTTTGGCGACAAAATAGGCGTCAAAAAGCTGTGTCGCCTAAATGTTTGTCGCCTTTTAATTTTTTTGTCGCCTATTGAGTCGTCTGACAGTATGCGACACAATTTATTACGTCGCCTATTGCGTCGCATAATTATGACTGACGAATTAAAAAAAAAGAATATATTTTATTATTATTTAATAATAATAGTATTATATTACTATTATTATTAAAATAATAATGACAAATATTTTTTTTTTAAATATAATAAATAATGAGTAATGTAAACAAAACATATTAATTAAAAATTAAATATACATTAATAAATTCAAAATTTATATATTATAATTTATATACAATAAAAAATATTATTTACATCTATACAAAAAAAATTAAAATTAAAAAATAATAATTAAATATAAATTTAAACAAATGTACAAATAATAAATAAAAAATACAAAAATTAATAATAACCACCACGACTTGAGCGACTACCACCACCGCGGCTAGGATACGATCCCCGGGAACCACCCGATCCGCCTGGGCTACTACCCATATAACCACCCCGACCTTGGCGACCACCCACTCCCGAACCACGGAAACTGCTTTCCCCGTGTAATGCGGATTGTAAATACTCGCAAGTTTGTTCGAGAGACTGTAAACGGATATTCATTTCTCTTATTTGATCTTGAGAAGGGGTCCTCTCATCGAATTGAGCTTGCATGAATATTCGAAATTCATGCATGGCTCGTTGCATCGTCTCGAGGTGCGCCGTCATTTCTTCTTGAGTTTCGCGCTACTCTCGGGGGGTGAATTCTTTTTTTATTATTTACCTCCATGATCGCCTCAACGTAAATTTGAGAGGCGTCAAGTTCTTCACCCTTTCTTATTGCTTCCGCTTCGAGTTTACGATAGTGCTCCTGTTACACAAATCGGAAAAATGTTATGTATAATTCAATAATAAACAATAAACAATTAATTTAAAAGGCAATAATAATGAACTTACTTCAATTTTTTTGTCGTATTCCGTAATGAGGACACGTTGGCCATCCGCATTGCGTACTCCTTTGGTTCGTAACAATAACCTGTAAGGAGTAGGCTCTACGTTGCCAGATTCTTCGGCCTTTGAAAAACAAATACTTGTAGTTACTTAACCAAATATTAATTATTGAAAAGTTAAAAGAAATTATTAATGTAAATTAACTTACCATTTTTTCGCTCAAGCGCGCCGCCGAATACGAGCCACCACGGTAGGTGGGCAAAGGTGGCGCATCGGAGTCCCCTTTACGCTTGTTACTCTTCGCGCGAGAGCTTTTGGCCTTAAACTCTACAGTGTCTGAGTAACTTTTTAAGGCGTTCCAGAACTCCGGTGGGGCAAAGTCTGGGCGATAGGGTTCCTGTTCTTCGATCTCAAGGCCCTGACTTTCCCTCTCGGCCCGTTCTTTCTCCCTTTGGGACGCTAGTGCTCGCGTTTTCGTTCTAAGTTTGTTCATTGTATCTCGGTAACGAACAGAGCATCGCTTGTACCATGCGTTGTGGACATCTCTATCAATTTGAGGATCCCACTTATAGCATTTCTAATTTTATGTGAAAATTCAAAATAAGAAAAAAAAAATTTTAATTATGAGAATTGAATTTAACTTTGTCTAAATTTAAAGAGAGTCGTTAACGTTATACCTTAAATTCGTCCCAATAAAATTTTTTAACCTCCTCTGGCACCTTCTTCCAAGAAGTACCATGAGGGTCTAAAGACAGTCGAAACGTCTTTCCAATTTTGGAAGAGACGCCCTGTCTAGGATTGCTTTCCGCTGACGCATCAAATCTAAAAAAGAACATTAGTTAGCAACTTCTACTTTTTAACTAATTCGTTTACGTTATTAAAGATAACTTACTGTTTGGTTAGCGGAAGCCATGGAAGTAACGGCGTACGATCCCCAGGAATGTCCCAAGAAGCCATGTGGGGTGGAGTAGGTGGAGTAGGCCGCGTTTGGCGAACGTGTTCGCCTAGAGAGGGCTCTTCTTCTTCTGGAGAGTCTGGCGTAACAGCTTCCTCATCAACCTCCTCAACAACAAAATGAGGTTGTTGTGAGGGAGCACCGAGATCCACATGGTGTCGTGGTAGTGGATTCATTGGGTAATGGTTGGGAAGAGAGGCAGAGGCCGCAAAAGGGGAAGATGACCCAGGATAGCCCATTTTGGAGGGGACAAGTGGTTGATAATTAGAAAAGACCACCCCCCCCTTGGGCATTTGGATTGTTGCAGGAAAGGGGTTGTTGGTTGAGCAGGCTTTGGAAGGATCAGCAAGTGGGTTGTTTGGTGAAGGGTTGAGAAAAGGGCTGTTGAAAAAGGTGAGGGCTTGGTTGCTGATAGGCAGGTTGAAATGGTTGGTGCAAGGAAGGGTTGGTGGGTGTGCTATAGTAATTAGGTTGTTGGAAAACATAGTCACTAGGCGAGATGTTGTTCAAGTCGAAACTCAAAAAATCAAAGAATTCATTGTTAGGGTTGTTTGGGTTGTTAGGGTTATTGTTTGGGTTATTTTTCGGGTTATCAGCCATATTCGATATATCAAATAAAGCTCACTAACATTCATTCAAAATCAAAAAATATCATACTTGAATAATAACAAAGCTCACTTAACAAAACATATCATACGTAATAATAACAAAGTTCACTTAATAAAATATTTTTCTGATTTTCGAAAATTTGTAAAAAAAATCATAACACTTTATTTTTGATTTTCGAAAATCAAGAACAAAAAATAATAAGTAACAAAAATATTTTTTTGATTTTCGAAAATCAAGAAAAAAAATACTAAGTAACAAATATATTTGTTTGACTTTCGAAAATCAGTAAAAAAGACTCAAACATAACCCTAAAGTACCACAAATTTCGATTTAATAAACTCAACAAATTCTAAAAAAAGCAGTCAATATAATCAAATAATTCGAATGCATGAAGAATAACTGAACAAATTCCAAAAAAATCAGTCCAAATTAAAATTTAAACATGCATGATCAAACCCTAAAAAAACCCTAAAATGTCGAAACAAAAAAAAAGTCGAAACAAAAAACCTAAAACAAAACCCTAAGTTTCGAAATCATCCATAAAACAACATGTTTAAACCAGCACAATTAAACATGCATGTTTAAACCAAAACAAAAAACCACAAACACATTAAGCATGCATGTTTAAACCAAAATAAAAAACCAAAAAAACGAGAACAATTCATACCTGCTGAGCAAGCATCCCCAAAAATGTCGAAATCATCCATAAAACAGCACAATACACATATGTTTAAATAAAAAACAAAGTTAGATAAATCTGGAACCAAAAAATTATCAAGAAATTAACAAAAAATGTTTTAAATAAAGATTAAAAAACGACATTACCTTTAAAACACAAGATCAGTTTGCTCCAAGTAGATCCACCAGAAAATACTTAAAAAAAACCGACCAAAACAAGATTTAAGTGAAAAATTAGAGTTAAAATGTAAAGAGTAATAGGGTTAGTTTTCGAAATTCAGTAGAGAAGAGTAGGGAAAATTAGGGTTAGGAGGAGAGAAAGGAGAGTGAAATTGGATGTGGAAAATGACGTGTGGAATGCCTCTATTTATAGGCAAAAGTATGCGACCCATTAGGCGACGCAAATTTGAGTCGCCTATTAATTAAAACGTTCAAATTTTAAATTTAAATAGGTTAGGCGACCCATTAGGCGACCAATTAGATTCACCTAGCATTGAATACGACTGTTCGCTTTTCATTGTCTGGTCTTTTCAGTTCAGTACTTGAGTGTACTTTTGCACATATGCGACCCCATAGGCGACGCAACTTTGAGTCGCATAACCTCGAATTCAGTCGCCTATTGCGTCGCCTAATTACATGGCTACGTGTCTCAACCCCATCCTAGTATTTTTGAAAACGTGTTTTTAATTAATTAGTATTATTATTATTATTATTATTATTCGTTATTATTATTATTATTCGTTATTATTATTATTATTATTATGATTATTATTATTATTTATTATATATATTATTAATATTGTTATTATTATTATGTTTATTATTAATTTCTATTATTATTATTATTATTATTATTATTATTATTATTATTATTATTATTATTTATTATTATTATTATTAATTTATGTAAAAGAAATGTAGAAATTTTAAATATTGATGACTAGGATTAGAAACAAACAATAAAAATAATAAGAGTAACATACAATAAAAAGATACAGTATATTAATTAATACTAGTAATTGTTTGCAAGTCACCCTCATCGCTAAAATACTCAGCCTCATCATCGTTTTGCTCATCACCGGACAATATTAAATCAACATCAGCATCTTCGTCGAGAATTGCTGTTGGCGATTCTGGTTCATCCTCGCACTCAATGCATTGTCCGGAAGGATTGCGAAGCGATGTGTCAACATTTTGTTCATACGAGATCTGAAAGTGTAAACGCTGTTCCTCTTGGAATGCGCTGTCATCTACCTCATTGGTTGTAGCAACACTAACTTGGTATTTCTTGGGCTTGACTTTGCACACAGCTCGCCAATCTCGTAAATCTCGTCTTAAATTTGGATACGCCATGTAGTAGACTTGGGTCGCTTGACTATCTAGGACAAATGGGTCATAGTTTCCGTACGACCGATGATGTGGATGTCTACTATCTGGTAGCGTTGGTGAACACGTGTGCCGCATCCACGTCCATGACGATTCGGGTCATACCAGTGACATTTGAATAGAGTCACTCTCTTAATTGGCATTGCTGGATATTCAAGCTCTATAATGTCTTCAAGCCGGCCGTAGAAGTCGTCTCCGTCTTCACTGTCATCGGCTGCTTTAACACACACGCCGCTATTCTCTGCGGCTTTTCTCGTAGCGTGTTTGTTAGTGTGGAACTTATAACCATTGACGTAACAAATGTTATACGTTTTTGCATACTTCAAAGGTCCCTGTGCCATGTCTTTCAGTATTTGGCCGTTCGGAGCACAATCGAGATGACCGGCAAAAGCCTGTAAATACCAAACATAGAGTTAGACTATATGAGCAATAATATCAAGAAGAAAACAATAGACACTTACGTAATGTTTGAAGAATATTCTAAATTGCTCTTCGAGTAAAGCATCGAACTGGTCCCGCGGCATGGAAGGAGGCACGGCAGAACATAGCTGACTTATGAACCTTCTCAGATACGGTTCAACCTCAGGACAGTTCATCAGAACATACCGGTGTGCGATTTTAAGATCTTCGTCGTCTAGCAATTTTGTTTTATCCCTCCCATGGAATCTGACTGGGTGAGTGAAAATCGGAAGAACACCTAATCTATCATTGTTCTCACCGCCGGCGTCGTGCATAGGAAGGTCTCTATATCTACATCTTACCTCTGGCTCAAAGTAATGAGATACAAAATGAGAAGGCTCTTCGGTAAGATATTGATTGCACATTGACGCTTCAACATGGGCTTTGTTTCCAACATTTAGTTTCAGATGACGTAATTACCTAATTGTAAATAAATATATTAATTTGACAAGACATAACAAAACAATTAGAAAATCATAAATATTAGTTGGATGAAGTGCACATACCGTTCGAAAGGATACATCCACCTATATTGAACGGGTCCAGCTATTCTCACCTCGTATGGTAAATGGACGGGTAAATGCTCCATGCAGTCAAAGAACGAGGGGGGGAAGATCTTCTCCAATTTGCACAGTATAATTGGTATTTCCGACTCCAATTTGCACAGTATAACTGGTAAATGGACATCTAATTTTTGATGAATGACTCTTCGACAATGCAAATTTTATAAATTCTTCTAATCCCCTAATGAACTCTATATTAAAGGACCCGTCATCAAATTCTCTTTCGTACATCCAGTTTCTATTGTACAAATAATAGCTACCGTCATTCGTCATCGTGTACACCTATATTAAATTTTAAAACACACTTTAGCTTATAAGTATAAAAAAACTAAATTTTATGATAAACAAAAATAACACATGAACAAACCAAATTGATACATCAAATAATGGTACAGAAATAAACAAAATATTAAATTAATCTAATACTATTTCATTTAATCATTATACGAATATAAAAACATATTTCAAAAAATTAAGAGTAATTTTACACAAATAAAACAAATAAAAAACATACAAAAATCAAATATCATACATGTATAAATTAAATAAAATAAATTATCAACAACCACAAATGATTTATTTTCATGCATAATTACATACTACCTCCTATTCAACCCATTAGTCCCATTTGATTTTTCACACTTGCCGAGACAACATTTTAACCTTTCATATCTCTAATTGTTTTTAATAATCTTTGTATAAATTAAAAATTATAAAAAGTAGATATTAATAATCTTTGTATTGAGACGAATCAAACAAGATCCCACATGACTATGTTTTAACTTATAGATTAAGAATAAAATACAAATTAAGAGTGATAAGTAAATAGTGAAAAAAAAATCAATGGGACTAATGGGTAGAATAGGAGGGAGTATAATAATAATCATACATGTACAATTTAAAAAAAAATTTTACAATGTCAGAAATATACCTTCCCACAAAACCGAGTTTCTTTTCCGTTCGTTCACAATCAAATACTACGAAATGTGTTTTGAGTTTTTGCGTTTGGCGAATCAAACACGAATATTTACCTGGTTATATAGGCAAAACACAAAACGTATGCGACTATTTATGCGATTACTATATAAATTTGAAAATAAAACTGTGCATTTTTTTCCCGCTAAAGTGTTAGGCGACGCAATACGCGACAAACACGGTGCAGGCGACAAAACAAGCGACAAAGTCCTTTGGTCGCCAGCTTGGAAGAAGGATTTTAGTCGCCTATTGCGTCGCCTATTCTCTCCTGTCAGATTTTCCGTGCGTCGCCTAAGCTAAATGTTTTTGTAGTATATATATATATATATATATATATATATATATATATATATATAAATATATATATAAAATATATATATATACAATATATAAATATATATATATATATATATATATATATATATATATATATATATATATATATATATATATATATAATATATATATATATATATATATACAAATATATATATAATATAACAATATATATATAAATATAATATATATATATATACATATATATATAATATGTACTATAACAATATTAATATATATATACATATATATATATATTATATATATATTATATATATATATATATATATATATATATATATATATATATATATATATATATATATATATATATATATATATATATTATTATGTTACTATTCTTCTCAATCTACTATTTAAAGACTTTATGTGCTTAGTTTCAAGGAGGCACAAAAAGGAAATATTATTATTTTTTATTTTTGTATTTTTTTTGCACAAGGTTTCTAATGCTAGAGATTTTTTCCCCCTTACCAACACGTCTAATATTCCAAGAAAGACAATTCATGAAAAAATAAAGATACCACCAAGCAATAGGAATCTTACCACATCAAGGGACTCCTCCAAGTTGAGCAATCTCTTCGATTTTCTAAGATGGGAGATAACCGCATTTTCATCATTCGAGGAGATACCAAGTAATTTCGCCGTATTCCAAGTGTTATGGGCCTCGAAAAGACCCCTCGATACAGGCTGCAAAGACAGAAGGTGCTCCAGTTGTACCATGGTCTTCTTCTTAGGTCTACCCGATGTTTTTTTGTGGAGCACACACCCGGTTGACTCACCAACTGTTTACTATGGCTACTGTGACCCATAGGACTGGGCACTTTCTCACATTGCGCTTCAACAATAGGGTAGGAGTTCGCTTCAATATTAGCCATAGGATCAAACTTAGTACCACACTCCACCTCAGCGTTCGAATACTCCCTAGCAAGCACTAACGGATCCTCATTAACAATTGGGTTATTCTTAAAATGATGACAGGTACTGTCAATTACACGATCAACAGCAAATGTGTTCAACCCACCAGAAAGTCCCAAACACTGTGTAATATTCTGGATATCCTCCACAGGCGACACGACAAGACCAGCCGAAATATTTGCATTATTACAACCCATAAAAGGCACGTTCACTACAAAAACAAATTAGAATGGCTTGAATCCGTAGCGATGCATGGCTTCGGAATGGCTATTGACATCTACAGTCGCCACTGATGGCTACGGCACTATGCGAAGCCATTCCGAAGCCATACAATGGCTACGCACTCTTTCCGTAGCCATACCGAAGCCATTTGCACGTGGCTTCGGAATGGCGACGGAAGTTTACCGAAGCCCTTTGATATGCACAATTTTCCAAAAATTTTTTGCAGTGACTTTTCAAATCACTCGGCTTTTCTTTTCCTTCTTCCTTTCCTTTACACTTCTCCTTCCTCATTAGTCTACTTTGTTGGTATTTTCAATTACTCTACTTTGCTGTTACAATTTTACTCTTAATCTCCATTGTTGGTATTTTCAATTTCATACTAAATTTTCACCATCTTCAACCGTGAGTGTTTCATTATTAACCCTCAAGCTTCAATCTGCATTCCTCTATTTTCGGTTAGTTTTCCTTTTATTTTTTCAGTTTTTTTTATAGTTTAATCATGGTTTTTTGTTTCGAATTTTATTGTTGTTGTTGTTTATTTTTGGTTTTGTCAATTTTTTATATTAGGGTTTATGTATTAGGGTTATTTTTTTGTAGTTCAATTTTCAACTGATGTTTAGAATTAGGGTTTTTGTATTAGGGTTATTTTTTTGTAGTTCAATTTTGTTGTTTTTTATTTGTTTCAATCTTCAGTTTTAATAGATCAACCGTTTGTGTTTCGAATTTTTTTAGTTCAATTTTCGAATTTTTTTAGTTTTTTATATTAGGGTTATTTTTTTGTATGATTTTTAAGGTACGTTTTTTGTTGTTTATTTGCTTCAATCTTCGAATTTTTTTGTTTGTAATGTTTTTTTTATATATAATTTCTGATTGTTTTATCTTATATTAGTTTATAATGTGTTTTTTTTTTAATTTCTGAATTTTCAATATTTGTTGGTTTGTTTGTTTTGTATGTTATGCCTTATTTTTTGTTTGTAATGTTTTTTTTTCAGGTGGTTCGGGCGGATATCGTATTAGACGTGGTGGTGCAAATGGTGGCAGTATAATTAGATGATTTAGGAAATTCAATATTTCGTCAAAACAATTACTAATTAAATTTAGTTATTTTATAACTTTTGTAATGTATTTATGAATATTTTCATTATTTATATATTTAGTTTGAAAACAAAAAAAATATAATTAGTTAATTATATTTTTTGTCGTATATATCTTATCTATTATTTTTGTTTTATTGGTTTTATTTTTTTATTTATTGTTATTTTAAATAAAATAAAACTTAAAATCTAAATTATAGACTCCCATAAAAAAATTAAAATTATAAAATCCTAATTTTTACTAATTAATATTAAAATTTTATTAATAAATAAAATAGTAAATAATATTAAAATATTACTAATAAATAATCATAATAATAATAATTGTACAAAAAAGCTGGACAATAAAAATGGCGTCAGAATGGCTACTGATATTTATACTGAAGCCATAAATCGCTTCGGAATGGCTACTTTTGGCTACGCCGTATTTGGCTTCGGTACGTTTCCGTCGCCCTTCCGAAGCCAAATGGCTTATGGCTTCGAATTGGCTTCGCTTCTATGCCGTCTTGTAGTGGTTTAGTTCTTCTTTAGCAGCCCCATCCTATTGACTACCAGAAACAGCACCTAAAGACTCACTCACATGTAATATCTTAGAGGTATCTTCAACAAACTGATTACCCGTATGCAAAGCAAGGCTATAATTGGTTTTTTCAGAATAAGAGACACAACTAGCACACTCTTTAACCCATACTTCACAGCAGCCACTATCAAAGAGGACTCTAATACGACCGTCAATCATATTCTGAGCTTTAGTTCTCACGCAAATACGAGCGTAGGTACGATTCTCAATACAACTTTCAGTTTGGTCGATGTGTATCACTGGACCCCAATATTCACCAATTTTTTTAATGTTTAGGATACTCCAACATTTCGGGTGTAACCCAAAATAGTTCTAACCACACAACTCTATCGTCATAAAATTCGCCCTCAGTCCAGCGCCTTACGTCATCGAAAATGGACCAAAGAATACTATCATCTTTAAGCGCATCAACAGTATCCATTTCAGAAGCAAATAAAATAACTAGCTTAGTTGGAGAAAGGATGAACATACTTTTTATGGGAAGCAAAGAATCAGCAATACACGAAGCAATGTTCGAAGCGTCCAGAACAGTTTCCTTCTCTGCAATTACAGCAAACTTCGACTTCTCCACCATCTCTTTACACTCGTCTACTTGAACAGAGAAGTAGAATGGAATAACATTTTTAACCCTATTCGGACTAGGTTCCCTACGAATCTTTCTGAGATTGTGAATAGGTTTTCCATCCATGACTTTTCGGTTTCCAGCAACAACATCTGCGTATCTTCTCGAGTCTCTGAAGGCGAGGCGAGCAATCCATCTTCTACGGTTGGTAGTTTCACCCAAACGTCCAGGCTTAGAAAAAGCTGCACCATTTCTATCATACTTAGCCATGGAAACACGCATCTTGTTCCCTTTAATAAGATAACCATTAAGTTTCTCAATAGATATCATGGCCAACTCAACACTATCGAACCTCACAAACCCAAAGTAGTCACTGTTGTTCTTCCTGGTTTTCTTAGAAATAAAGATATCCATAACATCACCAACCTCGACAAAAAGATCGCCCAACCACTCCCTCGAAATGCCCTCCGGTAATCCATCAACAAAAAGTGAAGCATAGTTCCGACCACCAGAGAAGGGTGGCTCCCGAGGCCCACATCGCCAAAGGTGACGGGTTGATCCTTGATGACTGGCCCCAAATCCCGATAGTGAACGTTTGGAGTAATAATCATGGTTGGAAAAATTTGTAAAGGTGACTCTTGGATTACCCACAGCACCGCCAGCTCTCTATCTCACTCTAGAAACCATGATGAAAGTTTTCTCTTCTCTATTATTATTATTATTATTATTATTATTATTATTATTATTATTATTATTATTATATGTACCTTTTGCTATAATATGCATACCTCTGTCAGGTTTTTAGTTTTCACCACTTTAAGTATTTTCACTTGATCCTACCATATATATATATATACTAGTGGAAAAAATGTCAATGATTGCGGTTTTTTGACCGTTATATGCTGCGGTTTTACCTCGCAGCACTTGTTATAGCAGCAAATCAGAAAATGCTATAGGCAGCGGTTTTTTGAGAACCGTAGCTTATAGTCAAATTTTTTTTTTTATAAAAAAAGTGGACTATAGGCTGCGGTTCTCTATAAAACCGCAACCTATAACCCCCTTTTTTTTCGTTTTCATTAATGCTTGGTATCAAGAACAATTCCAGAAAATTGAAGAACATTGAAGAACATTGAAGTTAATAATAATTCTAGAAATTATTGTAATTATACAAAATTAAGTCCAAAATCACAAATAAACATTGAAGAACATTGAACAAAAAAATAAAATCACAACTTTAACGTATTTTAAATAATACTGCAAAATCTTTAGTCTATGTAGATTTCGTTTCCTCGCCTTCCAAAATGACTGGTCATTGAACAATGGCTTGGAGGACATGTAAGGCCTTTTGTACTTCATTTATCAACCGGAGAACCGACGTATAAGTTGAATCCCTTAAATGGATAGCAAAGTGATAGTTCTATGAGGAAACAAAGAAAAATAGATTCAATGACCAATTCAATGATTAGGTACAAAACACAACAACAATTAGGTACAAAATCGAGAGTGAAATTGACAAAAAGCAAAATCAATTGAAAAGTAAAAACCACAAGTAAAAGGGGGTACCTGAACAGGACGTTGGGCATCATTAGAAAGCTGTGTTTCAGGAGTAAGAGTAGACATTGAAGCGAAAACAGAAGGGTAACTGAAATGAGGAGATGAAAGTCTGCGAAATTTTTGAGGAATCTTAGAGAAGGAAACAAGATTAGACTTTAGGAAAGAAGGAGAAAACATCTGAGAATTAGGGCATGTACAAGAAAACTATTTAAATGCAAATGGTTTTTTAGGGTTTTAATAGGGCTATTAGACGGGAGGTTTATTGGGCTTAGGGAAAAACATCTAATGGGCTTTTTATTATAAATTTGTTTTTTTTAAAAGGTTATTGGCTGCGGTCATTTAGAAAAACCGCAGCCTATACCTATGTATATTTTTTTTTAGGTTATTGGCTGCGGTTTTACAAAAAACCGCAGCCTTTGTGCTATTTTTTTCCGCCTTTTTTTTCTTCTATTAAATGCTGCGTTTGTTACGAACCGCAGCATATGTCTCGCAGCAAATAGGCTTTTTTCCACTAGTGATATGTTATATATATATATATATATATATATAATATATATATATGTATATATATATATATATATATATATATATATATATATATATATATATATATATATATATATATATATACTATCATATCTTATTACATATATATATATATATATATATATATATATATATATATATATATATATATATATATATATAGTGGAGGAAATTCACAGAAATCATTTGGAGGCTTTCAGGAAAAAGACTTTCTTACGGGCCAGAACAGCAAGAGTGGAGGAAATTCGACACCAGAGGTTAGGATGTAGAAGCCTTTGTATGACCGCAATGGAAGGGAAAGAATTTATAACTGTAGAAGATGCCAGAAAAATCACCCAAGAAGGGGTTGTCGAGGTATGTTAGTGGACTGTTCTCACTGTGGTAAACCGGGCCATAGAAGCTTTCAACTACAACGTTTTGGTTACGAACGGAGTGGTAATGAAGCTGGAAGGGGGAACTACAATGGTGGCAGTTTTGGTCGAAACTTAGGGGTGCCTCAAACCCTAGGTTTTAGGGGAATCACTCCAGTGTCCAGCAAACATAGGGGAATGCTAGAAACGAGAATTTGCAGGCCAACGTGGTAATCAAGGAGGTGTTACTACTGCTACTCAGAATAACGGCAGAATTTCAACAGTTAACTCTTGGGAAGCAGCGCAGGCGTCAGATGTGGTCACAGGTACGTTCTGCATCAATGCAAAGTCTGTTAAAGTACTTTTTGATTCTGGTGCATTGTAATCGTTCGTTTCAAAATCTAGACTTAAGGAATTAGGATTGGAAAACCCCGAGAAAGCATCTTTTTCAGTCGCTATTCCTTCTGGAGAGACTTTTCATTGTAATATGTTGTTTCGTGAAGTGTCGGTCTAGATAGGAAAAGTAAATTTTCGAGTGATTTGTTTTCTTTAGAAATGGGTGATCAGGATGTAATACTTGGGAAGGATTGGCTTGGTAGATATAAAGCGATAATAGATTGTGAAGAACAGTCTGTGACTCTAAGTGGACCTAGGGGAGAGAAGATTAAATATAGGAGTCTTCCTAAGCGACCGAAGGTAAAAAAATTGTGTCGTCATTGGAAGTCAGGAAATTAATCAAGCAAGGGCAACCGTGGTTTCTGTGTAGTATAAGTAAGGTGAGGGAGCGGGAGTTGCGACTTGAGGACATTCCGGTGGTCTGTGACTCTATGGATGTTTTTCCAGAAGAAGTTCCTGACATGCCACCAAGAAAGGACGTGGACTTTTCAATTGACTTAATACCTGTGACAAGGCCAATTTCAAAAGCTCCTTACCGAATGGCCCCAAAGGAGATGGATGAATTGAAAGTCCAATTAGAGGAGTTGTTGGAGAAGGGTTATATAAGACCTAGTGTGTCACCCTGGGGGGCCCTCGGTGTTATTTGTGAGGAAAAAGGACGGAACTATGCTTCTCAGTATTGATTACAGAGAACTTAATAAGGTCACCGTTAAGAATAAGTACCCGTTACCACAGATCGGTGATCTTTTTGATCAGTTACAAGGAGCCGGAGTCTTTTCCAAGATTGATCTGCGGTCAGGGTATCATCGGTTACGTATTAAGGAGGAGGATATTAGTAAATCAACTTTTAGAACTAGATATGGACACTTCGAATTCACCGTGATGCCTTTTGGGTTGACCAACGCACCGACAACATTTATGGGGTTGATGAATCGGGTTTTTAATGCGTATCCCGATAAGTGTATGGTGGTGTTCATTGATGATATTTTGGTATACTCTAGGAGCCCGGAAGAACATCGAGAACATTTAAGGTTAGTCTTGCATATTCTACGATCGAATCAGTTGTATGCTAAGTTTTCGAAGTGTGAGTTTTTGTTAGAACATGTGGCTTTTCTAGGTCATCTTGTTTCTAAGGATGGAATTTCCGTCGATCAAGCAAAGGTAGAGGTCGTTCGAGATTGGTCTACACCTCAAAATGTTTTGGAAATTCGGACTTTCTTGGATTTAGCAGGGTATTATCGTCATTTTGTGAAGGACTTTTCTCGTATTGCTCGTCCGCTTTCATCCTTGATGAAGAAAGAGAAGAAGTTTGAGTGGACCGAGGAGTGTGAGAGAGCCTTTTAGTTGTTGAAGGAGAAGTTAACTATTGCTCCGGTATTGACCCTACATGATCCTTCTTTGGAGTATTCCGTTTATAGTGATTCTTCCAAACATGGTTTGGGTTGTGTCCTGATGCAAGACAGGAAGGTAGTAGCTTATGCTTCGCGGCAATTGAAGACTCACAAAGTTAACTATCCAACCCATGACTTAGAGCTAGCAGCTGTGGTTTGTGCGTTAAAGATTTGGGGTCATTATCTGTACAGTGTGAAATGTAAGATCTTCACAGATCATCAAAGCTTACAATTTTTTTCTCTCAACCCGAATTGAATCTGCGTCAACGGCGTTGGTTGGAATGATCAATGATTACGATTTGGAGATTTCTTATCACGAGGGTCGCGCAAATGTGGTCGCTGATGCCTTGAGTAGGAAATCAAAACATTCGGTTGCAACATTAATAACTTCTAAGGAGTTAAGTAAGGAGTTTGAGAGAATGAATTTGGAAATAATCAAAGAAGGGGAGTTAGAGGCCAATTTGGGAACCATTCTTCTCTACAGTACGTCTTTCCACCCTATGACTGATTGTTAAATTGAACGTGTTAATGAGGTACTGGAGGACATGTTGAGAGCGATAGCCATGGAATGGCAGGGTTCATGGGATGAACATTTGGATCTGGTGGAGTTCTCTTATAATAACAGCTATCAAGCCACAATTCAAATGGCTCCGTTTGAAGCACTGTATGTTCGCAAGTGTCGTAGCCCGGTGTCTTGGGATGATTTCATTGAGTTTGTCACCTTTGGACCGGATATGCTTGTTCAAATGACTGAACAAGTAAAATTAATTCGCGAGAAAATGAAGGCAGCCCAAGATAGACAGAAATCATACGCCGACCTCCGCCGTCGGCCTGATGAGTACGCAGTAGGGACAAAGTTCTCCTTCGTGTGTCTCCAATGAAAGGCGTGGTTCGTTTTGGTGCTCGTGGGAAGTTAAGCCCACGTTTCATTGGTCCCTATGATATTTTGGAGAAGGTAGGAAAGTTAGCTTATCGGTTAGCGTTGCCTAATGCCTTGGGTAAGGTACACGACGTTTTTCATATCTCTCAGTCAAAACGTTATGTTGCGGCTTCTTCGCATGTCGTAGATCCAGAGCCGTTGGAACTTGATGAGAGCTTAACCTATGAGGAGCAACCTGTTCAGATTTTAGATAGAAAGGTTCATAGTACTCGTCGGAAGGATGTTGAAATGGTTAAGGTTCTATGGTCAAATCATCGATCACAAGAGGCAACTTGGGAAACAGAAGCTTCCATGCGAGAGAAGTATCCGCACCTTTTCTCTCAGGTTAGTGAGTTACGAGGACGTAACTTTTTAAGGGGGGTAAAAGGCGATAGAATTTTCGCGCGTTGAGTTATTTTGATCTAGTTTCTTTTGATATGTGCTTGTTTTGTGGTTTGTATGTGTGGTTGTTTTGTGTTTTGTGCTTGTAAGTTGTGGTTTTGGGGTCAAAACCTTTTTAAGGGGGGTAGTCTGTAACACCCCGATATTTTTCCGATATATTTAATTATTTACTAGTAATATTATTTTATATAAATAATATTTTTTATTTATTTATTTTGGGGTTGACCATGAAATTTCAATCCTTTTTAACAATTTAGATTGTTTCGGGCCTAAAACCTTTAACCCATTTCTTTATTTTAAATTTCAAAAATTAAAAATAAATTAAAATGGGAGGGAACCAAGGGTTGGCCGGCCCTATGGCCTCTTGGAATGGGATGTAACTCTCATTTGAGTATATGGAAAACCACACACAATTAATTTGCATTATTCTCCTTCATTATTTCCTTAATCATTTTCATTCTTATTCTCCGTTTCCTAAAAACTCAAGCAAAAACTCCCTCAAACCCTACCAATTCCACACTCCATTTCCCACTTTTCACCCTTAATTTTTCATGTTCTTTCCTTGCAATTGTAAGTATAATTGTTCATTATTTTTATTATTAAGTTTTAATTTAAATTATGTGGTCTGTGGAATGTGTTAGTTTTGATCCATGGTTATTATTCACGATTTAAAAATGAAGATATGAATTGTGATATATGTCTTTATCAAATTTTTGGTGTGGGGTGTTTTTAGGATTTTATTTTGTATGAGTATGTGAAAGTTAATATTTGTTTTGGTGGGTGATTTTAAAAGATATATATAAAAATTATGATTGTTCATGGAAAAGTGTGTTTCTAGTATAAGGAATTATTTTAGTGTAATATGTGAATTTTATAATGTGTTAGAGAAGGATTTAAGAGGGAAAAAATGTGTTTGTACAAAATGAATTATTTTTGAATCATGAAATTTATTTTTAATATGTGGGCATGAAATTATGATTTTTGGTAGTATGGATTTAATAGGAAATGAAAACATTGCAATTTGTGTGTATTTTTAATTAAAAATGACAAATCCCGTAGGTTAAGGAAAGTGATGAAAAAATGGTGTTTTGGAGTATTTTTTGTTTTAAAAATAGGTTAAAAATACTTATACTATGTTATTAATCATGAAAATTGGTACACAGAGGTTTTGACGCCTTTCGAACGCAACAGTGAAGTCGGAATTTCAGTTTGATTGTGTTATCCCGCGTTTCTGGACAGATTGTGTATGTTGTCTTCTCTGTGTGTTTGCCATGTTATAATAATGTGTTGAAAGATCATGATGTCTGTGGTACAGTGCTTTGGTGTTAGTTGTATGTACGTGTTGTGATTGTGACTTGAGGAAATGTGAATGTGTGCTTATTTATGATTGAACTTTGTAGGAAGTCGATTCGTGACAAGGAATTGATTTGTGCCCTTGAGATTTGATTTGTCTTATCTAAGGTACGTACACGCAGCGAAGTTTTGCATTATGTGATATGTACCATATATTAATGGTGAACAAAAGTAAAGTATGGTTATATAGTACGAATGATGTTATGTTTTCCGAATAAAGAATTTCGATACATTATTTTGATAAGCAGATGTAGTATGACCTCACTAACTTTAAAGTGGACGTAGTATGGCGTAAATTGGTGGAAAGAATTACTTGTGGTATATGGGGGCATTATGAGCCACCGCGGGGGTATGCATACTTAACCATACGTACCGAAGTAAGGCGAGTGTCTATGGTAGAGACTTGCTTAGGGGTTAGCTCCCCCTAATGTATTGTCTCACTTATGGAGATTGGAGTTGAACCGGTAGTTTGGCGGGAAAGGTACAGCAGTATGGCTGATTAACATTTTCATGAAACTGATTATAATTTATTAGCGTGATCTAATCGTATTTTGGAAACCGATAGTTATTAAATATTTCCTTTGTTGTACTTAATTAAATGATATGCGACGTTTTGCTGACGTGTACTTTTGGTCTTAACTATCCTACGATGATGTTGTTTCCTTTTTGGAAAATGACTAGCAGTAAGTTAAGTTGCAGGTATGGGGAGTCAGGATTGTCTTTTGGAGAAATAAACCGTTAGGGTACAGAAGTCTCGATATGAACTTTAAATTACGTTTTAAGAATATTTGGTTTTTATGAGGCGATTCCGTTCTCAAGTTGTAATAAGTAGACTTGACTTTACAATCTTATCCGCTGCTAAGATTTCCTTTATAACTTGTAGTTTATAATAACTCTAATAGAACTCGATCCGCAAGCTTTGTTTGGTTTTAAAATCCGTTTTAAACTGCCTTTCTAATATCCTGATTTGACTCGGACTATATTTTAGTTCTTCAAAAGGTCGTCATCTCTTTTAAAACGATCCGAGTCTTTCCGGGATGTTACAGAACTGATCTGATGCTTCTGTTTCTTGATGTCGATCCTTCGTGATCTGCTGCTTCCTTTGATGAATGGAGAAGTCTTTTGTTGAAGGAGCTACACATGCTGCCTCCTTCGTGATTTGTTGCCTAATTGTTGTTAATATTATTATTATTATATTATTATAATAATAATAATATAATAATAATAACATTAACAACAATAATAACAACAATCATAATATTAATATAATAATAATAATAATAATAATAATAATAATAATATAATAATAATAATAATATATAGCTTCTCCCTCTACCTTCTCTCTAGTTTACTCTCTACAAGAGGCGATTGAGTCTCTTCCAGCCATGGGCAAGTGAGGCAGACCGGCGAAGGCCAAGTTAGTGCCGAGGAAGCCATCTCTAAGTGCCTCTTTGAGGGAGGGAGACGGTGGTGCAGATTCCTCTTCATCCCCGTCTAATTGTCAGGCATCAAATGTGAAGTCATCGCAGGTGTTGGTGGCTTAAAAATCTCCATTGTTGCAGGATAGTGCTAATCAAGTAGGATTGAGTTAGGTCTCAGTCTTAAAGGGTGGTGTCTTCGGTGCTTGTTCAAATAAGGAGGCTGATGGTTCCGTTTCATTGAAATCGGGAGGTAAGGTGTCGACTGGGACTGCCCTAGGACCCCTTGATGGCTCGACTCAGATAGGGCTTCTTGCAGTAGAAGGCAGCGGTGCTTCGAAGCACTCGAGGGCTGATGGGGCTCCAGCCAGTAAGCATCAATCTCCTGTGGTCGTTTCGTCATGGGCAGGTAATAACTCTTCTCCTTCTCGTGTTGTTGGCAAAAATAGCAAAGATGATGTGAAGGAGGAGGTTAAATATTGGGAGAATTCTGTTGTATGCTATGTTACTAGTGCTAATCCTCCCCTTAATGTGATTGATGGTTTTGTGAGGAGAATTTGGAAGGACCTAGAAATGGATAAGGTAGGCATGGTAAATAGGGGAGTGTTCTTAGTTCGATTCTTACAAAAAGATCATCAGGAGCGAGCTTGTGACATGAATGGAATTTTATTTAATAAGAAGCCTTTCGTGGTGA
Source organism: Amaranthus cruentus (assembly GCA_019425755.1). Lineage (NCBI taxonomy): Eukaryota > Viridiplantae > Streptophyta > Magnoliopsida > Caryophyllales > Amaranthaceae > Amaranthus > Amaranthus cruentus. Next base: position 6,562,713 of record CM033456.1, read on the forward strand.
AGCCTTGGTCCTCATCCATTTCGTATGAAAAATCCAGCATCACTAGGATTCATGTTTGGGTTAAATTACCTGGATTAGATGTTAGGTATTGGACTGAGACTATGTTGCGCACTATTGTTGGGTACCTCGGAACTTTGGTCAAGGTAGATCAGGCCACTCTCACAGGCTGTTGTAGCTGGGTTTCCGGAGGAACTATATTTCTCTAATGAGAATGATCAGCTCATTACACAGGCTATTCAATATGATTGGTTGCCAATATGGTGCTCTAAGTGTTCTCAGTTCGGCCATAATGATAGTGAGTGTCGCTTTGGGCAGGCTAAGGCTCTTGAGGTGGATGCTGATGGGTTTAGACCGTATAGGAAAGGTTTTAGGGCACGGGATCCTGTACTTGTTTACCCCATTGAGGAGGTTGAAGAAGTGGATAGTGAGAGTGACAAGGAGGATCTGCATCCGGAAGTATAGCGTGGGGCAGTTTTGGAACCGATTCCTATGGATTCTGAGAATGGATTTGTTGTTTTGGCAGACACTAGTGACAACTCTTTGGTGGGATCACAACCTAATACAACGTTGGGAGCTGATCCCATCCCGGGTGATGGATAGTATCAGTGCTTGGAATGTCCGGGGTATCAATAACGTTACGAAACAGGGTGAGGTGGCTAAATTTCTCTCTGCTTATAATGTTAGCCTTTTTGGTCTCCTGGAAACAAAGGTAAAGAGGAAGGGCTTAGGTTCTCTTTACCTTAGACTTTGTCCGACTTGGTGTTTTACTAGTAACTTGGCTTGGCATGATGGCGATCGTATTGTGGTTGGGTGGAGGAGTGAGTGTATGCAGGTTGATATTCTGGATTGTTCTAGTCAGATAATCCATCTTGGCATTAAGCCGAGGGTGGGTGATGGTTTCCTGTGTACCTTTGTGTATGGTTCCACTTGTAAACATGATAGATTGAGGCTCTTTCAACACCTGGGTGATCTTAGCAAAGGGATTTCTAGCCCTTGGTTGGTTTTAGGGGATTTTAATTGTATCGCTAATTTGGATGAGATAATTGGTGCTCCTGTGCGACTTCTTGAAGTTACTCCTTTGAGGGATTGTATGATAGAATGTGGTCTTCATGATCTTCAGTACTTTGGGAGGTTTTTTACTTAGAGTAATAAACAAGTTGGTAATCGTCGAGTGCTTAGTAAAATTGATCGTGTTATGGGTAATGATGAATGGGAGGATCAGTTCTCGAATGCTCATGTTTCCTTTCTCCCTGAGGGTACTTATGATCACTCGCCAATGCTTGTTTGGTTTTTTCCAAGAATAAGGGGGAAGAAACCATTTCGATTCTTTAATTACTAGGCCACACGAGAGAATTTCCAGGAGATTGTTCGTGAAGCTTGGGATACTAATGTTGTGGGTTATCCTACTTGTGTTGTTTCTCAAAAACTCAGGTTGTTGAAGGGTGCTCTTAAAAAGGTGTTTGGGCGTACTCATTTTCAGATTAGTGTGGATAATGCTCAGACAACGTTTGTTTGATATTCAGCAGCAGTTACATGCTAATCCGGATTCTCCTGAGTTAGCTACTCTTGAGCAACTACTATCAGATCAACTTCGGAATCTTAAGAAAGATTTTGATTACTTCCTTAGTTAGAAGGCTAAGCTTCAATGGCTGAAATTTGGTGATGACAATACTACGTTCTTCCATCAGAGTATCATGCAGCGCCTTAGAAGCAATAGAATCAGTGTTGTTATTGAGGATAGCATTGAGATAACCGATCCGGAGATGATTCAACAGAAGTTCTTTAACTTCTACTCAACTTTATTTGGAAGTGTCCAGAGTGGAAGAGTGCCAATTGAGGTTAGCATTGCGCAGCAAGGTCCTATTCTCACATATCAGCAGGGTCTTTTACTAGATCTCACTTTCTCATCGGAGGAAATTAAATCAGCTTTATGGAGTATTCCCGATGAATAGGCCCCAGGGTTGGATGGTTTTAATGGAAAATTTTATAAGGCCGCTTGGGATACTGTAGGATCGGATGTTATTCAAGCTGTTTCTAACTTCTTTCAGTCTGGAAAGCTCCCGAGAAGTTGGAATACATCTACCATCACTTTGATTCCCAAAGTTCAATGCCCTTCTAGTCCAGGTGATTATCAGTCTATCTCTTGTTGTCATGTCCTTTATAAATGCATTTCTAAATTGATTTCTTATAGACTTAAGCTGGTTTTGGGTGATATCATTGATCATGCTCAAGGTGCTTTCGTAACGGGTAGGAGTATTGTGCACAATATCCTTTTATGTCAGGACATAATGAAGCATTACACTAGGAAGAACTGTGCCCCTAGTTGTGTTATGAAGATTGATCTGTGTAAAGCCTATGATTCGTTGAACTGGCAGTTCATTAAGGAAATGTTAGTCGTGATGAATTTTCCCCCTAAGTTCATCAAAATTGTTATGGCATGTATTACTTCGACTAGCTATGTGCTCTTGATTAATGGTTGTCCTACCCCGGTTTTCCAAGCCCGACGTGGCCTTAGGCAAGGGGATCCCTTGTCACCTCTTCTGTTTGTTAGATGTGGCGTCTGTTCAGGTCTTATGCGAGTGTATTGATAGGTTTGCTAGCACGTCCGGGTTAACTGCCAATTTCTCAAAATCTACTTTATATACTGCTGGAGTGCCTGATGATATTTAAAGGGGCATACTTGAGATTTCTCACCTTTCTCTGGGAACCCTCCTGTTTACCTACTTGGGCGTTCCTTTGTCATGAAAGCGCCTTAATGCGGTGGACTGTGAGAAAATAGCTGATAAGATGACGTCTAGAATTCGCACTTGGCAAGGGAAGAATCTTTCTTATGCAGCACGCCTTCAGCTTATTAATTCCTTTTTGATGGGTATCTCAACCTATTGGTGTCAAATGTTTATTCTTCCACGAAAGGTCATCCATTTGGTTAACTCTATTTGTCGATCCTTTTTGTGGTTTGGAGTGCAGGAGACTCATAGATCAGGTAATGTTAATTGGGAGGAGGTATGTAGACCCAAGAAGCATGGAGGGTTAGGTGTTCGGAATCTTCAATTGAGGAATCTTGCTGCAGTTGGCAAAATTGCTTGGCACCTAGCCAAGCTGAGTGTGTCGTTATGGGTACGATGGGTGTATGGGGTATATACTAAAGGGGGTCGTTGGGAGATTTTCAATGCGCCTATCACAGCTAGTTGGACATTGAAGAAAATCTGTGCTGTGAAGGATTCCCTTAAACATTGGATTGTGAAGGATTCTTATTCGATTAAGGATACCTATTTAGAGCTTACTCATTCTGACTTACGAGCTCGGTGGAAGCATAATGTGTGGAATAGAGTTTATAGCCCTAAGAATCATTTCGTGGCTTGGTTGGCGGCTAAGCAAATATTCCGTACGAAAGACAAACTCCTACGTGTTGGTGTAGTACGAGATGATTTGTGCCCCTTATGTGGTCTGCATCCGGAATCTTCTAAACATCTCTTCTTTGAGTGTCCCTTTAGTATGTGATATTTGTCTGCGATCTGGTGCTGGCTTGGAGTGACTTTTCGCCCTCTTGATAAAATGGACTTTCGACGGTTTAAAGCAACACGCCTCCAAAGGAACGTTCTTTGTGCCATCTATATAGGTTTGATTTATGAAATATGGAGGAATCGGAACTTAGCTGTCTGGAATGGTTTTGTGCATACACCACAACAGGTTGTCGGGGGCATTTGTACAATTATGCGGGATCGTTTTGGAGTGTTTTATCCTGGTTTTACTGATATTGTGATCAGTAGATGGTTTTTTGTTGACTGATGTTCTGAGTATTGTTTCTGCTCCAGCATCTTGTGCAACATGTGTTGCCTGCTTGCTACTAATGCATGATTGCTGAAAGGTTGTTGTTTCCTGTTGCTTCTCCTGATTTGTTTCTGCTATGTGTCTGTTCTGTAATGCAATATTGGTGCTGGAACCAGCAGCTGATCTGCTGCTGATCTGCTGGCTATGCTGATATACTTCTGCTGGCTTTGTCTATTCTATTTTATTTGCTGGTGCACATGTACTGGATCTGATTGTTGCTGTTGTGTTCTGCTTCTGGTCTTCTGTGCACGTTAATGATTTCTTGCTGATCCGTTGAGATGGGATGCTGTTGAGTATTGTTTCTGATCCGTTGCGATTGGATATGCTTCTAGGATGTTGTTTGATGTTTCTGTCCTTGAGCTGCTTTATGGTTGGCAATGCTGCTGCTAGAGGTTGTTAGCCTCTGAGTAGCCTTATTTTGGTCTGAGTTTTGAGTTGTAGCTCCTGCGCTTTGCTGTCTCTTCCTGCCTTGGAGCAGATGCATTGGCTTTATTTAGATAGTTGGATAATTGCTAACTTTATGTATAGCTATGTATAGTTTTGGTTTAGCCAACTTTGATACGTTAGCTGTTTTGGCCTCTCGACTCTCGTATGCACATGAAGAGTGGGACGAGGAAACCCTTCATAGAAGATGGGCCTCGTTTCCACACTGATGCAAATAAGAGTGGATGAGTTTCACTGCCTTGATGTACTGTGGTTTTCTGATGAATGAAAAAGTTTTAATTTGCCAAAAAAAATATTATTATTATTATTTTATTATTATTATTATTATTATTATTAGTATTATTATTATTATTATATTTCATTTCATAAAAAGAGACTTTACAAGAAGTTGGTGGGGAGCCGAGCAACAAGCTGGGCACCAACACTCTTTTGAATACTAAAGGCTAGTCTCTGAAAAATATATGCCCTAGACTTAGTGCTACTCGAGTTACTCACGACAAAGGAAACAATCCTAGCTAACGTGTTGAGAGCATCTTCACCCAATTCGCCAAAAGTGGAGAACGCGAACGGGATGAATTTGTAGCCATTCTCTTCACATTTCGGAGCGTATTTCTTCCGCTTTCTTTCTACAGCATTGGCTAAAGAAAGACCAGGTGCCCATGAGGTGATTCCTGTGCCAGCAAAGGGCGAGCTTTCGGTGACATCCACACATGCGTCTTTTCCATGTAACCAATTGAAAAGGAGGATGAATTATTATTATTATTATTATTATTATTATTATTATTATTATTATTATTATTATTATTATTATTATTATTATTATTATTATTATTATTATTATTTACCGCTATAATTAGTTAAATTAGTTATGTTCATTAGCCACTCTTATTTGTGTGGCAAACAAAAAGGCAAACAATAGCCATCAAATCATGCAGCCACACTTATCAAGTGAGGAAAGTTTCCAACAACTATAAGTGTGGCTGAAGGAGCAACCAGCCACGCTTATTAGAACCTTTAGAAGAAAATTTAGTAACACAAGCATCACATTTAAGCGTGCCTAAATGCATTTTTAAGCGTATGTACATGCAACATTTTTTGTAGTGACTATTGACAAAATCTTATTCATGTTTTATATATAAACTTTTCAATTGATTATATATTCCGCATATATTTTATAGGTTTTATACGACACTCCAAGGCAAACACGCAAATTGAGTGATACGGAAATGCGTGAAGTAAAAGACAAGGTTGTCGTTTTTCTTGCCAATTTATGTTGGTGTTAGTTATTAGTTTAGATTTATTAGGACTTTATAATTATATTTCGCGTATATTTATATTAGTATATTATATTATATTAATTTGTATATATAATACACAATCAAATTATTTATGTATATATATATTAGTTGGTGATCGTTGGTGATTATTGTTTATTACATTTGAATTATTGGTAATTTTTTATTTACATTTGCATTAGTGGTTATTAAAATTAAAAAAAAAAGAAAAAAAATAAACACATATGCTGCGGTTTTTGGACAACCGCAACATATAATGCTTTTTTTGAATAATAAAAAAATACATTATATGATGCGGTTGGTCCCAAAAACCCCAGCATATAATTTTTTGTATGCTGCGTTATTTAGCCACAGCATTTATTATATGCTATCTGCTGCCATCACTAATGCTTGGGTCCAAAACTACAGCCTTTAGTGGCCTAAAAACCGCAGCAATTAAGGTTTTTCCACTAGTGATAGTTTCTTTTCTAAGGCTTTGTAGAAAACCTAATATGTTTATGGATTAGTGTATTGAGGAATTTGATGGTTGTTGTTGTCTAGGGATGATTGAATATGTTATTATCCACTTAAGTTAAACTCATTTATGCTTTTCATAATCCGAAATACGAAAGTTGAGGTAGATTTTGTATTAGTCTTCAGTGCAAAACAAGTTTAATTCTTTTATCGCCATTCAAAATCACGAAAGTTAAGGGTTGGTAGTTTATTGGTCTTATTGATGGTTGAACTAATCAAAAGTACGAAAGTTGAGATTAAGAAAGAGCATTATTCATTCCACAATTAGTTGATTAGCATCCCGACAAGGAATCATTAACTCTTCACTCAAAACCTAGACAGTATAACATACATTGAACTCAATTGTCTTGTGCGTTAGTAGGGATTGTCATTGTCCTAGGCATTTTCTTTACCGTATCAAGTCATTTCTAATTCATCGCAATTTAGTTTAGTACAATTTCTTCGCTCTTGGTTGTTCAATAGAAATTGAATAAATTAATCATTCTTGAAATAAAGCCTCCAACTATGGTAGGCACCAACTAAGGCAAAAGGCGAGTGATAGCTATTCTTAAAATATTTTCCACAAAATAGCACTTAACTCTTGCAAAAGTAACTACAGTAACATAATTAAGCCAAAAACGTATAATTTCCGTTAACTATGAAAATGACATATATACCCCTGTTTCATTTCATTAAAAATTAGTACGTCCTTCCCTTCCAAAAGGTGTTTGATACATTGCATAGCAGAAAATGTTGTTAGAGTGATTGGGCTTATGACAGGCTATGTTCATAACTTGCAGCCAGAGGTGGCCATTCGATGGAGAAACAAGAACACATTCGAATGTGTTCTTGTTTCTCCATCGAATGGCCATCTCTGGCTGCAAGTTATGAACATAGCCTGTCATAAGCCCAATCACTCTAACAACATTTTCTGCTATGCAATGTATCAAACACCTTTTGGGCATATTCCATAAGCCCACATTTGGCATAGAGTTTAATAAGGAAAGTCATAATAAATTTATCTTCCTGGGTACCAGTTTTAACGATATGTGCATGCACCATTTGAGCCTTTGACACCGACCATTTTGTTATACATTCTTGCAAGAAGGGAACATAAAATACAGATTCACCTTGAGTACCTTCATTAAAGGATGATAATGTCTCCTTTAAATTTGTGAAACTCTTCTCCAACTTGGAATTTGAGTAGCTAACATTGGGACTCTAAAATTACAAAATGCACCATATAATCACCAATTACATAGAGAAACCAACATTACAATATATATCATCGATTCCCAAAAATGTAAAATATGTAATTGTATAATTGATTTAGTAAAAAAACAAGTTGCGATTTTCATTAACAAATTGGAAGAGTTCATTCCCAAAGAAGCTAAAAAATCGATTTTTTAACCGATTTTCACTGACCTACAAAGGTAAATTGATGCATATATATAAGCTTAAGAATTGTTAACAAAACAATGAAAAAGATTAGAAATACACCTATAAAATTTACATGGAATGCTAGAAATGATGGTTGTAGAATACAAGTAGACTTCAGATGAAGAAAAGTAATATCTTATCACTAACGTGTGTTTTTCTGATGTCTGGCTTAAGATTGAGATTGCCATTTAAGGCAACTGAAGGAATAGAAGCCATAAATTTTCAGGGCATGGAATTAAAAGCGTATCAGTTCCAATACTGAGATGACAAAAATGATTACGGTTAGCTTCTTATCTATACAGAGTTTGAGACTGTTATTTTCTTGGGATATTTAGTTTTCTTTTTCTTTTTAATGTTTCTCCATTGAATGAGATATCAAGCTATGTACAGGTATCCATCTTGAGTGGTAGCTACACTTTAAAGTCTATTCGGATTTGAGGATTTTTAATGAAATAAAACAAGGGTATTTATGTCATTTTCATAGTTCACGGAAATTAAACGTTTTTGGTTTGATTATGTTACGGTAGTTACTTTTCTAAGAGTTGAGTGCGATTTTGTGGAAAAACTTTTAAGAATAGCTGATGCTTACAATGCAAAATTTCCCTAAAATATAAGTCCTAACAATAACCAAGTTGCTTTGTAGAAGCATTAGTTAGGCTTGGATGAAATTATTGATGTCAAACAGGAGGCTTCAATTAAGAAGAGATCTTTGGTCAACAATGTTCTTATTTCTCATGAGATCATTAGGAATTCTAAGAGGAAGTACATCTCCGTTAGGTACATCATCAAGGTTATTATAGCATCGAGATTATATTCTACCTAGGATCGTGAGGAGGTGGAATCGAAATCGATAGAATCGGATCATAGGAGCAAGTGATCCTACAAATATGTATTATTGTGCTTTTACCTACTGATTATCAATTATAGATGTTCTCTTTTTAAGTTTTAAGGTGTAAGTAAAAAATTATTTGACTTCATATATAAAATATTGTTTTAAAAAAAATCTTTTAAAAATTATTTTTAAACTGCAGATTAAGAAAAGCTGGAATTTTATAAAGATATTGATATAATTGTTTTAATTATACATTTATATGTAAGCGAAAGTTGTATTATATGAAATATTTTACGATTGAAACAACCCATGTAGGATCGGATCATTAGATCGTAGAATCGTGTTATGATCCTACTACCTAATTCTTGATTTAATTAGGATCGTAAGATTTTAACACATTAAGATCCTACCTAAGATCCGGATCGGTCGCCCATTTTTTATCTTAAGATCGTAGAATCGTAGATTAGAATCAGGATTCTAATAACTATTTACATCATGAAGATTACTTAGCTAAATCTTATGAAATTGTAGGTTGAAGTTTCTTGAAGACTCTTCTCACTGATGTTTGTGTTCCTCAATAGTTGGTTTCCTTAATCATGCTCAGTGTCTCTAACACTCATTACAAGATCAATCTGAATGGGAGGATAGTTGATGGTTTTCAAGGTAGGAAGGGTTTAAGACAAGGACATCCTACGTTCCATCTTCTCTATGTTATTGTTATAGAGTATTTGAATAGGAGCATTAAAAAATTAGCGGAGAATAAAGGGTTTAGATTTCACCCTCTCCGTAAAGCTCTCCGACTTCATTCTCTCTTCTTTGCTAATGATCTGCTTTTGTTTTACCAGGGTGACTCTTCTTCTGTTTTTGTTCTTAGAGCATGCCTTGATCATTTCTCAGCTTGCTCTGGTCTTAAGATTAACCTTGATAAATCTCAGATCTTTTGTGGAGGTATGGATTTTAGTACTAAGCATTCTCTGGTTGCTAGCTTTGGCATTTCTAAAGGCTTTTTCTTTATGATGTATCTTGATGTTATCATTAATCGTCATACAAAGAAGGTTGATTTACATCTCATTCTAAATAAGTTCAAGACTTATATCGGTGCTTGATCTTCTAAGAATTTGTCTTATGTACAGGGAAGTCTTCTCATTCATTTGGTCTCGTACTCTTTTAGAACCTTTTTGGGAAGTATACACATGCCTCCAAAATCCTTTCTGTATGATATGAATACTTTATATAGGAGATCTTTATGGAAGGGGGATTGTTCAACACATCCAAGTTTGGTTACTTGTGGACATTTGTTGTGTTAACAAGAATTCAAAAGCTATAGGGTTTAGAAGTAGCAATGACTAGAACAAAGCTCTTCAAGCTAAGTTGTTTATGGAGATAACAAGAAAAAATATAGTCTTTGGGTGAAGTGGGCTCACACTATTTATCTTAAGGGAAAAGAAATTTAGCTTTTCTGACATGGTAATATATGATACTAGTTAGCAATGGAAAGCTATCCATAGTCTTAGATCTATATTTCCCATTTCTTTTGGAAATTAATTGCTTACTAATAACAAGGGGTACTCTTCTAAGCTTGGTTAAAGATATTTGCATTCTGACCTTCAAGATTGAAAATGGCTAATTATTGTGTGGAATAATATCAATATCCTTAAACATAGTTTCATCACTTGGTTACTTATTCATGGAAATTTAAGAATAAAAGACAGTCAGACTAGTATGGGATTTTATATTGAAGATCCTACCTTGTCCTCTTTGATGCAGATGATCTTAAGATTTGGGTCATTTGTTCTTTAATTAATATTTTTCATCAATTATGCTTGATGGTGTGTTTCAGTGGTCGAATGTTCATTATCCTCACAATCTTTCCAGAGCTTTAACCTAAGTTAAGAATTTGAAGGGTTATGTTGTGAACAGACAATTTATTCGTGCAACTTTTTGTGCAGTGGTATATCACATTTGGAAAGAGAGGAATAACGGAAGTGTTGATAGAGTTGTTTGTACAGCGTACCATCACTATACAGTGCACCATTTTGGTTTTGAAGAGCAGATTTTCTTAGAAGATTACGCATCAAAATAACCACTATATAAATAATATAATATTTTGAGCAATTGAGCTTGTGTGCTGCTGACTTAGGGTGTTATAAATATTATATGACCCGGGCCTAGTATTAACGACTTGCAAAAACCCGGCTATCAAATCATTACAAACTGACTTACTAAACTTTCTAAATTAGACTTCAAAATATTTAATTAGTTTAGTTAGTTATTGCTGATTTCTCGCTTAGGTTTAGAAGATGTAGTTGCGGTGCCACTAACTAAGAAGCTAGGTCTTGACTACTCTAGGAAACGTATGTAAGATGTTCATTTAGGCCATCAGATCGGTTTTCAATCAAGTGTTTTAGATCGGTCAAAATCATTTCCTATATCTACATAAGTTTTTACAGTATTGTGAATCCATTTTTAAAGTTGGATAAAAGCATATCAAATTCGAGTAAATCTCAAATCAATATTGTTATGAAAACTTGTGGAATAATACCCTTTATACGTGTAGTCTTTTTCATAGTTTTCAATTCAAAATAGGGATTTTTTTGCTTTATTTAATATGTGGATAAACTTAAGATTTAGTCATATATCACTACCAACTTGTACAACTGTTTAAAAACTAATGCAAAAGAACAAAAATAGCCCAAAACTAAACTATCTTAATGGACTTTTACATAACATGATATGAATGTTTGGTATGTTTTGAAAACTAAAGCATTGTTGGGGGGCATATTTTGCATTATATAGAGAGCTTATATATGCTGTAATAATCTATGTATATCTGTTGTAACTCAACGAGTACAAACATAATGAAATTATAATTTTGCTTATTTATGGCAGCATATTTTAAGGCTTGTACCAAACCCTCTTGATACACTATTAAGTTTATTTGGCAAAGTTTAATTATTTAATAATCTATGCTTAGGAACCATATTATCTATTATACCTGCTTAGTGAACTTTCTAGTTTGGCTTAAATTTTGATAAAGATTAATAGATGTGAAGATTTTTCAAATAAAGAGTATTATATTTTTCCATGTTGCGTAAGAATAAACAACAAATGTAAATAAAATTATAAAGTTTTTAACCAATTCAGTAGTAGATATGGCACAATAGGCCACATATAATCAGACATAATCATAACTCATAAAACTCATGAATGAATTCTGTTAGTATCCGTAGTTAGTATAGGTAGTAGTTTTATCCTCTGATTTTGGTGCATAAGATGATGGAGCTTCATAACTTGATTTTGGTGCGGTGTAAGATGGAGTTTCATTACTTGGACTATAGCTTTCTTCGGTGTAAGTTGGTGGCTTATATGCTGATCCAGGTGTGTAAGATGGTGAAGTATCACATGATGGAGTCTCATAACTTGATTTTGGAGTATACGTTGTTACTGGGACATATGATGATGCTTCTTCGCTTGACTTTGGAGAGTAGGTTGATAAGGTGTATTTTGATGTCTTATAGTCTGATGTTGGACTGTATGTGGATGGGGTGTACTTTGGAGAGTAGGAGCTTGGTTTTGGAAAATAGGTTGATGGGGTGTATCCAGGAGTGTAAGTCACATAGCCTGATTTTGGAGATGGAGAGTATTCTGGAGTGTAAGTCTCAGAGCTTGATTTTTTAGTGTACCTTGGAGAGGGAGAATATTCTGGAGTGTAAGATACATAGCTTGATTTTGGAGTATAGTTAGAAGATGGAGAATATTCTGGAGTGTAAGGCACATAGCTTGATTTTGGAGTGTAAGTTGGTGGGGTGTATTTTGGAGATGGAGAATATGTTGGAGTGTAACTCTCATAGCTTGATTTTGGAGTATATGTTGATGGGGTGTATTTCGGAGATGGGGAATATTTTGGAGTGTATGTCTCATAGTGTGCTTTTGGAGTGTAGGTTGATGGAGTGTATGTTTGGTAATAAGCTGGATAATATTCGCATTTAGCACTTGACTTGTAAGAAAAAATTGGAATAGAGTACAACTCTAAGGTGTATGTTTTTTGGTACTTTGTTATATGTTTTGAATAAGTTAGGGGAGCTCCGCTCACTCCAAGATGCATATTTGTAGCAACATTACAAGTGTATGATGGAGAACTTTCAAGATAGACTTTGCAATCTGTTGGTTTCAAATGTTTACCAAGTTGTTCTTGAGTAAATGTAGCCAAGTAATAGCCATTCTTATCTGTTTTGGGAGTCAATGTTGAAAACTTAGCTGCCTTGTATCCATATCCAGTTTTTGCCTCACAGGAAATTTTGGCTATTGCGCCTGGTTTCAGATTCAGATAAGTTGTGATAAAGTTAGTGATATAAAATGGTTTTGATACATTAAATTTGAGCATAAATTTTAAACTATTTCAGTGGTTTTAAAACTTAAACTAACTTTTTGTCATTTGAATGATGTGTATGGAAATTTTAAGATTAATTAATATCAAGAATATAACTTTCTCCCTATTTAAATAAAACAAATTTTAGCCATAAAAAATTAATTTATCCCTTACTAATTCAAAAGTTTTAGTTGAATCAAAACAAAATACTTTATCACGCACATCTAGTGGTAAATGGAGAAAGAATTTACCTTCAATTGGTTTGAAATCATTGCATGACTTGCAATATATGACACCTTGTACGCCGTAAACTATGTATGATTGGGTCTTATGCTTAGGGGAAGGATTGTAAGATGAGGCAGGAGTGTAAGATGACATATCGTACTTGGGAGATGGACTATAAGTTGTAGATGGGGTGTATGATATAGTGTCATATTTAGGAGAGTGCTTAAAAGAAGGGTTGTACGTTGCAGTTGGGGTATATGATTGGGTGTTATACTTAGGTGAAGGGCTATACGATGAGGTAGGGGTATATACCGGAGTCTCGTATTTAGGAGATGGGCTATATGTTGGGGTTTGAGTGTTGGGAGTCTTATACGTTGGAGAAGGCTTGTAAGTGGACGCTGGGGTGTATGATGGTGTATCATACTTTGAAGAAGGGTTATAAGTTGATGATGGGGTGTATGAAGGAGTTTTATACTTAGGAGAAGGGTTGTATGTTGCAGATGGTGTGTATGATAGAGTCTCATACTTAGGTGATGGACTATATATCGGGGTTGAGACATATGGAGTTTCATATTCATACTTAGGAGATGGGTTGTAGGATGGAGTCTCGTATTTAGGAGATGGACTGTAAGTTGAAGTAGGTGTGTAGGATGGAGTTACATACTTGGGAGATGGACTGTATGTTGAAGTAGGTGTGTAGGAAGGAGTTACATACTTGGGAGATGGGCTATAAGTGGCACTTGGGGTGTACATAGTTTCATACTTAGGAGATGGGCTATAAATTGGTGTAGGTGTGTAGGTTGGAGTTTCATACTTAGGATATGGGCTGTAAGTTGGACTTGGGGTGTATGATGGGGCTTTATATTCGGGAGATGGACTGTATGTTGGAGTTTCATACGATTTGCTTTCTGAAGATGGGTTGTAAATTGGAGTAGGGGTGTAAGATGGAGTTTCATACTTTGGAGATGGACTGTAAGTAGTACTTGGAGTGTATGTTTCAGTGTTGTACTTGGGAGAAGGGCTATAAGTCATAGTAGTGGTGTCGGATGGAGTCTCATACTTAGGAGAAGGACTATAGGCTGTAGTGGGGGTGTACGATGGGGTTTCATATTTAGGTGATGGGCTGTAAATTGGACTCGGGGTGTATGATGGTGTTTTATACTTAGGAGATGGGCTATATGTTGAGCTTGGGGTATAGGATGGGGTTTCGTACTTGGGAGATGGGCTGTAATTTGGACTTGAGGTGTATGATGGTGTCTCATACTTAGGACTGTAGGTTGGACTTGGTGTTTCGTACGTAGGAGATGGGTTGTAGGTTGGACTTGGGGTGTACGAAGGAGATTCGTATTTAGGAGATGGGTTGTAAATCGGACTTGGGGTTTCGTACATAGGAGATGGGCTGTAGGTTGGACTTGGGGTGTACGAAGGAGCTTCGTACTTAGGAGATGGGCTGTAAACCGGACTTGGGGTGTATGATGGGGTGTTATACTTAGGAGTTGGGCTGTAAGGTGGGCTTGAAGTGTATGATGAGGTCTTAGAATCTGGGGATGGACTATAAACTGGTGTTGGAGTGTATGATGGAGTTTCATATGAAGGTGGGGAACTGTAAAGAGGAGTTTGGGGGTATGGTGGAGTCTCATACTCAGGAGATGGAGATGGGCTATATGGTGGACTTAGGCTGGTGTATGTTGGAGTCTCATACTCAGGAGATGGAGATGGGCTGTATGGTGGACTTAGAGTAGTGTAAGAAGGAGTTTCATACTCGGGAGAAGGAGATGGACTATAAGGTGGGCTTGAAGTGTATGATGGAGTTTCAGAATCAGGTGGAGTATAAGAACGAGACACGCTAGCAGATGCGAAAGCTAAAGACGACAAAACAAGGAAAGTGGAGAGGGTGAGGATGCGTGGGAGACCCATGTTTGTAGATGAGGATGGTGTAAGACTAAAAATACAATGGGCTTATATAATGTTGATTGCCGCTCAAATAGTCATTTCTTAATTGGCTTAGTTGTATGAAATATTATTATTGGAATTGGATTAATTAGTTTGCACGACTGCCGGCTATGACCATTATTGTTGAAAATTGTAGTTAGTGCGCAGCATATATTTACGACGTGTACAAGTGAAATATGAATTAATGTCGATCGAGACTGCATTCAACTTTAATTTTTGGTTTTAGGTTATTCTTCAAGTATAATGTTAGTGGAGGAGGTATCATATTTAATTTCATTTTTCATTAGTTTATCTCGAAAGTTACTACAGCAACATTATTTTTGGGTGTTAGATTTTAGAACTTTAATAATTCACCTATCTTTACCAATTGTTAATGGGGATTCTCGGAGCCTTTATTCTTTTATTATATTGAACTTAATTATTTTTAGTCGTAATTGTTCTCACTTATCACCTATTTAGGAGTCGTTTGGTTGACGTAGGAATTAAATTCCTATGGAAGTTGTAATTTATTGGAATTTACTTCCTTTGTCAATTTCCTAGAAATTACTTAATATTGTTTGTTTGACAATAGGTATTTTCATTTCCTTGGAAGTAATTCATGGAAATTGTTAATGACCAAGGGGGGTATATGGTAATCTAATTCCTATGTCTCATAGGAATTAACTTCCCTTGGATTTTATAATTCATAGGAATTTTAGATTTTTTGGCAACCAAACAAATTAGCATAATACTATTTCCTAGGAACTTAAAATTCCAAGGGTAATAGTGGGTAACCAAACATGCCCTTATACTAATTGTTGTTTTTGTTACCATTCGTGATTAAAAGAATTTGATAAATCCACAATTAATCCTACATCCACATGTTCGACCCGTTAGCTACTATGACACTGTTCACTTGCGGTAAAATAATATCACCTATCGATTATACTAATGCATTATTATTGGGAGATGTGGTATTAGGTGGTAATGTAAATTTGTAAACGAAAAAATTTTTGTGTGATCAAAGTTTCATTACCATGGGAATGCTATGAAACTTTTGATGAAATTTTACATCATAAATCATTTTCATTATTGCCATTTAGTACCACTAGCCAAACGGGTCGTTAGTGTTTGGTATACGGGAATGGGATTTGAGGATAAGAATGTGAGATTAGGATTGGGATTTGATTATTGGAAATTTATATAATATATTATCAATCTCTATTTTGTTATGTTAGAAGGAATAAGTTGGGAATTGTGGATATACATTGAAAATAAAATGTGAATTGACAATTATTGCCCCCATTAAAAATTAAAAAAATAATACTTGTGGATTTTTTATAAATAAAGATATAAATTGTATTTTCAAAATAAAACTCATAATTCTCATCCTCTAATACCTGACCCCTAGGTATTTAAACATTGGGAATTGATAGCCAAAATTCTTATTCTTAATCCCTATTGTAATTCCAATTCCACTTACCAAACATGGAATTTTATGACTTTTGGTAATTAAATTCTCATTTCCATCCCAAATTCTGATATACCGAACACTCCAATACCTAGGCGGGCAAATATTAGGGGAGGAGAATTGAGTTTTATTTTGAAAAGTTATTTACACCTATATTTTTAAAAATTCGAAAGTTTTAATTTTTAAAGTGGAAAAAATTGTCAATTCACATTTTATTTTCAATGTATATCCAAAATTCTCAACATATTCCTTCTAACATACCAAAACGAGAGATTGGTAATATATTATATAAATTCAATAATCAAATCTCAATCTCAATCTCACATTCTTATCTTCATATTCTCATTCTCATATACCAATCACCACCACCCCCGCGCGCCCTAGTAGGGTTTGGCATATGGGAATTTGGGATTGGAGTGGGAATTTAATTCCAAAAATCATAAAATTTCATGTTTGGTTGGTGGCATTGGGATTAAAATTGGGTATTGGGAATGAAAAGTTTGGCCATCAATTACCAAGGTTTAGTACTAAACTAATATGATTAACAATATATCAATACAACTAATGTTATATTAATATACGACTAATAATATACTAGTACAACTACTAATATACTAACACTACAATATTAAAACTAATAGTAAATAATACGACAAATACTATACTAATATGACTAGTATTACATTAATACGATTACGAAGTACTAATGCTACACTAAAACGATTAATAATATATGAATACTACGCTAATACAACAAATAATCTATTATAAGTACACTAGTACAAATAATCAATTTTCATTTGTTTTTCTCATTTGCTTTTTTCGTGAACCCATATGCAAACTTAAAAGTCAAATAACTTAAATTGTGCATTTTTAATTAATTCTAAAAGTTGATATTTAAAAAGTATATATTCAAACGAATTTATCAGGATCCCACATGAATATGTTTTTTAATATAGATCAATAAAAAATCATAGTACTTAAAGTTTTACACTAAAGTTTATTAATTCTATTTGAGAATATCATATGAAAATGGAGGGAGTAATAAATAATCAAGAATCAATAACAAATAATTAATAATTAATAATAAATAATAATTAGTATAAATAGTAATTAATAATTAATATTTCCTCCATTTTTTAGTTGCATCATTTCCACTTTTTACACTATTCATCATTTGATATTGTTTTGCATAATACGGCTATTAAACGAGAAGAAAAACCTAGTCATGTGGGATCTTGTTTTATTCGTCTCGTCGAATACTTTCATTATATCAAATTTTAATAATTTTTAGTTGAGTATAATTCTAGATATAAGCAACCCGACAAACACATTGGACTGCGTAAAAAGGTGTTTGGGTGCAAGTAAAAAAAACAGAGGAAGTAATTAATACTCCCTCCGTTCCTTTATGTTCTTCCACCTTACTATAACGGGTAGTTTTAAAAGTTCTTCCACTTCAGAATACTTTCTATTTTTGGAAAGTTTTCATCTCACTTTTACCCCTTAAATCCCCACTTTCCTTACTTCACACTACTATTTAATTATTTTCTCTCTCATACTTCCAATACAATCATTACTTTACACTACTATTTAATTATTTTTTCTCTCATACTTCCAATACAATCATTACTTCCCACTACTATATAATTAAAATAATACCCACTACCACCAAAGATTCCTTCTTTCTTAATATTTGTGAAAAACCCAAAGTGGAAGATCAAAAAGGAACGGAGGGAGTAATTAGTATTGAACTAGAATAAATAGTTGATTATTATAAATAGGGAAATTCTACATGGTAAGCACCAAGTATAGAGAAATGCTAGTTGTTGTCAATCTCATTTTTCATTCTACAAAATAGCACCCAATTATTTCAAAACTAACTACCGAAACTATATGACCCACAAAACGTTTAAATGGCCGTTAACTTGTGAAATTACAATATTACCCTTGTTTAATTCTTCATCTAATTATAGATTCTTGAGGATAGAAATGGTTAGCTTCAGCTAGTTTCTAACCAGTAAACATTACATTTAAAATATCCAAAATCATGTCGTTTGATAAATGCTTTTATTCTTAAAGCCAATGTTTTCTGTTTAGCAGTTTAGCTATCAAAAACCGAAATTGATTTTTGTTCAATTATTTTGTTAGTTTCAATCTCTTTGATGACACAATTCAATATACACTAAAATAAAACAGAAAGAAATAATTATTGGCATAATATTAAGTCGACCCGTTAAAAATCTGCCCTGGCCAATAAATTTTACCATATGGGTCCACCAATTAGAAACCCGAGTTGTTAGAAAATTAATGGGTTGAACATTATAGAACGGGTTGGGTCACAGGCTTTTAGCGGGCCTTGATAAAATACTCTGCTATATTTGGTGGACAGCTGTGGGTGATAATGTTGAATATATTGGTTGGTGGACAGCTGTCAATTAAACGTTGCAAGTGTCAATTAGCAAACTCCTTATAACAGCTTTCCCCTCTTTATGTATGCCTATATATATAGGTAGTCTTTGCCCTTACAAGTAGTAATGTAATTAATCTAGACTTTATCAAAAATCTTAGTTTAGTACCAATGCTACACTGATTGTTAATAGCATATTCAATAATAATAATTTTTCTTCAAGTTCATCAGAAACTTGTTCTTTCAAGATTGAAGTCTTTCTGTTCTTGCAAAACAGTTATGAAGTTGATCACAAACTGTAACATGGTATCAGAGCAGTAGTATCGACTTGGACTCTGCTTCATTTCCTTTCTTTCTCCTATCTCATTTCTTTTCTACTTGGTTCTGCGTTTTTCCTTCTTGTTTTTTTTTCTTTTTCGGTTTCTTTAAAAGATCAGTATGGCAGTCACAAGTACAGACTTAACATTGGATGCGAGCAGTGTGTATTACCTACACCCATCTGATCACACGGGTTTAAAATTAGTTTCACAAGCTTTTGATGGGGTTGGATACAATGATTGGAAGAGAGGTATGATTCTTGCGCTGACATCTAAAGACAAATTAGGCTTTGTGGATGGTACCTTAAAGAAACCCAGTGAAGATTCTAAGACGTTTAATGCCTGGGTCAGATGTGATAGCATGATTATAGGGTGGATTGTGACCAATCTTGGAATCTTGATAGCAAGAAGTGTGCACAATTTAAACACTGCTAGGGAAATTTGGCTTGATCTTGAGGAAAGATTTGGTCAAGGATCAGCTGCACAGTTATACTCATTAAATGAAGAATGGATCTCTTTGACACAAGATGGCAATATGACCATAGCTGAGTATTACACTAGGGCTAAGGTCATTTGGGATGAGATAGATAGCATTACAACTTTTCCCAGTTGTGCGTGTAAAGGGTGTTCTTGTACCTTGACACAAAAATTCTTGAAGCTACAACAGGATCAAAGGTTGATTGAATTTCTAATGAAGCTGCATGAAAGCTTTTCTCAGGTTAGGAGTAACATACTTATGATGACACCATTGCCTAACATATCCCAACCATATAGAATCTTGGTGGCTGAACAGAAACATAAAGATATAGGCAAGCATTCTATAGTCTCCAATGAAGCCTTAAGTTTTGCGTCAGAAAGGAATCATCATCATATTAAACAACCTTTCACCACTGATCATACAAGCAAATACAGAAGTGCTACTGGGGGTGGAAAGAATTTCACAGGGAGTAAGAAGCAAGGAAATCTCTATTGTGATCATTGTCATATGACAGGGCACACCACTTCAAGGTGCTATAAGCTACATGGATATCCCACAACACATCCAAAACATAACACACATAGGAGGGCTGCCAATGCAGCACAAGGACAGGACTCTGACACACCAAGCAATCTAAATCCATCCTTTACCTCAGAACAATATAGCTACTTGATGACACTCATTAATAAAGAAAAAGAGCAGGATCTCATTAAGGGCACAACCACAGAAGATTCTCCTAACTCAGCTTTATTGACAGGTAAGTTTTCCTTCTTGTCAAAGAACCTTGTAGATTAGGTCATAGACAGTGGGGCAACTGACCATATTTGCTTTGACATAAAACAATTTTCAAAAATCACCCCCTTGTCTAAGACACATCACATAACCATTCCTAATGGAAAAAAAATTGAAGTTCATAGCATTGGAGATGTGCAATTGTTAAAAAATATTCTTCTTAAAAATGTGTTATATATTCCCACTTTTCAGTTTAATCTCATTTCTGTGCCACAATTGGTTAAAGATTTGAATTGCTCAGTCATCTTTAATGCATCTGGATGTTTTTGCCAGGGCCCTTCGATGAAAAGGCCATGGGATCTTGGTGAATTCCTAAAGGGGCTTTATCACACTACAAGATCCAGTAAACCTGATTTGGAAACTTTGTCTAGCTCCACTTTGCAAGCTAGCAGCTCCACTTCCTCTACTTCCAATCTAGAAGCCATCAAACTTTGGCATTTGAGACTAGGACACATTCCTGTCAATATTCTTAGATATGTAGATTCAACATTATATTCAATGAAATTTAATGATGCATGCATTTGTAGTATCTGTCCTTTAGCAAAACAATGTAGACTTTCTTTTGGTAATAGTGAGATAAAAACTATGCGAATTTTTGAGTTAATACATGTTGATGTGTGGGGACCTTATCACACACCGACCACAGGTAACTATAGTAGCTTTTAGACTATTGTAGATGATTATAGTAGGAGTACATGGGTGTATCTACTCAAGAAGAAAAACGAGTCCATCACCTTTATGAAGATTTTTCTTTCTTATGTTGAAACTCAATTTAAGACCTTTGTCAAAATTGTTAGGACAGATAATGCTAAAGAGCTTTGTGAGGGAGAGATGTTGAAACTTTATCAACATAAGGGCATAGTTCATCAAACATCTACAGCTGCCACACCTCAGCAAAATGGTGTGGTGGAAAGGAAACATAAGCACCTTCTAGAAGTTGCAAGAGCACTCCTATTCCAATCTAATCTTCCAGTCAGGTTTTGGGGGGACTGCATACAAACTGCAGCATACATCATTAATAGATCACCTCTACCTAGCCTTAAGCATCTCACACCTTATGAAAGACTCTTTGGGCACAAACCTTCCTATATACACATGAGAGCATTTGGGTGTTTGTGTTATGTTAGCACGCTCAAACAAGGAAGAACTAAGTTCGACACAAGAGCACACCCTTGTGTGTTTCTTGGTTACCCTTTTGGACAAAAGGCCTACAAGGTCTATGACTTTACCACAAAGAAAATTATAGTGTCTAGAGATGTCAAATTCTTTGAGAAACATTTCCCTTTTCATTTTAGTCCCCAAGGTCTACACTCTACCCTTGTACCTTTCTTCCTACCTGTTAACACTTCACATAATCCACAAGGAGACACTCTTCCTTCCGCTTGCATCGATGATTTTCTAAACACCACTACACCTGACCTTGCTTCTGTACCTATCACTGACTCTAAGGAGCAACCTTGTGAGGATAGCATTCCTGAGCAGACTACCATATCTGAACAGTCCAATGAGTATACCTTATCTTCACCTAGGCGCTCACTTAGAACACATAAACCACCTTCACATTTCAAAGATTACATTAGCACAGATACTATCAATGCTCACTGGTGTAATCTAGTTAATCTTGATCACTTTGCTAGTTCCATTGATCACTTTGCAACCCAGGATCACACACTAACTGAACCCACAAGCTACAAGAAAGCTGCTCAAGATCCTTCTTGGGTTCAAGCTATGAATACAGAACTACAAGCACTACACCAAAATACAACTTGGTCCCTTGTTCCTCTTCCCAAAGGTAAGAAACCTATAGGATGTAAATGGGTTTATAAGCTAAAATATAGGGCAGATGGAACCTTGGAAAGATATAAAGCTCGGTTAGTTGCTAAGGGATATACTCAGCAATATGGGATAGACTATGAGGAGATTTTCTCTCCTGTCGTTAAGATGAATACAATTAGGTGTCTTATAGCCCTTGCAGCTAGTAAACGCTGGGAATTGTTTCAACTAGATGTTAACAACGTTTTCTTACATGGGACTCTCCATGAAGAAGTATATATGACTGTGCCAGATGGTTTACCTAACCCTAATAACCTTGTGTGCAAACTTCATAAGTCCCTTTATGGCCTCAAACAGGCATCAAGACAATGGTACTCTAAGCTAGCTACAGAATTATACACCCAAGGCTTCACACAAAGCCATAGTGATGCCTCCTTGTTCATTAATAGGGATGGCACTCTTTTGACTATAGCTGTAGTTTATGTGGATGATATTATACTAACAGGTGATGATCTTGCAAGCATCAAGGCATTAAAGGCACATTTGCATACATCCTTTAGCATAAAGGACCTTGGACATCTACATTATTTTTTAGGCATTGAGGTAATCTACTCTACTACAGGTATTATTCTCACTCAAAAGCGTTTTGCCACAGATCTCATCGAGTTCAGTGGCCTTTGTGACCATAAAAGTGTTGCTACTCCTTTGCCCCTCAATCTGAAGCTTACAGCTTCTGAGGGACCCTTGTATTCTAACCCTACCTTCTACAGGTGTTTAGTAGGCAAGCTTAATTTTCTCACTCACACACGACCGGATCTAGCTTTTGTTGTGCAACACTTAAGTCAGTTCATGCAAACACCACGAATGCAACACTATGCAGCCTTACAACATACACTGAAGTATGTAGCAGCAACAACTCAACAAGGCATCTTACTCCAAGCTGCTGATACCCTAACATTACAGGCCTTCTCAGATTCCGATTGGGCTTCATGTCCAGATAGCCGACGTTCCATTACCGGTTATGTCCTCCTCTTTGGTCAATCACCCATATGCTGGAAATCCAAGAAACAAGCCACAGTTTCTCGATCATCTTCAGAAGCAGAGTATAGAGCCATGGCCTCCGCAGCTTCAGAGATTACTTGGACTGTTAGGCTCCTTGAAGAACTTGGAGTTACCAATATCAGGCCTGTCACTCTTCATTGTGACAACCAATCAGCCCTCCATATTGCACGCAATCCGGTCTTTCATGACAGAACCAAACATAATTAAGTGGATTGCCACTTCACTCGAGATAAGGTTCTAGAGGGCTTGCTCCAATTAGCCTATTTGCCCACTCAACAACAGCTAGCTGGCCTCCTTACCAAGACCTTACCCTCTCATCAACTCCAGCACTTACTTTCCAAGCTTGGAATGGTATCCCACCCCAAGCTTGCGGGGGGGGGGGTGATAAAATACTCTGCTATATTTGGTGGACAGCTGTGGGTGATAATGTTGAATATATTGGTTGGTGGACAGCTGTCAATTAAACGTTGCAAGTGTCAATTAGCAAACTCCTTATAACAACTTTCCCCTCTTTATGTATGCCTATATATATAGGTAGTCTTTGCCCTTACAAGTAGTAATGTAATTAATCTAGACTTTATCAAAAATCTTAGTTTAGTACCAATGCTACACTGATTGTTAATAGCATATTCAATAATAATAATTTTTCTTCAAGTTCATCAGAAACTTGTTCTTTCAAGATTGAAGTCTTTCTGTTCTTGCAACACAGTTATGAAGTTGATCACATGATAGGATTTAGAAAATGGGTCTGGGCAACCCAAATAAGGAGGAGAAGAAGTAGTCCACTCATAAACCCAAAGAAGGTTCACTACTAAAACCAATTGGTAATAGTAGGAGTTACTCCTTGAGTATATAAAGTGATGCATACTCTTCTCTTTCTCCGATGTGGAACAACTCACATGTGGGTAACACATGGGCACTTCAACACTCCCCCTCACATGTGAGTGTCCTTAGAATTTTAGCCCACCAGAAGGGTTACAAACCTATTGGGAATGAACATCCAATTAAGGCCCCTTAACCAGTGGTAAGATTAAATGCCCAGTATAAAGGCCCAACAACAAACCGGGCTCTGATACCATGATAGGATTTAGAAAATGGGCCTGGGCAACCCAAATAAGGAGGAGAAGAAGTAGTCCACTCATAAACCCAAAGAAGGTTCACTACTAAAACCAATTGGTAATAGTAGGAGTTACTCCTTGAGTATATAAAGTGATGCATACTCTTCTCTTTCTCCGATGTGGAACAACTCACATGTGGGTAACACATGGGCACTTCAATAGGCCTCGTCCCGTTGCAGACCGCTATTCACAACCTACTATTACCCACCCAGATTACCCCATTAAGATGAACTAATGGATCTGGGATTCTCCACCAATGTGTCCTTTTTCGTTGTTGTGTTTCCTATCTCTCTTCCTCTCTCCTTCCTTTGTTCATTCACTTACCATAGTTCTAGTACGTTCATGAGCATTGATAAATGATTCTAGAAGTCTCCAGTCTACAAATCGTTAATGGTGTTCATGAAATATGGGTTCATTAAAGAAGATGGGTAAGGATGCAAAGGAAGAAGATGATGATTAAAAATTAAACAAGGGCAATATTGTAATTTCACAAGTTAACGACCATTTAAACGTTTTTTGGGTCATATAGTTTTTTGGGTCATATAGTTACGACAGTTAGTTTTGAAACAGTTGGATGTTATTTTGTATAATAAAAAATAAAATTGGCTATCACATATTTCTGTATACTTGGTGCTTACCATGTAGAATTACCCATATAAATATAAATATATAAATACAAATAACTAATTTAATTATCAAGCAAATTCAACATTTTACATAAATAACCAAAATTGACCTTATTCGTATTCTGCAATTTCTTATTGATGATATATAATAAAATTACCCATACAGATTTCATAACCAATAAAAAACTCGTAAATTTCGGGATAGATATACAGTTTCTTATTTGAACGGGTAATGTATGAATTGAGCCAATTTACAATGATCAGAAAAGTAAAAACTAACAATAAGCATTTTGTATTCATATATAATCTATTCTTCATAGCTGTGTTGGATAACTCAAAGATAAAAAATTATTCACAAATTAGCATATGAGATGGTTTCATCGACAGATGTATCTTATACTCCCTCTGTTTCAGTTTACTTGTCTCATTTCCTTATTTGGCATTATCATACTACTTGTCCCATTTCCTTTTTTGGCTATCCTTTTTTACCTAAATACCCCCACTTTTCCAATTCCCAATACCCAACTACCACCTTTACAATTAATTTAATCAATTAAAATACCCAACTACCACCTTTTTAATGGACCCCACTCAACCCTTAAAATCCGTGAAAAGTCAAATGGGACGAGTTAATTGAAACGGAGGGAGTACTAAAGTATGAATATGGATGATTGATGTGTAATGAACATTGAGTTTTGTTATTTAAGACCTTAATTGAGGGATTCAAAGAAGTAAGGAGGAGGAAAGAGATTTGCCACAACATAAATGCAAGCAACAACAAAAATAGGGGTTTTAAAGATGAAAAATAGTTGGGGACTTTCTTAAAATAGTACGTGAATACCATTATTAAAATATACTAGTATAAAATTCCGTGTAATGCACGGTTTTTTTAATATATATTAATATAAAAATTCTAGTGTTTATTAATGATTCAACTACGTATTATCTTTATCTTATTCAAATATTTTCATTCAAATATAGTTATCAGTATAATACTCCCTCCTATTTAGCACATGTGTTCCATTTTCATATTAAGTCAAGTCATCTTAAATGTCTCATTTTTATTTTGGGTACCTTCTTTTTACCATAATTAGACTCTCTCCTACACATGTGGTCCTATTTGACTATAAATTACACTCTCTCTCTCTTACACATGTGTTAAACCTTACCATAAATTGAACTCTCTCTCCTATACATTGTGGTCCTATTTGACTACCTAAAGATTGATGAAAAGTCAAATGGGACACATATGGTGAATAGGAGGGAGTAATAATATTACAATTATTAACTGAATTAATTATTTGCTAAAAAATAAACTGAGTAATAAGAGAGATTAGTAAATTTAGAAAACAAATATGCATTGTAGGTTAGCAAATGGCGGGTATATAATATTATAATGTATTTCAATATCAAAATGGGATGAATGGAAAGCAATCGTCTTTTAATTAACAGCTTAATGGGTTGAATCAAAAATCAAATCAAATTAAAAGATGGTATAAATATGTTGTTACCTAATTTCTTATATTCCTATAAAATTCTGAATATCCTATATAAAAGATTCTTATTTTATTTTTTTTTCAAGTTTCTGTGTGAGTAATTTCATTAAAAGATGCTATTATTATATTTTTCCTTAATTTCTAATTAAAAATTTATGTATTCATGTAAATGATTTTTACTTTATTTCGTTTTCAAGTTTTTCTTTCAATATAGGTACAAATAAGAATATAAGATTAAGGAAATTCACATAGTTTTGATTAAAGGTTATTGATTTACATTCAATAATAAATAGAATTATTATCAAACATAATTTAAATATTGACAATATATATCAAACTGTTTGTTTCATAATAAAATTATAATTAATTCTATAATTAGATGGCAAAGGTCAATAGAAAAAATTACTATATTAGATAGGTCGATCAATTTCAATCAGTCAATCTTAATTATCCAATTAGAAAATTACACTTGGCAGAAGATTTAGAATAGTGACATTTGGCATTTTACAGTCTTTTTAATAGAAGTTATGATGTTATTATGATTATGATATATATCAAACTGTTTGTTTCATAATAAAATTGTAATTAATTCTATAATTAGATGACAAAGGTCAAGAGAAAAAATTACTATATTAGATAGTTCAATCAATTTCAATCAGTCAATCTTAATTCTCCAATTAGAAAACTACACTTGGCAGAAGCTTTAGAATGGTGACATTTGGCATTTTGCAGTCTTTTTAATAGATGTTATGATTATGATCATGATGATTTTGTATACTTGCTTGTGTTGTTTATTGCTCTTTAGATTGTGCTTTGTTTTTTCTTGTTATTTTATTTTTATTCTTCACATTCGTGGGGTTCTAAATCTTTGAGTTCAATTGTTATTAGAGCTTGAAGTGTTTCTTGAGGAAATTGACTGAGGAAAATTTGAGATTTTGTGATGAAAAAAGACAAGTGAAGGAACAAGTTTCCTAATATATTTGACTTTTAGATGAAAGATGAACTTTTCAATTGAAAAATATCCATTGATGACTTGTTGGTTCAACAAGGCATAAATGAAGCATTTGAGAAGATAAAAAAAATATCTTGTGAAAATAAGAAGTGGGCATGCATCCATGAAGAAGGGGGCGGTAAGCATTAACCGACTTACCATTTTCAGACGAAATTAATTATAACTACTTTAAGGCAATGAATCTCAATGTATTGTTGCAGAAACTTTGAGCGCGGTGTACGCATTGAAGTCTATCTCCAACAAAATTGTAATATTGATAGAGTATAATATGATAGAGCTTCATAAAGTGAATTTTGAGCATCGTATATCGGTGATATGTGATAGGAAGATCCCAAATAAGTTAAAGGGAAAATTTTATAGGGTAGCAATCAGATCGGCTTTGCTATATGAGACAGAATGCTGGCCTATAAAGAAGAGTTTTGAACATAAGATAAAAGTCACGGAGATGCGTATGTTGCGCTGGATGTGCGGGCTGTTAAAGTTGACGATTATGGGGGAAGAAAATGATGGATTGCCATGAATGAGACTTGAGACGAAAGGGGAAGCTTGAGAGAGAAAGAAAAGAAAGAGATATTGTATTATTGATTATGTTGAATTATTACATGAGCATTGTATTTATATACAATCATCTATCTAACTAACTAACCACTTATTACAACTAACTATAATTGGTTGTAACAACCACATATACTAATACAATCATCATATATCTCAACACCCCCCCGCAAGCCGGACGGGATGAGAAATCAAAACGTCCGGATTGGACGTTAAAGAAAAGGGAAAAAAAATGATCACTATGGATCTTTTGAGAAAAATGCCTCAATGGGCACAACAACTTGACCATCTAAGGGTCACAAATCAAAACCTCTATGGGCAAATTGACCATCTATGGGTCACAATAAAGCCTCGATGGGCAAATTGACCATCTATGGGTCACAACAAAACCTCGATGGGCAAATAAGCCACTATGGGCAAACAAGACCAACTATGGGTCATAACAAAGCCTCTATGGGCAATCAAAACCATTATAGGCAAATAAGACCATCTATGGGTCAAAGGATCACAAAATAGACACTCATGGGTCAGAACAACAAAGAAAAACAAACAACATCCAATTTTCAGTCTCTGATTCATCTTGACATTTCGTCATCCAAAATTCCCACATCTTTCGCTCCAATTCCACCGTTGATCCATCAAATGGAAATTTGAGCATCTCAAACTCCTTTCGATGAATCTCAAAGCCACCAATCACAAAAATTTCGTTCTCTAAATTTTGTTTAACCATGTCTAAACCAGACTGACAAAGTCCTCACAAGAGGTTGAACCATCAGCACGTCTGAGTGATTTCACCACAATTTCGTCAAGACTCATAAATGAGCTAACAAAGGCATGTGAATGTGTTCCCTTGAGTGGGATTTCAAACAACTTTCCAGCTGCAACATTGCTTGTTGCATCAAAATTATCAAGAATCCTGATATTGCGCAAGACCTCTTTGAACAATGGCTATCAAATCTCCAT
The DNA here is from genome assembly GCA_019425755.1 of Amaranthus cruentus. Classification (NCBI taxonomy): domain Eukaryota; kingdom Viridiplantae; phylum Streptophyta; class Magnoliopsida; order Caryophyllales; family Amaranthaceae; genus Amaranthus; species Amaranthus cruentus. The sequence goes on from CM033456.1 coordinate 6,591,643, forward strand.
TTAAAAAATATCCATTCACAAAATTACCAAGAATCAGGGATCAATCTGTGTAAAAAACTACGTAACAACATGTAAAACGATGAAATCGCCAAACCCGAGACGATGAGCAACAACAACAATAACGAGGAACCACAAATCTCTTCGCAATTTCGAATACTAACACAATAAATCAACACACCGGCCGTCACCGCCAACAAACAACTATCAACTACTCTAATTCACAATACCTCCATTAACATCCAACGATGTCGATTCAAACCAACAATCAACCATTAAGTAGACAACAACAATCATCAATAAAATCCAACTTTTATTAATTAACCACAAGCAAAACTCCATCCAATCAAAACTATCAAAATTCATCCACCAATTAATCTCAACTAGAAAAACCACAATGCAAGGGTTGAAGAGTAATCTACATCAAACAAGATTCAAGAACCAGAAAATCTCCAACAAATAGCGAAAATTGGATCATATGTGTTGTCCAAAGGTTTACATTCCAAAACTGAGGAAATTTCTATAGTTTTATAGGATAAAATCTTAGCCATTGGATCAGAATATGAAGAATACGCTACAAGACAATGACATTCATTTTGTTGCAGTGAATCATTGCGAGTAGCATAATGTTTTGCTACAAATTCAGGAGATTTGATGAGAGAGAACCAACTTTTACAAACAGATGTGAATCGAATTAGGGATTTTACCGACAATTGTGAGAGAATCTCGAATAATACTTCTTCCGGTAATTCAGTCTGACATGATGGATTCTTCGACTCCTCCATTGATAATTCTCGATGCTTTCTCTCTCTTTGATAATGACGCTATGCTTGCGGTTAATTTGCAGTTAATTTTCTCAAATACGAACAACCAAGAATTAAATTGGAAGAACCCTAGAAATTTGGGAAAAACCAAGAATCGAAAATTTTGGTTCCAAAAAAAATTGAGGATTAATAATTTGAATGAAATTGGAGAAATGGAGCTAGGATGTTCCCGTTCTGATACCATGTTAAAGTTGATGATTATGGGGGAAGAAAATGATGGATTGCCATGAATGAGACTTGAGAGGAAAGGGGAAGCTTGAGAGAGATAGAAAAGAAAGAGATATTGTATTATTGATTATGTTGAATTATTACATGAGCATTGTATTTATATGCAATCATCTATCTAACTAACTAACCACTTATTACAACTAACTATAATTGGTTGTAACAACCACATATACTAATACAATCATCATATATCTCAACACGGGCATACTTTGATGGATCGAATTAGGAACCAAGAGTTTAGAGACAAACTAGGGGTTACTCCTATTTCTGGAAAAATGCGCGAAAGAAGATTGAGGTGGTTTGGTCATGTGAAGAGAAAGACTTTCGACGCTCCTATGAGGAGAGTCGAAAGCTTTATAGTAGAGGGTAAGAGGAGTCGAGGAAGACCCAAGAAGACTTGGGAGGAGCAAATAAGAGTAGACTTACGTGAGTTAAACCTCTCAAAGGACCTGACTAGGGATAGAAGTAGTTGGAGGCGTCATATTCAGGTTTTAGACTTCGGCTTTTCTTCTTAGAGTCATTAGCGGCATCCGTGCTTTCTTGTTTGCTCTAGTTTCTTGCGTGTTTTGTTTATTATTTTATTTTTTAAGTTTTATATTTGTTTTACACGCGTATTGGATCTATTATGCATTGTTTATCACCACGCGTGGCAGGTACGTATCTCTATCTTTCTGGGACTTCTTTTTTGGTTGTGCTCTCCTTTACGGATATGAGTTGCCGCCGTCTTTCCCTCCCCAGACCCTGCCCATAGTTTTCTATGAGCGGGATATACTGGGTAGGATGATGATGATGATGATGTATAGTAGAGTTTAAATTCATTAGTTTGGAGTTTAGTTCGTGTCAGTGTAATAATGGGTCTTTAAAGCCTTGTAAACTGGACAAGGTGTATAACATTAGCGTGGTAGAGTTCCACATGTAGGAGTTTGATAACTTATTTTTGCGTACAGGTTATTGGTGGGTCAAATGATTTCAAATAGTAGGTTCATTGGGTGAAGATGTAAATGGTGTGTATTTTTGAGATAGGTTTGCAGGGTGTATCCAGTATCCTAGAGTGTTGGTAATATAATTTGATTTTGGAGTGTAGGGTAAATTTTGAAGTTGGAGAATACGTTGAAGTATATGTCTCTTCATAGCTTGGTTTTGGAGTGTAAGTATGTGGGGTGTATTTTGGAGATGAGGAATATCGGAGAGTGTAAGTCTCATTAGCTTGATTTTGGAGTATAAGTTGATGGGTTGTATTTTAGTGAATGACAATATCTTAGAGTCTAAGTCTTATTGTTTGCTTTTAGAAATGGGGTGTGCGTTTGGTATTAGGCAGGATAATGTTAACATTTTGCACTCTTATAAGTTGTATGTTTTCTGTTACTTATTTTGAATAATTTAAGGGGAACCACACTCACACAAAGATGCATATTTATGGCAACATTAAAAGCGTATGATGAAAAACTTTCAAGATAATCGTTCCAATCTTTTGCTTTTAAAAATCTTTAGCTTTTAAAAATCTTTACCAGGGTTTTTGAGTAAATGTGGCCAAGTAAAAACCAATCTTGTCAATTATAAGAGTCATGATTGAAAATTTAGTTGTCTTGTGTTCATACTCAATGTTTGTTTCACAAGAAACTTTGGTTATTGCACTATCACACAAGTAGGGAGTAAAGTTAGCAATATGGAATGGACTTCTTATATGATAGCATTCCCCAACGTTAATAAGGCAAATATGTGTTTTTCGCAATTTCTATTGAAATTGAAATTTAAGAAAAATTATAATTTGATTTTAAATATAAATCATTAACTATTTACAAAAAAAATATTATCTAAATCATTTTTGAAGTTAATTTTAAATAATTAATCAACCTTTCCTATTTAAAAGTCCTCTCAGCTTGTTAGGAACATAACTGAGGGTGGAATCATGTGTGGAACAGTTAATTAACAAGGAATGAAAGACAATGTTGTGCATCAACTTAGGCTGAGGCAACAGCACCCGGAGACCTAAGCAACACCAACAGGCAACAGGATCAATAGTCCTCATCAGATTGTAAGAACACCAAGTATGGGATTACTAGCAAATAGAGGTGTTCAATGGGGCGGATTGACCCAACGGGTCAAGGGTCGGGTCATTAACGGACCTTGGTGTAAAAGGTCGGATAATTATAAGTATTAATTGCGGTAAAAAATTAGCACTTTTTAAAAATATTTTTAAATGATATTATTATATACATGAGTGGGTCGACCCAACGGGCCATAAAGTATAATAAAAAAATTATTTTATGGAATTTTCAAAAAAGGGTCAAATAGAGTCGAATTTAAATGGGCTTGACCCGCCCCGACCCGTTTAACATTTGAAATGACCCGCTTCGCCCCGGCCCATTTAAATTTTGACCCGCCCCGGCCCATTGAACACCTCTACTAGCAAACATCAGACATCACGCAGTGGCAACAAAAACTGTAAAAAATTGACCCGACCTGTAATACCGTCCGAAATCGACTTGTATCCGACCCGTTGGTTGACCCGAGGTGTAGTAACCAGTAACCGATCGAAACTTGACCTGATGTTGACCCATAAACCAATGTGTACCCGATTATTTTAGACCAATAATCGACTAGTAAAATTAAACAATAAATGCAGGCCCACAATCAAATCTTATCGACTTTATCTTAGGCTAAACCAAATTTCCTAATTAACCGACAACTTAATTAACCGACTATAACTCTCCATTCTCCAATCACAAACGATTTCAACATAAATTAATTGTATAATAACCATAAATTTCATTCGACATAAAACTCAATTGAATTGGTTTTTAATCGACCCGAATCCTAAGAATAACTAAATGCACAACTCAAAAATGATATAATCGATCTGAAGTCACCCCGAACCAAAATAATCCGAATTAACGTTAACCTAAAACCAAAATAACCCGACCCATAGTCTAATCGAACTCGATTCAACCTGCAGCATAACTGATTTGGATCTGAATTGTATTAACCGAACCCGATACAAAAACAAACTGAAATGGATATGACCCGAAACCGAAACCACCCAGTGTGGTATTAATCCGATACGGACCCGTACTTGATTGGACCTGTAACCGAATCGATCCGATTCAAAGCGCTAAATCACCTGAAAAAACCCGAACCCAAGAATGTCCGAACCCGGTGAAATCCGACCCAAAACCCGATCGAGTAACCGAATTTACAGCCCTAAACAGAACACCCCTCTTAGATCTTAATATAGTTTGTCGTCTTCCATCCTTCCCTAGATCGGAGATCATAGTTTTTATAAGCGGGATGTACTGGGTATGATGATGATGTTGTTTAAGGCATTCATATAAATTTCTGTGATACTAAACTCTAATAACAGAATTACCAACCAATTAACTATATCGAATAATATAAGTTGCTAATCAAGTCAAGTCATGGACAGTCGGACATGCGCTACTACTATGAAATAGGGCTTGCTTCCTAGGCATTAGTTTCAAAGAGTTGAAGATAATCTACGAAAAGGTTAAAGAGCTACTTTATTCTATTCTACAACTGCCTGTGATCAGTTTCTTCCTTGTTATCCACAGCTGATGTAGTCGGATCAGAGCTCTCAGTCCCTTTTGAGACAATTGAAGCACCTTCCATTGCTGCAGGACAGATTCCTGTTATAGGTTCATGCGGTGCAGAAACTGTTACTGTTGGGTCATCACTCATTTCTCCCTGGGAATTGTTGCTTCCTGTCACCGTTAAAGTTAACGGTATACTGCTATCTTCCTTCTTGACCTCCACCATTATGCTAGGAGTACCATAACTCATAATGTTTTTCTGAGAGGATGCTTCACCTGCTGAAATATCTGGTTTATCACTCTCGACCTTTATCAATTCAGGAGCTTCAACCAGAGTAGAAGTTTGAATTGAAACTGGAGTTGGAGGAGTCGCGGCAGAAATAAGAGTTGGAGTTGGAGTTAGAGCAGAAACTGGGGCTGGCCCAGAATTATGAGTTGAAATTGGTGATGAAGTAGTAGCAAATTTTGGAATCAGAGAGGGAGTCAAAGAAGCAACTGATAAAGATGGAGTTGGAGCAGAAATTGAGGTCAAAGACGGAGTTGGAGCAGAAATTGAGGTCAAAGATGGAGTTGGAGAAGAAATAGAAGTAAAAGACGGAATCGGAGTAGATAAAGGAGTCAAAGATGGCAATGGAGTTGGAACAGATACTGGAGTCGTAGATGAAGGTGGAGTTGGAACAGTTATTGGAGTCATGGATGACGACGGATTTGTAGCAGAAAACAGAGTTGAAGATGGAGTCGGACTTTCAGCTGGAACTGTATGTGGAACACCACTGTCAGCATTCATAATTGTTGAAGAAGGAAATGTCATAGCAACACTGGGATTCAAACCAGTCACCCTCGACATGTTGCTGGAAACAGCGTCAACTGTGGGCTCTTTTGAGTCTCCCGCAACAGATGCAAATGCCGGTTCATTTGCAGCATGAAGCTGCTGCAACCTGTAATCAGTCTCTGGTCGACGACAGACTTTTCTTAAAGGCACAATTTCCTAGAGACAGAACACATCCAAATCAGTTTTTTGTGAACCTTAGCTAAACAGAAATTCATAACTGATAAACAAAAAGTTCTGCATTTACAAATTCTTCAACAGCCAAAAGTTTACTTAAGGGTAAAACATAAAATCATTTGTCACATGTGATTATTATTCAACACCGGAAGAACAAAACAAAAAGGAAATGGAACCCCTAATCCATCTTACTAAACAGCAAATTTGAATGTTAGTTTAAAGTTATTGCGGGGAATCCCGCAAATTACCAGTTCCTGCATTTCACCCTTGACCGCAAACGTTCATTGCCAACATTATTTACAACTTTACTTTAAAAAGAAGTCCACATGATTTTATGAGTCATACAACACATCATAATTTGAATTTCGAATATCTCTTGACAATTGGCATTAGTCTACCTCACAAAACTTCAAACTCGAAGGCGCACACAGCATTGGCTGTATATCTTTCTTGTGGTAGATACTTGCCAATCTGTCAAGGAAATCCTTAACAGAGTTTTTCGCTCAAACATCTCAAATAGCTAGACCACATATCAGTAGCAAATAACTTTAAAGGAAGAAAAAAGCAAAGGGAATCATGAAGAGTGCTTTATAATGCATCAGAGAATGAAACACGTTAACAAACTTAGTCAATTTAAAATTCGTATGGCATTTGCGATGATGTAAACATATTATATAGATAGGTGCAATACCTCAGACTGATCATGATCATAACGAACCAGAAACCTACAACGGCATCCTCTTACATCATGTCTCCTCCTTTGAGCATCAAGGACATGAGCATCGAAGTAAAGAGCCTGCTCTTTACCTTCCTGGATAAATATTTTTGTACAAATGTAAATTCTGAAAGATTTTCCAACATATACCAATTGTCAACAGAAAGATCAACCCCCTACCTGAAAGCAAAGTATGAGATCCCCAGGAAGGACTACAATACACTCTGATGATTCACATGGAAGAGACCGCTGTCTGACATGTTTACGAACATTAACCCATTCATCCTCTTCATTCCCAAATCCAGCGAAACGAACTAGAACTTCCTGAAAGCCATTGATCTATGCAATTACAAATAATCTAAAGAATAATGAACTTCCCTACATGATCTAAGATTGTACCAATGGTAAAATTGTTGAGCAGATGTCTGATGAAGAGCTTAATAAGTTATGAAGGAGAATAAGTCCCACAGTGGATGCCAAAATTGAGCTCAAGATGTAGATAGGCTAATCCGAAAACAAGATAGGCTAACCCGAAAACCAGCAACAGTAATGCCACAATAATAAAATGGGGTCGGCTACTAGACCCAATACAAGCAAGAACATAAAATACTAGGTGGGAAGCTAATAATAAATAAACATTAACAAGTGAATACCGTGACCGACAACAAACTTGAGATGCATCATTGTAATCCTAGTAAACTAATATATGTATCTTGTATTTAGGATCAGAGTCCTCCTTCCTCATAATTTTTATGGTAGATAATGGGATATTTAATTGGACGCAACAATGATTCTAATAAGGAGTATAAACCCTGATAGGAATTCAATGTCATACTAGGGCTAAGTTATAAAAAAAAGATGCAAAATTGAGGTTGAATTGATAGTGCTCCTTTGGCATGAATTATACTTGTCAAGAGTGTGTTAATTGCCCAATTGGTATTGGTAAGCTAGACGTAAATTAGTCCGAACATACATAAGTATTGGAAATGAGAGTTTGAAAACATACAAAAGGAATTCTGGCGAACTAATAACATTGCAATCCAAGTATCCAACTATACATTATTTTCTTAAATTATTTTCAAACTTAATTGTTTTACAGGATGGAGTTAGAAATACTCATCTCCTGATTTTGTGAGTTTCTCTTGTCTTTCTTGCATTCTTAATTTGCAGGTTAATAATCGCTTAGGGATCGTGAAGTGAGTTTCACCTAGAAAGTAGTTACAATAGCTCTTGTGTCTCAACATACATATTTTGTTTGAGTTTTTAGGTATCTTAGATGATATAGGTTGGGTTTGAAAACTTATTTATTTTTATAAGTTTGTTAACCTTACATTTATTTCTTAGAAAATATGTGACGGTAACTCTCCGATAGACGGAACTTGTTTATATTTTTCTTTAAGAGTGATTTCAAAAATTAGACCTAATTATGGAGGCTTTACAAATGATATCAGAGAAACCCCTCCACCTTGACTAATAGGGTGTTAAGTGCACCAAGTAGGGGAAAGATCATGACTTCATGAGACTAAGGTGCAAGGACGTTACATTCTTAAGTAGGGGTGAGCTTGATATCCTGGGTTGAACTTTAAAAGAATTGGTTGACTACCCATATCAACAAGGTACATCTGCTTTTCAAGGGAGTTCATTTGCGACCTCGTGGAAGTTTTCTCGGGTGCGCAAGAGCGAGACCAAAGTGTGCTGAAAAGACTTGTATTGGTTTGTTGCGCCCGTCTACAATATTCATGGTGTCGTAGTATTGCACATGGCCATTAGGAATTTCTGGTGATGCCTTTATCTTTAATAATGCCCCAATAACTATTCAATTTTTGATTAATGGGGTAATCCAGCACTTAAGTATATTTGTGTTAGTATTCTTTGATGATATCCTCATTTATAGTAAAATTAAGTCGGTGGATATGGTTAGCATTGGTTTCGAAAATATTGGCCGCAAACTCGTTAGTAATCAATGGAAAGAAATGTAATTTGGGAGTGCGACAAGTAGCTTATCATTTTAGGGCTAACAAGCTATTATTATAGATTTATTCGTGGTTATGCTCAACTAGGCAAAGGACTCAGACATCAGTTTAAAAAAAGACAAAATGCAAGTGCAAGGATCGCCTTTAAATAGTTGAACATATTAATGACGAATGTTCTAGTGTTGGCCTACCTAATTTTATAAACTATTTGTGTTAGACTAGTGCTTCAAGCCATGGCATTAGCTGTGTAACTATAAGAATCCCATCCTATAACTTACTTCAGTCGACTCTTGGGACCTCGTGCTCAACTCAAGTCCATTTATGAACGGGAACTTATAGCCATTGTCTTTGTAGTTCTTAGGTGGAAACATTACTTAATGGGACAACATGTCATTCTTAAAATCGCTCAATGGAGTTTAAAATATATTATAGAGCGAAGGAAAGTGGGGGTAGATGGATTATGAAGTTGATGGCAATCGATTTCACCATTGTCTATAACCCAAGAGTCTCTAACAAAGTAGTTGCTTCCTTGTCATGCCGTAACCATGATGAGTTGCAGATGAAAACCTTGATTAGCACAAAAAGTATTGATTGGGACCTACTCTAGAATAAAGTAAACAGAGATGCAACCTTGGTTCATATTAGGCACACTACGCTGGAAGATGGGGAAACTCCACTAGGCTTTACACTATACCATGCCAAGTTGTTTTATAAGGGGCGTTTTGTACTTGCTAAATCCTCTCCCTTTATTAGGGTCGGAATATCACGACTCTCCTAGTGGGGGACAAGTTGGTGAGGTCAAAACTTACCATAGGTTAGGATATGAATGGTACTTGGAGGATGCCTTGGCATGTTACTAATTATGTGCAGTGATCTTAGTTTTAAGAGGCACGAGGCGCACCGAGACGCAGATCATCTTTTTTTCCGACGCTCAAGGAGGAAGGCTTACGCGGGGTACAATTTCGTTAAAAGGCTCCAAAGTCAATGTTAAAACATATTAATAGCTAAGACAAACTGAAATTCATATTATTACAACATGCAAATTAGATAAACACTACTTTAGCAGTCATAAGATAATATAATTCTGAGTTGACTATATTCACTTGAAGGATCCAAAGGGTATGAAGATGCTGTAGGAGTTAATGAAATCATTGTTCAAATAGAGGGGCTTTTTTCTCTTTTAATTTCAAATAAATAGCTATTTATCTAAGTGTAAACCAAAAAATCAAAGCAAAGGCAAGCATTCCAGTTCCTAAAACTTAAAAAAAAATTTAAAAAAAGAAGCAAAAACAAAAGGTAACATACAGGAGGCATACGAGGCGCAAACATCTTTTCACTGCATTAGGTGGCCGGTTATTTCATCAAAGAAGTAATAATCTCCATGATTTTCCCTCCTCAATAGTTTATAACAAAGATCTGGTCTTTTGGGTTCTTTTTGGAAGGAATTATTTAATTTACAAGGTACTTTATTGGTTCGAAGCACGTTTTACCCCCAAATCGACGGCCAAACTGAGATAGTTGCTAACGCTTTGGAAACTTTTTTCTATGCTTTATTAAATGGCAAGCCCAAGTGATGGGCTAAATAGTTACATTAAGCGAAGTTCTATACCGAAACTGTACCTCACTCTTCTATCAAAATATCTCCCTTCCGGGCCTTGTATGGTCAACCACCTCGTCATATAATGCAATTTGTGTATGTATAACTGTGGATAGTCTAGAGTAGCTCTTGCAAGAGAGGGATGCCATACTTGATAAAATCAATTCCATTTAATAAAGACTTAGGATAACGTAAAGCATTATGCCAACTCTAAGCGATGCTAACTAATCTTTTTCTAAAGGTGATTTGGTAATCCTAAAGGTGCAACCTAACAATCAGCACTCACTTTCTATAAGGCCAAAAAACAATTGGTTGTTCCCTATAGCGCTATTAGGGCCCTTATAAGGTTCTTCAAAAGGCGGGCAAGGTGGCGTACAAGTTGGATCTTCCTCTCCAAACCCTTAGACACCTAGTGTTTCACATATCTCAACTTAAGCCAGGAATAGGGTTTGCCTCCTTCTAAGGCTACTTGGTAAGATTATCATAAGTCCATGGTTACTTATCCTCATTTTCACCTTGAGGATAAGGCAAAACTCCCGGCCATGGGAATTTATATCTACATAGCATACCAAGGGAATTAGGGTTTACCACAGTGGCAAGCATTCAAAGGAAGCTGCTAAGCTGGCATATGGACAGTATCATAACAAAATTTTGTTATAAGGGTAGGGTATAAGGGAAATCTTCTAGAAAAAGAATCTTTGTGACCAATCTATATGAGCAGCCAGTTTGTTAAGGCTTGTGTAGCTATAAATGTGATGATGTGATGATTGGTTAAAGGCGTGAAATAAATATACATTAAATTCTCCTCCTTATTTTACTTTCTCTATCCTCTCTTTTTCTTCTTTTCTCTCTATTTCTGATCATTCTCTTATCACCCTCTTCCACTCTCTCATGATCAACATTTTTTTCGTTAATTAACTAACTTTTAGTTCATCACATTTTTTCTCTGATAAAAAACTCTTTGTTATGAAGGCTTGGACCCCTGATATATACCTTCATCAGTATTCTTACATTATTCCTACATGAGTGCGATTAAGGAAATTAGAACTAATATACTAGAGCAGCACAATTTGAAGAAAATTGCTCACTCCTAGCTCTATTATTAACACTACTTTGCAAGAGTACTGATTGACATCGATTTTAATGGTGATTTTCCTAACTATGCTTCCTTTGTCAATGAACACAATCATATGGTGATACAAGAAGTCAAATGGATAGAAACCAATCATTTTTTAACTTGTAATCCTTTTGGCCATAAAGTTCTTTGTAGAAAAGAAAAGTAGAAAAAATGAGCTCCAAAGCCTAGAGAAGTACTAATGGATAAAGAGGATTTTCAAACCATTTCCAAAGTGAATACAGTAAGGTAGAATGCCCTTGTGAATACAAATGTTCACACTCTAATTTCCAACACCTTTGCATCCAAGTGAGATTAAAGAAATATAACGTAACCCTCAACGTGTTAAGCATTGTGTCATTGAGAAAGATGTTAATGAAGTGTTGAAGGGGGTGAAACCCCTTAACCCTCATAATTAATGATTCAATCCTTCGCATAAAGCTAAGAGTGATTAGAGATCCTTCCCCCACCAAAAAGCCAAACTTGATTGGCTTAAGGATGGAGACGAGTGCTCGAAATTGTTTTTTCAAAGCGTCAAGATTCTGTCATACTCGGTATATTCATAAGGCCTTTAATAGAGTAAATAAATATTAAGTTAGTTAGAGTTGTATTTTAGGTTGTTATGTTAGTAGTATTTCATTAGCTTGTATTCTTAATTGTATTTCCCCTCCCATCTCTTATAAATAGATGGGAGTATGGGATGTTTGAGGATGGGAGATATCTAGAGAGAGAAGTGGAAACACTTAGGAGTGTTTGGGAGACTCGAACGTCCCATACTTAGGAGTGTTTGGGAGACTCGAACGTCCCATATTATTGCTCTTGTATTCATTAATAAAGGTTGTTTTGATTTCCATCTTGGCTGATCTGTTACATAGGTATCAGAGCAAGAATTTCGATCTAGTATTCTAGTGGGTAGTCTAGATGGATCAATTGGAACAGAATTTGATAAGGTTGAAGAAGGCCCTAGCGCTAGATCTTTTTCCCAAGGAAGAAATGGAAAATCTGAACACCCAAAAAGATGATCTTGATGCGTTATTTAAGGGTTTCAAGGCTGAAATTCATCCGTTAGATACAAAAGGTTGTCCAGTATGATATTATTCACTCATTCAAAACAACATCCACAAATGAAATTTAGGAAAAGATGGGAAAAGGCATTTCTGAGATTTGTGATGAAAATTTTGATTTGGAACACGAATGTAGTCACAAAGGGTATTCACTTCTCATCTTACATCAAGATATGGAAAATGAAATAATGGCATTTGTATTCCATAAAGAAAGAAAAGATGTCCGGGACGAGAATGTAAAGATTGATGGTATGGGAAGAGAACTAAGAGAGACGGTTATATGTGAGGGGCAACAAACAGATCGACCATTGAAGAACCAAGAATAGGATCCAAAGATCGATGGAGGAGATAAAGGGAAGCTTGAGCAGAATTGATAAAACTACCTTGGAGCAAAGTAAAGAAAAGGTCTAAAATAGAATGAAAGATAGAAGGTACTTTGGGAAAAAGAAGATAATGATAAAAGGGGAAGCAAACAGAGAAAAAGATAGAAAAATAATAAAATACAGAACGGAGGAAACAAAAAAAGAAGGCAATAGGAAAAAGAAAAATTCCAGGGGAAAACAGAAAAGAATTAGAAGGGAAAAGAGAAAGAAGGTAAGAATCAGGAGGAGTGTTGGGCAAGACAATGGTGCTCTTAGGAGGAAGACTGGACATGGTAGTGGTTTCGAGAAAACGACGGCCAAAGCAGTTGAATGGTATGACAAACTAGGAAACCTAGGTAAGAAAAAATAGGGTTTGTGGGGAAAGGGAATTCGAGCAAAGTGAAAGAAATTGGGGGCGTTCGAGAAGGCTCCTGGACGGTGCAAGAGGCCGCCAGTTTAGGGTGGATGACTTCGGAAGAAGTGACCGGTTTTGTGGAACTTCAATGGTTTTCCGATGTAAAGAGGAAAGAGGAGAAGGAGACCGCCATTTCTAAGGTTTCTGAAATTGAAGAGGAGCAGAAAGATAGTATGAAAGAGGCAGCCAGAAGTTATAAGTTGTTCTCCAGTGATGTGAAAAGGGTAGGAAGATATTACCGGTAAATTTCGGGCAAGGGACGAAGAAAGCGCCGGCAAAGGAAAAGAATTAGGGTCAGGATTGCGATTTGAAAAGACAGTTGGGTTGTATGATCTCGAGGTCGCCGAAAAACTGACCGGTGAGACGGTCTAAGATTGGAGACTCACCTGGAAATCGGGTTGGTTGACCGGCCGGTGGATGAAACTGTTGAAACAGGCTTATTTCGTTATTCGTAACACCATACCTACTTATTTTTCTCCACTTAAACATAATATGATAAAGAAGCAGACAAGGGGAATTCCGCAAGGGGTTATTTTTGAATCCATTGATGACGACACTGATGATGTCATGCTCCTTGAAAAAGGTTGGGTTACTGGGAGTACTAAAATTAGACCTGCGCAATTAGTTGATGTTCCTGGGCACTCAAGTCTTCAACCTAAGCTTGACGAGGTTGCTGCTGTTATTTTTGTTATTGATTCTTTGGAGTTTTTGCCTAATTACCGCTCTGTCGCTGAATACATGTAACGATATCCATACCCAGGCTAGTGTTATAAAGAAGAGGATTCACTTGTTTGCAACAAAACAGAAAAAGTTACTACTCATTCCAAGGATTTCATTCGCAAACAACTGGAGAAAGAAACAGAAGTTAGAATTGATGTTATCACTTCGACCGAGTTAAAGTGTTATTGTTGCAATTAAGGAGTTCTTCTGAAAGTCTTTAATATTGCTGCTATTTTCCGTATTCCTATGGTTAACATTATCTCTTACATCAAACATATTTCATGTTAAAACATAATCTATAAACGTATAACTAAACTTGTTTGTTTAAGACTCAATATTGTTCTCTTTGTTTTTAAAAGTGCGCGTCAGGCGTGCCTAGGCGCAAGCCAAAACGCTTCGTGGAGTCTGGGCGCAGCGCATACAAGAAGGCGAGGCAAAAAGCGCGCCTCACCTGCGCCTCGAGCGCCTTTTGACCCTGAAGCTCTGTTTTAACTAAACCTTTCAAATAAAGCTTTAATAGGTTTAAAAAACACATGCCTTTTACTAATATACCCTCCATTAATGATGTGGAAGAAAAAAACCCTAATTTTTCCCTAGAAAGAATTCAGATTGAGGGAAAAAAAATTCAAAGAAAAAAACCCTAAATTTTCCTGCTTCATCTTCTCTGTGATCGACATTTAACTTCATTGCTGCTACTTCAAGCCAAATTTGGTTGCTGCTCCAAGTATGTTCTTCTTCTTCTTCTTCCTCCTTTCTTTCTTCTCCTTATTCTTTCTCTTTCCTTTTCCTTTTTCGATCTTCGCTTGCTCCTCCTTTCAATTCGCCTACTTCTTTCGATTTGCCTGCTTTTCTTTTCTCCTTTGGATTTTTTTTCTTTCTTCTCCTTTCTCCAGCTTCGCCAGCTACGTTCCTGCTGTTCGATTTTTCATTTGCTTCTTTTTATGTTGATTTTCATTTTATCAGTTTATGTCAATTTTTATACTAAAACATGTTTGTTCATCATTTTAGTATTAATTTATTTAATGTTATCTTTTATTGTTATTTTTTTTATTATTTATTGTTATTGTTTACATTATGTGAGTAGTGTTATTATGATTTATGAGTGAATGTGTGAGTAACTTGTTGATTATTATTTATCATTATTTATTGTTATTGTTTACATTACGAGGACGATGATTCCGATTTAGATAGTGTTTTTTAATTGTGTCACTCAAAACTCTTTCTCATTGTTTGCTTTCTTTATCTTTGTCTATCTTTTAATTTTTTTGACACTAGACTATGTTATCGACTTATTGTATGACTTTATATGCTAAAGTAGTATTTATCTTCTATAATATTCTTTTTTTTGATAGAACTTCTATAATATACTAATATGAACTTCATGTTGTTTTAAATATTAAATATGCTTTAATATTGATTTTGAGGCTTTTTAGCGAAATTGAGCGCCTCGCATACAAAAAGCCCGCACCTTCGCTTCGCGCCTCACGCCTCGGAAAAAAGGACCTTTTGCGCCTCGGTGCGCCTCGCGCCTCTTAAAACTAAGGTTCTCCCTAACTCAGAGGGATTTCATTAAGGACGGGAATATAATGGGTTACTTTGTTAGGAAATTGTTAGAACCTAGAATAGAAGAAATGCCCCTTCAAGTTGCCTCACTAAAGGGGAAATGAGAAAAGCTTAAGACACAGTTGAATCAAACTTTGTTCATAAGATGTTAATAGCCCTCTGCTTCCCAAAGTTATCCAAATTATTATGTCATGTATCACCTCCGAGAATTATGTGTTCTTGCTAATGGCCGGCCAACTGAAAACAATTCAACCAAGAAAAGACTTGAGACAGGGGACCCCTTGTCACCCTTTTTGCTATATGCAAGGAGTAATTCTCCAAACTTATATAAAGAATTGCTCAGAATCCTAAATTTAGATTCGTCCCCGTATGCAAGTTTTTGTCCATGTATGACCTAAGCTTTGCATAATCGTATGCTTTACAGCAACAGCAGCATTAACTCTATTTCGTTCATGTTGGAGGCCCTTACATTTGCAAGTACCTCTGGCCTTGTTGTTAATGTTGGTAAATCAGCTTCATAGTATGTGGGTGTGAGCTCTCGTATGGTTAATACATTATACAAGAGTGCAGGTATTGTCAAAGGTCCCCTACCTTTCAATTACCCTAGTATTCCCATTTCCTCTAAACCTATTAACCACACAGATTGCCAAGCCCTTGTTGACAAAATGACGTACCATATCAAAGGATGGATGGGAAACAGTTTCTCCCATGCAGCTAGACATAAGTTGGTTACCTCACCTCCATTCTTCTCAGCATCACAACCTCCTACTAGGTGTAGAAAATGATAAATTGAGGAAATTCTTTTCGTTTGAGAGCCTTGATAATGCAGCCACTGGAAGCCTTAAATGGCAGAATGTATGTTCCCGTGGATTGAGAATTCAAAACTTGGGAACTTAGAATAAATTAGTTGTTTGTAAACTTGTCCTGCACAATACTGAAGGGAGAGATTTGATCCATAACCATGAAAGGTATCTTAAAGGGGCTGACTGGACTTTTGTGCCTAAAGCCGATGTGAGTGTACAATGATGTAATGTGAAACAGAAAATGAAAAACATGATTATGATGTTCCCGGCTTGTTCTTCTATTAAATACATTTAAACTGTTGTCTATAGTTCGAATATTAGGGTGATATTTGTTGATATAATATGGTGCTGGATTGTTGTTCCTAGACACAGGCTGATTGCTTGGCTTGCCATTAATGATAGACTTAAGGCCAGGGAAAGGCTTGCAAAATGGGGTATGGCAAAATCCCGTCTTTGTCCCATATGCGCTACACAGAAAGAGACTTTTTCCACTGCCTATGAACTAAGTGCAAATGATCTAAAGCTTCTGCAACAAGGAAGGTTTGGTAGCTCTATGTAGCGTCTTGAACTGAGTAGGTGGCGCAGGAATCAGTTTACCAAGGAAATGAAAACTTCTACTCTTAGAGTAGTTGTTTGTAATATTCTGGCTGAAGTTAGGTTTAGATCTTTGTTTTATTAAATGAAAAATCTCTAGGATAGATGCCTTGCAGGTGGAAAACTTGTAATTTCTTTGGTCTTTTTTGGCATGTTTGTCAATAACCTTCATGCCTTGCTTGTATTTTTCTGTTCTTGTGGTAAAATGAAATCTTCATTTACCAAAAAAAAAAAAAAAAAAAAAACTTAATACCTAACTAAAACACAATTATATTCTATCACATGCGATGACATATGATTTCTAACTATCGTTACTTCATTTATACTAGTTGAGACGTTCATAAGCTATAAATTATATTTATGTTCTCACTATTTTTCTTCTTTTTAAATTCGTTTTAGAAAATTTACGTAGATGGAATTCAAAGTTTTAAACCCAATTTTCAGTCCCTAAAACCTATAGACCCTAAGGGTTTAATTTAAGGATCCAACTTTTTACACCGTAAAAATCAAGGTGCACTTCGTGGTTAGCATTTGAATCTGGATCTTATGACACTCAAGTTTAAACTTGTGGTTACCACAAGTAGTGACGGAATGAACCAACAGTGGAGTGTTGACTAAGGTACTGAAAATTATTCTTTTTCCATAAATGGGGTTTGTAAATGAGAAGAAAATGGAGAAAACGAGGAAAAAGACACAAAAGTAGTGCTGCTCCTACAATGCCTTTCCTACTTCAAAATGATGTATCCACTCTTTCATATCCTCCTTCTCTATTTCAAAGAAAAAGTGGTCACATGCCATGGATATCCATACACCATACTACATTCATTTTACAGTAAGAAAACTGATCTAGTGAATTATGAAAAAGAGAAATGAGGGACCACCAAACACTTACAGGATTACCAGTCTCAAGGTATCTATGAGAAAGAAATTCTTGAACATCATACCTGACAAATAACACTATCAAGGATCAATTTTGAAATGAACAATAGATGACTAATTGGCTTGTACAAATACAACGTAAACAGTTACCAAAAACATATTAATAACATCAAATTTACCATGCACCATCTCTAGCAGATTTGGCTTCAAATTCCATTGGAGGATTTTCAGATGCATTTCTTACCACATTATGACCTAACAAGGTTGTAAATACATTCAAAGCATCAAAAATGTTATCTCAGATATAAAATGCTTGATTTCAAGGAACACAAGAGAAGAAAAATACATAGAAAGGCAAGGAACATTAAACAGACAATCAAATGCAACATGCTATATACGGAAAAATCATTTTATGATATACAAATATTGATATAAATATGAAACAAATAATGTAGTGATAATTGAATGGAGCAATAACAACAATAATCTATTAACCGAGTTCCATTAAAGGGGTTCTAGTCCCACCTATGATCCCATCTAAGTAGAATTTTGAGATATTGGATGTACCCAACCTTCCCCTTGTGAGAGCAAAGTGGTTATTAACTATTGATTGCTGCAACTTCAAAAAAAAATAGAACACATGATTTGACGAGTCATTTACTATTGAACATTGATATCCGAAATTAAAGAACAATAAACCAAAGAGAATGTTAATCCACGGAGAGGATTTCCATCCACCAAATTGCACACTAAATGTAGCTTAAATTTACGACAACTTCTTTCAAAGAAATTGGCTCTCATAACATTGATGTCAATAAAAAGGATATACATGAGAGGAGAGGGAAAAGAAGCAAGGGATTATCAAAATAAATTTGAGTAATAAATGAAATTAATAGCGAAATCAAAGAGAGAATCAACAAAAGGGGGGATGCATATCTTAAAGGGGGGTATAAAGTGACAAAAATCATTGAAATTGTTGGATACCAAAACTCAAACCATACCAAGTATAGGGATGGGGCTTTTCTTCAGAAGTTCAAGTTTATTCATGTTTTCTAATCCGATCAAAAGCAAAGAACCACGATCTCCTTTAGAGAGAGAAAAAAGAGATGAACAAGTGAAAAGTAAAAGAAAAAGGGGGTGGAGGTGGAAGACAAAAAATAGAAGCAAATAAAGGATGGCAAATAAGGAAAAAGTTGGGCAGAATTAAATACTAGAGATTTCATTCCTCCATCTCCTTCCCTTCCCTCTATTCATATAAGGGGGGATCAAATGCACACATGTTCCTATCCCTTGCCCTTTCCCGCCTATTCCATCTGTTGTTCCTAATCCTTTATCAGTTTTCCTATTGCCCACATAATCCATCAGCACAAATTTGCTGAAAAAATCTCCAACTTCCAATATTAAATGTATATGAAATGGAAGATTCCAAGTTAAGTACAAATATTAAATATACTATCATTGACCAATTGGTTTCACATAATTTTTTACAAAAACAGAAACAAAACATATCAACGACCTAAGAATAATAGCGCTAAATAATACAATAAATATATAACGAGATACACTATAAGATTTCCTGGAAACTTGGTGATCATACAGACTACTACTAATACTTCCATTCTTGTATTCTGTTTATTAAATTGTAAATTTAAAAGGTTTATAATTTCATAATATAAAAATATATACCAGTCTCAAAATGTTTCTACAGCTTAATCAAGCTGTGAATAAGGTTGCATACAATTGGATAATTCCACATATACTATAATGAGACAATAGAAATTTATTGTTCATTACCATCGTTCTAAAACATACATAGCCTAAAAAGAAAAAGTTTATGAATTAATTAGCATAGAGAAGGAACCAAATAGAATTTTCTTCCACTTTTTTCTTTCCATCAATGTTAATTCTCACACTTCTATTGAGTCTTGTGTATTCAAACAGCATGATTACCATATTTCATATAGCACTAGCCATTTACTCCCTCTTTTAAAAAGCATTCATCTTTCGCTAATATAGGAAAGCAGCTTAAAATGAATCAACCACTCATGTGCACCACAACAAAAAAGACTTAAGGCAATTGAATATAAAGCTCATGTTCCCCAAAATATAAAGCTCAAAGAGTATGATTGCTGAATGAGCTAATTCCATCATGTTCCCACAACAAAATAAAAACGTCAGGATGTTATACTGATGTCTATTGAAGGTAAAGCATGGTATATGCTAATTCCATCATGTTTCCCGACAACATCAAATACCATGTTGGCATTATAATGTTTAAGTGACCAACTTCCATGCATTCCCAAACAAAAGAATAAATGCTCGAAGAGGCTTGAGCTGCTTAGCAAGGGAATTAAATCTTTAAATTTCCAAAACTAAAAAGGGATGTCATGTATGTAAAATCCTAGTTTTATGAAGCGTGAGGCATACCGGGACACAAAATGTCCTTAGGGCCTAGGCGTAAAATGTAGTGTGAAGGCTCAAGCTTAATGTACGCGACACATGCTTTTTCGATGAAAAGCTTGAAGTTTAATTTAAAACAAATATGTTACATAAAACAACAAGACATTCATATTATGATAGCAACATGCTTGAAAACAATCATTCATTGCAGTATACACAGCCTTAGCACATAACTATTATAATAAAATTTATGAATTCCCAAAGCTATGTTCATCTTTTTAGCTTTGTGTTTTAGTGGAAGCACCAGTTCCTTAAACTTCATATTTAAGTGAATTTGGGTTTTAATTGATATTTCTTTTTCAAACAAACAAGCTTAAGTTAATTGTCCAACCAAAAGAGGAGGCACACGCGTGCATTGAGGCACAGTAAGGCGCACGCCTCTTTTAGTGGGATTTAACTCACATAGCTAGTGCATTTTTAGTTGACCCAAGGCGCACATGGCGCAAAACAAGGCACACTTTTAAAACTAAATGTAAAATCTAAGATACTATACTCGTTCATAATTATAGTTCCTCCATTAGGTTTTAATTGTCATTAAATGACTCCCAGCCTTTTTTATAACAAAGAGGTCATTGTCGATTGACCTTTGACAACAAACTTCTTTTGCAACTTCACATTTATAAAAAGTGCACATCATTTAATTTGTCATTAGCCGTAGCCCATTAAAAGCTAAAGTCATATACCTACAAATTTTTGGGTCCAACAAGAATCGGCATCTCATAATAAAAAATATAAAAATGATTTAATTATGTTCATCAATTTTTCAAAATCACAACTATCTTTTAAAGAGTAAAAAAAGAATGGGTACAATATTGACCATGAAAAATAAGGTACATGCAATTGCCTAAGCGACAAATTCTCACAATCGCAAAGCAGCCATGTTCATAGAAATATTCCTTCAAATTCCAAAAATGGGAACTTTATGCTAGTCTCACAAAAAAGAACAACAATTTACTGAATGAAATGCCAAAAGTCCTTATCATAACCTTCATAAATGATAAATTTACTTGTAAAATTGTGTGAAATGCAGAAAGTTCTATTATTTTATCTTAATTGTATATTTTATATCAAATGAAACCACTTTGAATAATTATTCAAAGAGAAATACGATAATAATTATAGTTGAATGATACAAAGGTAGGAACCTTTTCTTAACTTTTTAAAGTGGCATTATTTATGATTCAATTGTAGGAAAGATTAGTGTTTAGCATCACCACATGTTCATTGGGATTCCCTTGGCACTGTCTTGTCTGGTGTAAAAGTTAATTGGAGATCAGTAACTATTTTCCTCAATCTGGCTTGACTTTTGAATGCAACTTTATTTACGATCAACTAGAGGGTGCTCTTTAAAGAAGTCAAACTAAAGCTTGAATTCAGGATGTACAATCTCAATTTGACATGTCATAGACGTTTGTTTTTGGCAAGCTAGAGTAATAATGAAGCTCTTGCAAGTTGAAGTTCATTTAAACAAAAGTTGGAAATGAATCATACACCCTATGAATAAATGAAGTATAATATTCCAATAAAAATAACAATGATAAAAGAACCTTGAACCCCTATAAACGGAGTTGACTATGATATCCAAAGGACAAAACCATGCCATAGTGGAAAATTTGTTGGGGCGAGATTTTTGTATAACATTAACTTGAAAATCTGTCTAATTCTAAGTTTTAGGTAGGAAACCATATGTAATCAGCTTAAATGTTGGAAGCTTAAGTGATACTACATAATATTTTGCGAGTGTGAATACCATAGATTTGAATGCTTGAGACAGATACTTTCATGAGAGAAAATACAGTAGACTTTTTAGATTTATCAACTTCGAACTATTGATAATGCTGAACTATGAATATATCAAAAGGGAACCAGAAACATGATTATAAAATACTCAATGATAAAGTTACAGCAAGTTTTACGCACATGACAATGCAATAGTAAATCTAGGCAAGCAACATGGCACCAGAGACAAGATATTATAGGTATACTATGCTTAGAGATCAAACTAATCCTACCTGATGATACAGTTGTCTGCTGTGGAACAGGAAGCACACTCCTCACCGGAGCAACTCCACTTTGAGGATTTTGTGGCATATATGAATTTCCTGGAGACTTCACCAATTTTGACCTAAGAGCATAACGCCTATTTTGGAACCAGTTCCAGACCTGCAATGGCAGCCAAAAAGAATAAATACGATTACATATTATTTTTAAAATCAAAATACAATGATCGCAAGAGAATAATAGCTAAATATTCGATTTGATACCTGCTTCATGTGTATTGTGCTTTTTCCAGATCGTTCTGGTGAGTTGCTACACTCAAAAGAGCTAACAATTAGATAAACCGAAACAGGAATCAACAAAAAAAAACCTCATTTAATACACATAACAAACCTGAATTTTTCAGCAAGAGACAGAAGAAACTCCCTATGTGGCACGCAACCAGCATGCTCTCGTATAATAGTTTCCATTTGTGCAACCTTATAAAAGCAAACACAACTCATATATATCAGTTCTACTTCTCCCTCCCACAGCTCATATTAAAGTAATGCAGCAATTGGTGACACTATGTTAGCCAACGGATAAAATTCGAGTATAATATCAAACCATTTTAAATTAAATGCCCAGAAAACATCACTAGCCACAACTTATTCTTCAAACATATTTTTTGAGATATTGGACCTGTTGAAGATTAATCAATGTCACGTGAAACGAGATTTGATCCGATAGAGAAACAAAAACGGATTCGAGGAACGTTTATTTTAG
>CM033456.1:6616492-6746492 GCA_019425755.1 Amaranthus cruentus
ATATTTATTTGTATGTAAGTGAAATCTGTATTACATGAAAATATTTTACGATTGAAACAACCAATCACTAGTTCAAAAATGACTTTACGTTACACATATTGGCGATACATTTTGATATCGAACTTTTTGAAAGTAATAGGTAACACTTTTGTAACACTTTATCTTGAAGTAATACAATCATGTAACACTTTTACAATTGGTAAAACTTATATGTAATACTTTTAAATTTAGTAGCATTAATATGTAACACTTTAAAATTAGTGACACTAGTATGTAACACTTTAACAATTAATAACACTAATATATAACACTTTAACAATTGGATTCAATGATATGCAAATGTATCTTGTCTGATTCGCCTCAATGTAAGAATTCTAAATCTCAACTTTTTATAATTTTTAGTTATGAAAAATTAGAGAATTACAACTTTAATAATTTTCTTGACAAACGTGCCCAAACTAAATGGGATAAAACCATTGAAACGGAAAGAGTATTTTATTATTGTCATTTAATAATATACAAAAAAACTCATATCTAAATGGGATAAAATTTTGAAGACGGCCGGTAAAAAAGAAAAAGGATACATGATTATTCACTCACTGACTCAGTCTCTTAGCAACAAAAAGTAAAGAAAGTAGAAATAGAAAATCAATTATGTAAAGTAGGTCTTGCAACACAACAACAAGTGTCAATAGCAATACATCTCCCTGTACAGTGTGAGACTTTGTTCCTGCAGTCTGAAGTACATTGTTGTATTGAACATTTCTCCATTTCAACTGTTCCAAATGAACACAATTGGCTTTCTCCTGATTTCATCCCTTTTTCCATGTCCAAAATCATAATAACATTAAAACAATCGTCTTATCTTTCCTTTAAAAGAAATATAATAACACAAATTCGTGTGAGTGACCGTCTCTTTGATAGATCATCTCTAATTGGGTCGGTCCATTATATATATTGTAAATATTGTCAGTATGCTTAAGAATGATGTAAATACACAATTAAGATATTGAAAGTAGGCATTAAGGATAATATAAGTAGGCATTTATATATCTTTAATGTGTTGGACTTAAGATACAGAGACGTCTCTCAAGTAGTACTTTCTTCGTTCCTTATAGAAGTTCTCATTTGTCATTTTTGATTGTTTTATTTGTTGTTCGCATAAAAAAATTGTCTATTTACATCACAAATTTTAAACAAAAATAATCTTGTTCATTTTAACATTTTTATATTTCATTTTGTCCCTATATATCTTATACTAATTTCATTTAACATTTTAATATTTCTTAAAGTGCCTATACGTTTTGCACTAACTTTATGTAATCATCATCATCGTACCCAATATCCCGCTTGAAAGTAGGATTGTGTACTAACTTTATGAAAACATTTTTTTTATTAGTTATGGTCGTTATATTTTTTAATAACTTTATTTAAATATTTTTTTAATGTTTTTAGTTCTTACTTTCCATCAAATCTATTATTTAATAAAATAATATATTCACCATGTAAAAAGATTTTATTTTTTGTAAATCTAGTGAATTTTTCTTTTACTGGAAACTTAATTAACAAACAAATTACGGGAGTACTAATGTACTATTTAGATAGATTGTGTTTACTTGCATCCACATAGGAATTAGGAACCAAAAAAAAAAAAACTTAGGACCCTAATTTATAGGTGGTTTATTTAATTATTTTTAACATAAGTTCACTACAACATATTTAACTTTTTACGATATTGGATTTAGTAGCATTAAAAAATGCCACTGATTCATATTTTTAGTGTGATAATTATTGATTTTTATTTTAACTTCCACTGATTTAGGGACATTTTATTTGGTCTTTAGTGATATATGTAATTGTCACTATAGTCTATAGTGACATTTGTGAGAAATGTCACTAGATTTTATATCGCTAAAAGCTTTAGTGTGATATTGTATTATGCTGCTAAAGGGTCTAATAGATGTCACTAAATACTTTATATACATTATAAGAAATTTGAAATAACGATATTTAAATTAAATGTCGCTAAATATATCTCACTAAAAGCAAATTAGGTTATAGTGACGGTATATATCTATGAGTTTATTTTTCAGCAAATGAAAATAACCAAAGACGAAATCTTTATTTACGTGAGCACGTGAAAATAAATTACCATCAAGTTCATTTTTATTTTCACTATTTTCATTACTAAAGACGTAGCTTTTCTGGAAGAATAACGTCAAAACTCATTCTATCATTTTTATCGTTTTTATTGAGTGTGTTCGAGAAATGACTGATAGTTGGTAGCTGATAGCTGATTATTGTTGTTGATTTGACCAGCTGATTATATTAACTAATTTGACTAGTTGATTTTGAATTCGCCGCTATAAGCAGCTTATTCAAAAATAGCGTATTCGTATCGATAAGATGTTTCAACCAGCTAATTCACCAAACAATAACATTAGCTGATTTGACCACCCAACCCTCTATTTATATCAAAATAAGCTAAAATTGTTCAATAAGCTAATTTGCCAAACACCCCATTATTACTTCATAATAACAATCAAATGGGTCATAAATATAAAAGACAAGCTTTAAAAGGATAGAAAATAAAGCTTACCAAAAGTGAAGAAGAGAGCAAGGAAGAGGAGGGTAGCAAGTTTCTTCATGTTAGGAGACATAAATGTAGTTAGTTAAGTTGGATTATATGTGTTATTGTTTGAGCTATAAATAGAAATTCAAAGAGAAGACTATACTAGAAATGTAATGGATGGGTAGTCATATAGTGCAATTGGGTTTAATTAAACAAAACAAAAGGAGCTTTTGGGTGGTCAATCACTATTGGAGAGACTAACTTTGTGCGCTGTCAACGAATTTTTTATTCTAATCTTCTACTTAATACTTACGCTCTATATAATACATTAATTCAATTCTAATAAATATCTCTAACTACGTATAATTAAAAATTATAAAAATAATATTAATAAAATTTACATTAAGATAATTTAACAAGATCTCACATAACTATATTTTAATATTTAAATTAAAAATAAAATATAAATTAAGAGTTAATATTTAAATTAAAAATAAAATATAAATTAAGAGTTATCGATGAGTGATTAGTTAATAAGGTTCACAAATTAGAATTATTGCGGCATTTATGCGGCTAAGCGACTCATAGTGGACTGAGACTATCATAAAGATAAAGAAGGAGGTTTGTGCTTATTATGATTATTATTGTAAGTGCTTCTTTTGAAGTCCTAGTCATCGCATGTTTTTCTCCCTTCATTTGAGAATCACTTCACCTTTTATCTTTAGGGATGCTATGAATGTGCTTATGAGAATCTATTGAATAAATTAAAATAAATGTACTATTTATGTAGATAATCATAAGTTGGTTTATGGTGGTTTAAGGTTATTATTATAATAAAGGTTTGATTCTCAAAATCCTAAGAAAAAAAAAGTTTAAATATATTTAATATAAGTTGAATTGATAATTGAAGAGAACAATGCAAATTAGTTAATACTCCCTCCGAATCATTTTAGATGTTCCATTTGGGTTTTCACGATTATTAAGGATGGTGTAGGGTCCATTAAAAAGGTAGTAGTTGGATATTTTAATTAATTAAATTAATTGTAAAGGTGGTAGTTGGATATTGGGAGTAGTAAAAGTGAGGGTATTTAGGTAAAAAAAAAGATAGACAAAAAAAAAGGAAATGAGACAATTGATATGAATTTGCCAAATAAGGAAATGAGACAACTAAAAAGATTCGAGAGGGAGTATTAATTTATTGATTGTTCATGCTTAAGTGGTTTATAAAAGTGTTGATGGGTAGTTGATAAGGAGTAATTCCTCCGTTATGAAATACTTGCTACTTTTGATATGAGTACTATTTATTATTCGAGCTTATTTTATATATAATGACTAATGTGTAAGAAGAAATATAGTCAAGTGAGATCTTGTTTAGCTAAGTGCAGTTTAAGATATTAATGATCAAAATTGTACATTGAATTGCGTAAAAAAATGAAATGTAACAAGTATTATGGAACGGAGGAAGTATTATGTATGATGAAGACTAATTAATGATTTTGCGAGTGGTTAGTTGACATGAGTGTTAAAGTTAACAAATTATCCTTAAAGAGAAGGTATTAACCGGTAATATAAGTATTGTTCAGATAAAATTACCAAATAACATAAGATGCATTAGGGGTGTTCAATGGACTTGAGGAATAAAATTACCAAATAACATAAAAATACTTTTTAATCTACTAAAACATATCAAACCATGAACCAAAATTCACATATACTTTTTATTCGACTAAAATATATTTTCACCAATATTATTTATTTCTATGTCAATTAAATAAAAAAAGTATGAATATAATCCTTTCAACAAATTGAAATTTTGTCAAAAGTTTATGAATTTGAAAAACTTACCGATTGTTGTGATTTTATTTTAATGCCGCAAGTATACGGGTGTTCTAGTATGATTACGGGTTGATTATTAGAGAAGCCAGATTAATGTTTAGTTTTATTCAATAAACTAATCAAGAAACAAGATATTTTGATTTGTTTATTTCTAATTCTAAGTGCAAAAAGAAATTGAAATAAATATTAATATCAATATAATAAAAGTCTAGGACAATTGAACTCCCCGCTAATTGCATATGATTATTTCAACAAGAATTGAAATTTATTTTTTTGAATTGGTTAACTAACAAAACTCAATTACAAATTTTCGGGATGAGAATCAAATTAAATAGAATTAAATAGGTCTCTCAATCTCAACTTTCAGATTTCAATTAATTAACATGGCACGATTAACATATCACTATATCTCAACTTTCATATTTCGATTAAGAAGAAACATTAACTTGTATTTTTCATTCAAGACTAATAATATTCTCATCCCTCAACTTTCGTGATTTTGATTTTTAGAGAAATTAAAAGACTTTAACTTAAATGGCCAATTTCAACAATTTAATCAAACCAATTCAACATTATAATAAACAATTATCATCTAATCATATACATATTAGGGTTTATATACAATTTCCTAGCATACAAGACTACTCACTACAATATTGAGAAAGAAATCCAAAGCTTGAATTATTAATAAACCCAAATTCTTGAACATAAACAAAACAAAATTCGAAGATAAAAAACCAAGAAATTTGGATTACAAAATGTAAAAGAAAACTTGAAGAAAAGAAACTTAAATTCTGAAACAAAGACTTGAAGTGAGATGGAGAATGGAGAGATAGATGCCTTTTGAATATGATTGAGTATATAATCTCCTTTTGAAGAATTTCAATGGTTTTTGCTTTTAAACCCTTTGTTTATTCTCCTCTTATTGCTTCTTAATTTTTGAAACAACTCTACAAATTCTTTACGCAGCAGTTTTGGGCGAAATTGTGCAGTCTCGACCTAGTTTCGATCTAGTTTTGATCTAGGTTCGATCCAATCTCACTTGAGACTTCGCTTGAATCAAAACAACATTTCCCGGTTAAGCTTCGACCGAAACTAGATAGTCTCGACCGAATCCATATGGTCTGTACCAGATTTGATTAGTTCAACCGAAACTTGAATCATTAGCCATCAGAATGTTTGTTTGAACTTGGCTTCGACCGAAGCTTCATCAGTCTCGCTTGAGACTTTACATTGACATTCAAATACCATGGATACTCAATCAAATGACCCTCGAACTTCTCTTGACTTTTATGAAAGCTTTCACGAGCTAGAGAATGGAGCTCGAGTATGCAATGATGTATCAAAAGATGTGATTATTTGTCAATAAAGATCGGTAAACATGGTTGATGATTGAGATAGCTTGAAACTAGCTTGATACACTCGAATATCAATCTTAAAGCACAAAAAGGAAAATAACGACACATGCATAACTTAGCAAACATTGGTCACATTTAACCTCAAAATGCTAATTAACGACGTTGATACACAACAAAGAAGGCGTAATAAGTGTAAAATACTACACTTATAACCGATCAGGGATCAAAAGGCTAGGATTACGAACACTTGAACACCAAAACCTACTCTTGAACGTTTTTTCTCAATTTCTCCCTTTTTCTCTCATTTGGTTGAATGAAATGGGTGTGAAGGAAATTTGCTAAATTTTTGGCCTCCAACAAACTATTCATAGCAAGGTTAAATGCCACATAGCCTAAAGTTTAATTCCTTTGTTAATCGCTCATAAAATGCATTTTGGGAGGAGTTACATGAATTTCTCCACTATGCCCCTACAACCGGCCAACCCGTGGTATATCCACCCATTTTATTTTTTTTCTTTGTAATAAAATCAATCGTTCAATTTAATTGTAAAACGCATAAACGTTTCGCAATAAGCTCGTTACGCGATGAAACGCGCGCATAATAAAAGCTTAAACGATGACGAATTAAAATTTACGTATTTTAATATTTTAATTACATATTCTATATTTTTAATCGATTGAGTATTATCATCTTCTTCAATTTGTGTCTTCGAAGCTTGGGAGCAGTGAGTTAATGGTGTATACTTTATGGGAGAGAAGAAGGAAGTTTTGGGAGCATAAGTCCATGAATGAGTAAAGAAGAAAGCTACTGCTTTCTCACTCATAATTAATTTTCTCCAAAAAAAATTAAAAATTAGCTAACACCTTTATTTAGCCGGTTATAGGTAAAAAATGATACTGACGGAAAGCACATCTTAACCTTCGTATTATTCGTGGTTAATTAAAAATTCGTATTATTGCTGGGAAATCAGTGAAAGATCGTATTATTCAAGGTAATTTTTCCTATATTTTAATAATTAGACATGAACACATAATCATATAATCATGCATACATTAAATATTTCATCTTATGATCATAAATTTTAAGGAAATAGATCTTCGTTTTACTTGCATCATTGTCACCGACGCACATTTTCAACCATTAATATTATATCTAATCATACAAATTAAAAAGTTATGAAAACTAAAATTAATAGTCTTTCGATCAAAATAATTGAAACAAAATCATATATAACTATGTTTCAACTTATAGACTACCGACAATAAGCTAGATAATCTTAGTTGATAAATACTACCCAAGTCAAAACATGAGTACAACTAAACAAAACAGAGGAAGTACATTATAGCAAAATTTGTTGATAAAGGAAGATTAGGCAATGGACAGTCACAGAAGATGCCACTTTACAAAGACACCAATGAAAAGAGAAACGAGCCAAAGAATCAAAATCAAATTAAGTGAAACAGAGAATATCTTAACTTTCCACTTATATATTGTTTTCTCTGCTAATAGTATTTGCAGGTACACCATATATGAGCCAAAACTCAGAGGCTTTTTGGAAGTAGTGCTTCTTCCAATTTCGATCTTATCTAGGCTTACCACTTCTCTTGCTCCCTATTTGTTCACATATTTCTCAGGTGCAAAAGGAGTCCACTAATGAAGCTGTCAAGTGCGACATTTCCTTTCTTCACTGATGAAAACAAACTATTTTAGACAATGTGTAACTGTTGCAATAGCATTTTGTAGGGTTCAGAAAATCGTAACAGAATTAATTATTGTCGTGTTTTTGTAAGGAAATCCAATAGTCTGTGCGATTATAATCGAATCCATCAAGTCTTCGTAAAAATTCAGATTAGACTATATAAAACAAGACATCATCCTAATTCTAATTGAGTGTAATTGAACAGGACCCTAATCTTCATAGGTCTTGCACTATGAATGATGACCTTGATGTGAGCGTCATGTCACTGTTTCCCATAGGCTGAATGAATTCCACTACACTAGAAAAAACACTTTGACAATCCAAACATGGTCGATTTTCTTTAAACTTGCAAGAGACTAGACACTCGTGTGAAGGCAATTATCTATGCTAGAGAACACTACATTTTCTGATCCAAAAGATTGGTAAGGTTTTTGAGCCTGCAGGAAAACAAAGGACAATACTATGCCAGGGCTACCCTACCACTCATAATGGAGCCCCTAGAATATTGTTCAGGAAGCTTTTGAAATCACAATTTGAGTAGTTTCAGGATTCAAGAACTTGTGATTACTTTATATGGCAACTATATGCATCTAAAATTTTGATACTTTTCCTCTAGCGTATTTAAGCTTTTCTTTTTAAAATATTGAGAACGAACATAGCATATCATAAAATTCTCAAGGGCCAAAAACGGAAGTTAATTAGCAGAAACATTCAACAAAACTGGAATAATAATCACCTCCACAGCCACTTTCTTGCTTGAATTTTTGCGCTTTTTGCGTTTCTTTTGTTTCTCCATAAGCCTTGACCGGTCTTTGACATTCCTCTCCCACTCCTTTTTGTGTCTCTGGTAAAGCATCATTGCAGCACGAGCATCTTCAATCTGAGAGACCACAGATAGAAGCAGTATGCAACACAAGTTAGTTGATGTTACTTCACAGCCTACGAGTAAGATAAATTAATATCAATAATATATCCGGGTAGTTGCTGAAATAGCGTAATTAGTTTGAGTAAAAAATCAATAACAAAGATCGGCAAAAAATCCACCATAACAATATGAATGGCCACCACATGCTCAATGTAATATAAATGATTAATCTTAAACTTTAGTTTTATTATTTACTTTGCTAAATCATCACTAACCACCACATAGTATCAAGCCTGCTTGTGTGGAAACTCGGCAATTCCCATATGAAAAGTACCATGGGATGTTTGGTTTGGTGAGTAAAAACATTATCAGAAAAAATAGTAATCCCCATGAAGAAAATTTTCTTCCACTGTTCTCATTCTCAATATCTTTATTTTCACTTGATTTACTACTTTCCCATCAAACTAAATAATCAAAAATTAATCTTTAACGGCCCGTTTGGTAGGTGGTAAATACACGGTGGTAATGAGAATGAAAAACTAGTGTATTTTTGATTGAAAACTGTCTTGGTTATTTTGATGGTCATGCTTGTCCAACTTCAATCATCTCATTTTCATGAAATTCATTTCAATGCATTACCATTGGCAGAGGTGGTATTAAGTGATAATGGGAATTTGTAAACAAAAAAACTTTTTTGTGATCAAAGTTTCATTACTACGGAATCATATGAAACTTTTGATGAAATTTTACTCAATAAATCATTCTCATTACCACCATTTAATACCACTAACCAAACAGGTCGTAATTGCATTTTCCATTGAAAAATATTATCATGAAAAGCTATTATTTTTCTATCAAAGCAAACATCTCCCAAATGAATAAACCACTCAAATAAACTTAATCAGATGAATCTGAATAATCCAGTGTTTGAGGAAAAAAATCAGTACTGTTCAATCATCTGAAATTGTATGAATAAGGGATGTAGCTAGTCTTCCAACAAAATTTCCATCAAAATATCAAACCAAAAATACTTATTCCCCTTTACCCCAAAATAGATTCACAGAATTTCTATTGAAGGCTAGGGAGAGCAAGGGTTACATTGACCCTGCCTACACTTACGTAATTCAGCACAAAATACCAAACACGACACTACAAAAATAGTATTTCAACCAGAAACCGCCCATGAGCAATTTGGTATTCACAAAGAACCTCTTAAAGGTTTCAGTGACAACTATTTGAGTTTTTTTCGTTGGAAATAATTGTTGTATTATGGACCCTATAATTTACTCCATCCGCCTCCAAGAGATTGCAACACTCATCAATCGCACAAGTATTAGGAAAAGGATAGCGACCACTATATTGTGTGGATAAATTAATAGTGGGAGAAAATAAGAGAAAGATATGTTGATAAGAATTAAAAAATAAAATTTATTGACACTTTCTAAAATAAAAATGTTGCAAAGTTAAAGGACTGAGGAAAATTAAAATTGTGGCAAATTCATACAGACAAGGGGAATCTTTAGTCAAAATACACAGAATTCTCTGATCCTATTAAATTATTTGAGGGAGGAAAAAGCCTTGCCGCTAGTATTTGATAAAATAACATGTCAACACTATTAATGGTTGAATTATGTTCTTAACTTTCAAAAAATCTCATTTCAGATGTCTCAGGTTTACATTTCAAATGTTTTATCAAGAAGTTGTTGATGAGTATTGCATTTAGGCTGCCACTGTTCTATTGCATTTGCTCATGTTCTGTTTGTTGTGAGTATAATTATGCTATATTTCATGTTTGTTCAATCAAGTCTTTTTCTGGTTTCATTGAATATTTTTGTGATTTTTCTTTATTTTTGTCTTGCTCATGGAACAATCTGGTCTTCGATTGATTGAGCAAAAATTGGAGGAAGTTGTATTGATATGAAATAAAGACTTTACAGCCCGTTTGGTTACTGGTATTAAATAGTGGTAATAGAAATGATTTATAGTGTAAAATTTCATCAAAAGTTCATGTCATTCTTATGGTAATGAAACTTTGGTCATAAAAAAGTTTTCCTGTGTACAAATTTTCATTACCAGCTCATCTAATGGTAATGCATTGAAATGAAATTTACGAAGAAAATGAGATCTTTGAAGTTGAACAAGCATGGCCATCAAGGTAGCCAGAGATTTTTCAACCAAAATTACACTAGTTTTTATTCCTATTACCACCATTTAATGCCACTTACCAAACGGGTCGTTAGTGTTATAGCACAATAGATGTCAATGATCTGACATCTTGGGCTTATGAATTGTTGTTGCACTTAGCTGCTTTGGGTTACTGCTTTCTATATTTTTTAGGGAAAATATCAATGGTATCCATGTGTTATAGCACTTTATCAATGGTACCCCTGTGTTTTTTTTGAATTCCAATGGTACCCTTACCTTATTGAGCTAATTACAAACGTGACATTGTTTACCTTTTTTCTGTTAAGTTGACGTTAAATATCATTTAAAAGCAAGGGAAATTATCAATGGTAACCCTATGTTATAGCACTTTATCATTGGTACCCCTAGGTTAAAGCTCTTTTAAATGACATTTAACATTAACTTAACGGAAAAAAGATGAACAGTGTTACGTTTGTAATTAGCTCAAAAAGGTAAGGGTCCCATTAGAGTTAAAAAATACACAAGGGTACATTGATAAAGTGTTATAACACAAGGGTACCATTGATAATTTTTATTGTTGTGTCAGTTGCTTCTATAATGGCATGTGTGAGGTGCTGCTTCTAATATCATAGGATGTGTGTTGTTCTGCTTTTGGATCTGCTATTTCTACAGTCATCTGATTTGGCATTGCTTTTGGTGCTGATTCCTTCCGCTCACCCACTGTCTGATGACTGATTTCTGCACAATGGTACTGATTCCTGTTATCTGCCTGCCTACTGTCTAATTCCTGCTGCCAGCCTACTGTCTAATTCCTGTTATGTTCCAGTGGTGCTGATTTCTGCACAACATATATCTATGTTGCCGCATGAACTTGAAGATGTGGTGTTGTTGCGCGACTTGTGTAAGATGCTGTTGACAGGAATCTTTTTTGTTGATCAGCCTTTTTAGAATTTAGGAATACATTTTACTGTTTTAGGTTAAGGATTAGGGTTTATTTGCTTTGACAATTGATTGTGTAGTAATTTTTTTCCTTTTGTGCATTTAATTAGATTTAATGGTTGGTTCCTCGTCGTAATCAGCCATCTCATCGGTCAAGCAGTGCAATAATGCAAGGATTTAATGCTTATTTAGCTTTGAATTTATAGTTCACATGTATATGTGCATTGTATATTCTGTTTACATATTGTACAGTTGGTTTATACCTCTTGCTTCTCTTTTCATGCAGCTGGTTTCTTGTAAGGGACATGTGCACTGCTATGACTTTGATAATTTTTCTACTTCAAACTCATTTGCACCTCCATTCTGGTTAGGGTTGGTGTAGGGGGGACAAAACAGTAAATTAAAAAGGTTACTTGTGGTGACCGATGCTACTAATGTTGTAGCTGATGTTCCCCTATTGTTTTGTGCTATTGTTGTCGGTATTTCTCCTATTGTTGTCGGTATTGCTCCGATTGCGTGTTGTGCTGTGTATTGCTGTGATTCAATTGACATGGGGTCTAGTTGCGTACTAGTTGCTACTAGCGTATAAACATTTCTAATTCAATATTGTGCTTTCTATATATATATATATATATATATATATATATATATATATGGTCAAGTTCCAGTGGAAACCAAGCTTATATGAGAACCGTGAGAACCAAACTCTATGATAAAAATGTGTTACTTTTGGACAAAATAATGTTACTTATGTTTTATAAAAACTGGTACTTTTTAGCAAAACAATTGTTACTTTCAGAAAAAATAATTTTTTTCAAATAAACAGAAATATTAAAAAGTAACACGTTTTTTCCGAAAAGTAACACATTTTTATGTAAAAAGTAACACCTTTATATGAGTTTTTTTCAGATTTTTTTTTCTAAAAGTAACACTTTTTTGTCTACTAGTATCATAAAAACAGTAACACTTTTTTTTTTCTAAAAGTAACACAATTTTAGTAAAAGTAACAATTTTTTGTAAGGCAGTTTGGTTCTCACGATTCTCATATAAGGATGGTTCTTACTTAACTTCTTTATATGAAGAAGTTCCAGTGAGAACCATCCTTATATGAGAACCGTGAGAACCAATCAGTCTTACAAAAAAGTGTTACTTTTCACCAAAAAGGTGTTACTTCTGGGCAAAAAGGTGTTATTGTATTTTATAATACTATTAGGCAAAAAAGTGTTACTTTAAGAAAAAAAATTATGAAAAAAACTCATAAAAAGGTGTTACTTTTCGAAAAAAACGTGTTACTTTTTAATATTTTGTTTTTCTGAAAAAAAATTTTTTTTCTGAAACTTTTTATGCCAAAAAGTAACAACTTTTTTTAAAAATTAAAGTAACATTTTTTTGTTCAAAAGTAACACATTTTCTATAAAAAAGTAACACATTTTTATTAGGGAGTTCGGTTCTCACAGTTCTCATATAAGCTTGGTTCTCACTGGAACTTGACCCTATATATATATATATATATATATATATATATATATATATATATATATATATATATATATATATATATATATATATATATATAATAGTTTGATAGATCGCGTCAAAATACTCACAGGACAATGCTCTCCATTCTGAATCTGCACACCAAGAAACTCAGCAGCAAGATGTCGAAGTGCCTTTCTACGACTTTCTCTATCCAATCAAGAAAAGACAATTATAATTTAGCCCTATTTGAGAAGAAAAGTAATGAAAGAATAGCAATGAAAAAGGGTAAGAGTCATTTAGCAACATGCCCCATACTTCAAAAACGGTTGGTATTCTGAAGTGTCACGCAAATCTTTCTTTGGATGACTTAGCAAGAGTGCCTATTAAGAAAAGATTGATAATTTAAAAGAAAGAACTAGAAGAAAGAAACCATTCTTGCAATAATAAATAACCAACCTTAAGGTCATTGTGCAGAGCATGACCAACAAGAATCCTTCCTTTGATCAGTTCGGCCACCTTTTGCTGAACTGTTGGAAAATGTTTTGCTGCAAGACCATATATAAGAAAAATGAAATCATATTACGAGAAACACTAAAAAAACAAGAAGGAAAAGAAAAGGCAGCACATAAGACCCAAGCATTTAACTCAAGTGTAAAAGATAGTGCATTTATTTTTCATCATATATCAAGATGCATGCAGACATACATGAAGGTTTCGAATTATTACAATCAAAGTGAAGGGCAGGTTATTGTACAAACATGTATGCAATTAGACATAAATAAGACCTAACTCACTGAATTGAATTAAGAATCACAATCAAACAAAATTGCAGGATTATTTAGACCAAATCTATTTTATCACATTTAATGAACAAATGAACTATCATATCTCAATCATCAACTAACCAATACATGAAGTATGATATCTCAGTCATCAACTAATAATTACATGAGTTATGATATCTTTGTCACGACTAGTTAATACATGAACAATGTAATGGTCATCAATAAGAGCCAAAAAAAACCTTGCTACAGCTAAAATAGAAGCTGTAAGACACGAATATTAAAGTTTCATGTTCTAATTGAAGCGCTGCAAGTCAGCAACACATAAAGAGCTACATACCTTTCCTCAAATCACGGGGTCGTATTCCACTAATTTGTGTCCGAAAATCAACAACACGATCAACAGGCCGGACAAATTCATCATATATCACATTTCCCCACTTATTGACCTGCCATAAACTGAATAACATTAAATCAATAACAAGGAATTCTAACAAGAGGATATAAATTTGAACAAAAGAAAACCCTGTTATTGAAGACAAGGAGGCTTGCACTTAATTCTGAGTAACAGAAGTCAGGCATTTCAAATGCATGAATAAATGATTGATTAAAAACCTTAAAAACTTAACCAGTATTATAACAAGTTCAAATAATGTTCAAACATTTCAAATCAGACAGAGTAAGAGAAAAGATGGTTTTGTATATAAAAACATTGCTCATGTACAGGTCAATTTTAAAGATGAACATCATGCAAAAACTATATAGGTTATAAATATTATGGTAATAGGTGTAGGGTAACTGGTTTTATATAAAAATAAGAAAACAAGAAAATTCTATTGCACCAAAGTTGCCTTACCTTCAAATGTCAAATACCATTAAGCTAGTTCCACATTAAAATCTATATAAGTGAGCAAAGATATTAGCGAGATGTTTTTATGAAGCAAAATAAATACTTTAGTTTTTTTTTTGTTTGATACACTCATTTTTATTCGCCACGTTTTTTCTTCATTACCTCACATTAGTCACTAACATTACTATTACTTTTAGCTCTAGTCCACGATGCACTCATATATTTATTCAATTAAAATTTTCACTCTTATACTCTCTCTCATACACTACAATAATAGAATAAATTTTCTCCTTATTATCCCTCAAAACATAAACAAATATGTCTCGGGTATTAGTGTCAAACAAAGTGGTAAGCTATAAACAAGAAAAAGAGCCAAGAAATTCAAATGCAAAAAATCAAAAGCATAGACAACGGGTTAAGCTATGTTACTCGTAGAGTATGTGTCTAAGGTATGGTACATATCAAGTTTTGGACATGTCAAAGCTGCCAACTTTATGTATACACTGAGACACTATCAAAATAGGATAAAAGGGTCAGGACACGACATTTACAAAACATGTTCCTTTACGAACTCTTTACATACAAGCACTTCTGTATATAATTTTAGCTTAACGTGTTTCCTAATTTTATCAAATTTCTACCACGTAACCTTTTGAGCACATATGACATGATTTTTCTTCTTCATATTTGCATTTTTTAAAATCTTAGCATATGTTTTCAAGATGATTGAGGTGTCGGTTTGACAACTAAAGCGTCTATATCCTTGTGGGATTGTCGAGTGACTCAAACAAACATATAAGGGAAGATGAAGACTCGAAGTAATGAAAGCACTAAAAATAAGAATGTTGAAAGCAATATAAAAATGAGAATCAAGAATATAACGATACCAATGTCACTCGTCCAAGGGCGCTTTTATTTCCCTGAGGACTCACACCAACCATCTCGCAATCCATGCCTATCTCATCTGTCACACTGAAGAAAGAAAATCAATACAACTTAAACCGAATAAAGCTAAAAGCTTGCTATCCATCGATTCACCGGAAATAAAAGATAAAGACACGATATATGGATACGAATTAGACGAAGGAAAAACATGTTATCAGTTTATAAATAAAAGTTCCATGCTTATAAAACTTCTCAAATCCACTTATAAATCTAACAGAACATTTGCAATGCATTTTAGCAGCTTGAACAAGCAAGATTCCTATTTAGCAAACACTCCAACTATGCTAAAGAAAACAATGATTGAACAATATTAATTCTGTCTAATTATATTAAAATGGCATATCAATATGATTATAAACATATTCATAAGCCTTCTGTATAATGTGCTTTATAGCTGACAAAGTTGCTTACCATCGTAGATGGTTGAAGATTAGGTTTTTGTATCTCATTAGAGCGTGGGATGACGATCCGTTCTAGATGGTTTGTTTCCCCCTCTAAATGGTTTGTAAAAACATGTCCTTTAGGGCTTGGGAGGGAATCTATCCTAGATACTAGATAGTGTGTCTCCCTTTGTATGAGTTTCACTTTTTGTAATCATATTCGTCTTTTGTCCAATAAGGTCATCTTGATTTTTATTGAATGTAACTGCTGATTTGATTTTTTGCTTTTTGCTGATTACAACTGATTTCTAACAATTGAAATTGATTTATTTCTCTCATTGTAACTGATTTTTGTTTATAAACTGTAACTAAGTTTACCGATTAAAACTCATTTTTACACTAACATACAAGGGTGAAACTTCATTGGGGGCGGGTAGGGGCTTCACCCCTCCGAGATTTTCGGTAAATTTTTTTTAATATACAATCGTCATTTTATATTTTAAAAATTTTAGGCCAACAACTAAAAGTAACACAATTAAAGGAAGTGAATGAATAACTGAAATGAAATAAAATAAATAAATTTTATAAGTAATAATGAAGTATCAAATTAGGAGTGAAATTATCATTTAAAGGTTTGTTTTATAGAACATTTTTACCAGTGACCGGATAACTTTGAAAATCCATATTTTTTAAAAGAGAACAAGCAAAAGGCCGGATTTTTAAAAAATAAATTTTCCTATTCTTTTTTTTTAAAAATTCGAAATTAACTGGTTGTTCAGGTAAGATAGGGAGGTGTGTATTATAAAAGAAACGGAGGCAAAAGGTCAAATTTTTAAAAAATAATCGAAAGAGATTTTTAAACGAGAACAAGCATAAGGTCGGATTTTTAAAAGTAAATTTTCCAATAATTAATTATGAAGATGTTTTAGTAATGTACGTTTAGAAACAAATGGCAAAGACATATAGTGTATATGTCTATGAGATTACTTTGATTCAAAATTTACATCATAAATTTTTGTTCATTGATTGGCTATATATATATATATATATATATATATATATATATATATATATATATATATATATATATATATATATATATATATATATATATATATATATATATCATAATAACGTCGCTAAAATTTTGTTCAAGTTTCGCGACTGCTAACATATATTTTATTATCGATTAGAACGTATGTTTACCCATTAGTTTTTAAAGGAAAACTCTAACTTGTTTGAAGAAAATAGAGATGCAGTAATAATGAGTGTATATATTAGTTTTGAAATGGTTAACCTAAAAGGAATTGAGAGCGCTTAAAAGAAATACCTAAAGTCAGAGGAAGTAGGCGCAAGAATATTAGGTTCAGAATCATTGGAAGCCGTATCAGGGCATCGTTTGCGTTTTCCTGCTAATAGAAGTAGATATTAAGCAAACCATAGAGTAAACAAACAACAAACTACGCGAGAGAAAATTGAAGAAAGTGACCTAATACTGTAAGTGAAGAACTTCCATCAGATTGCAGTGAATTTCCTTGAAGCTTAGGTTTCGAATTCTGGATTTTCAGTTTCTATGGAAGACAAGACAACGAAAAAAAAAAATTTTAATCTGGACTCAAAATTGCAAAAAATAAATAATAAAAGGAAATGAAAAGAAGAAGAAAGAATACATACATGTTGAAGCTGAGCCCAATTAGGATTCAAATTCAAATTTTTAGGGTTCTTCTTCCTTATTACCTCATTCACCATTTTCTGCTCGCTGATTTAAAATTTCTCGAGGTTTTACGGGAAGTGTACCAAAACCCAAAGCTAAGCGACAATTACAAATCTATTGTTTTTGACTACAGCAGCCGCGTAAAAGACTTTTAAGATAAATTTTTTTATTTGTTTTTTGGAAATTTTTAAGATAAACTTTTAAATTGAGAATTAGAAGATAAAAGAGTTTCATATCTAGTTTGTCAGAGTAGGGACTTTAAAGATAAAATGAAAGTCTTAATTCAAATACCTATCTTCCCCCAAGATATTTTTTTTAGGGAATTTCTCCCATTTTAGTCTCATTCATATTCTTATCTTATTTAAACAAATAAAGACTTAGATTTATTTTTAAGACAAAGTCTCATTTCCTTCTTCAAATCCCACGTGTTAAGCACCCTCTAAGAATTTGGTGGTTAATGTATGAAATGTTATCTATAATGTACTCTTCATATTAATTTTGTATCTTTTTATTATAAAGTATATTTAAAAATGTAGGATGTTAATCTATTACATGACAAGGTTTAAATGAAATTAGATTTATAAAATTAAATTTGTAAAGAATTATGATATATTAAGCGCATATAACACGGACATGGAGTGTATGTGAGGCGGGTTTAGGAATGGTAATGGGTATTGGACCCGACCCGAATCCGTAGATCCAGATCCGTTTTCCCGTCGGATTCGTGTCGGATCCAAATCCGTTTATGTTTCAGGGATCCGAATCTCACCAAAAACCCGAATCCGGACCCACGGATCTAAAGGATCCGTGTTTTTAATAATTAAATATATTGGGTTGTGGGCTATATAATTAGTGAAGCCCAACTGAATTATGCATAAGTCCATTGTCAACAAAAAATCTCCATTGTCCACTGGTTCTATATAGTATTATCAACAAGTTACTTGCAAAAATAGCATTAGCTTAATAGCTATAGCTCCAGATAGTAAAATAAAAACAAGATTACAATGTTTGACACACAAACATCAAACTATCAAGTCCATGAAACAAAATAGAAGAGAAATTAGATTATATTTCAGTTCACGCTCAGATATTGCAGAAGGGGACCTCTTTCTCGCACGAAGAACAAAATTACAAAAAAAGCAAAAAAAAAAAAAAAGATAGACCCGTTTTGGACCCGAACCCGGTACTGGATCTGCAGTATCCACGGATCCAGATATGGGTCTTAAAAATCTAGACCCGCGGATCCGGATTCGAATCTGGGTCCTGCTCTTGAAAACGGATCTGGATCCGGGTCCACCTAGACCCGGTCCAGATCCGACCCGTTGCCATCCCTAGGCGGGTTTAACTATTGAGCATACCTAGTTGGTTATATTAGGTGAAGATGAGTTTTAATGCTTACTCAAGTGAGGAGGCATGAATATGAAAATTTTACCCGTGGATATTTGGTGGGAATATAATTTTTTGATGGTTGTGAGTAAGAAGGGCATTGTAACACCTCGAGATTTTCGGAC
Source organism: Amaranthus cruentus (assembly GCA_019425755.1). Taxonomy (NCBI): domain Eukaryota; kingdom Viridiplantae; phylum Streptophyta; class Magnoliopsida; order Caryophyllales; family Amaranthaceae; genus Amaranthus; species Amaranthus cruentus. The sequence goes on from CM033456.1 coordinate 6,635,569, forward strand.
ATCATTAATTAATTATTTAATAACTTTTGGGAATTTTATAATTATATTAAATTAATTTTGAAGTAGTTTAATAAATTTACTTTATATACGAATTTAAATATTAGCATATGTTTATATAAAAAATACAATTACGACTTCTAAAATAAAGAGGTTTGAATCAAATTATTATTTTTATTAGAATGTGTGAGCACATGAAAGTGAGTTCTTTAGTTGAGAACCATTGTTATCTAAAAAACCTAAGTTATTATCATGCATTGAAGGTTAGGACCTCCTATGAGTCTGACCCCCCTCTTATGAGTGGATGAGAGAACCTATGTTCTCTAAAACTATATGTAACAATCTACCACTTACGGTGAAAAAAAAGGTTTGTAATATAAAAGTTCTATATTCATGTTTGATCCTTTTAAATGGTTATATCACTTTTCTAACTTTTGTGGTTTTTCAAAAGGAAAAACAAATCAATACTAGTAAGACAAAGTCATAAATAAATACTAGTAAAACAAAGTCATAATTATATAATTAAAAGACTTATTATGAGATTAAATGTATAATTGAGATGATGTGAATGTATATATTAAATGAATCACATATATATAGCAAAAGTTCCGACGATAGTTCGCGTCGACTAGTCCATTGTAATAGGACGGTTCGGTTCAATTGAATTGTATGATTTGGTTCCCACTGGGCGATTTGCCGTTGAATTGTTTGATTCGGTTCCTCTAAGCACTTTTAGTTCGAATCTTGTCGATGGTTCCGTAATTTTTTTAGTTGAGATGTTGGAATCTTTATGGAATCGTAGGTCGTGACGATTTAAACCTTGTCCCAAATAGGTACAGTTCAAAATATTATTAAGATAGTGAAAACGATGCTACTAGAGTTCAAACGATGTTTTTCAAACTTTAATATTACCAAGATCGAGTGTATGAAGTTTTGTAAAATATAAATTACACTTTCAATGAAAATAATGTTTGTAGGAGATAATAGTGCAATAAAAACGACAGAAAGATTTAACGAGGTTCACCTTATTAAGGCTACGTCCTCTGATGTGTAGTATCTCACTGATATTATCACAAAGGAGTCCGAAGAACTCTCAAATGTAGAATTACAATAGAGAAGAGATATAGGCTTTGTGTTTAGGCTTGGAGTATTTTGTTGATCTATTACAATGGTATATGAGATCTCTATTTATAGAGGTTTATACATTAAGGAGTATTACATAATTAAGGCTTAGGAGTAATGCACAATAAACAATTTCAAGGAACATCAAGAGTCAAAAAATTGAATCCAATGCTCGATTAAGGTAATGCTTTAATTTACTTGGATGCCTAGTACAAGATTCTTCACCCTTTAATCAACTCCTTAATTATCATTTGTCATGCCATAATTCTTATGTTTAAGTCACTCATTAATTCCTCCATGACATCATGAATTAATTCTAACACTTAAACACCATCATCATTTATACATTAAGTTACATACTTAACTTACCCATTAATTCATTCATGGGATTCTCTCTCTATGCTCACATAATGCATAGAATTTATTTAGTGCAATCAAGTCACCATTAACATTAACATACAATTTGAGATCGATTTGATTCTGGGTAGCCCGCCCTGCCTCTCACTAACTAGTAATAAGGGCTTGAAAGAGACGTGTGTTTTAAAACTTGACTTGAATTTGAAAAGTTTTAATTGGACTTGATTTTATCTAGAAACACAATAACATAGATGTTAGGTACTTTTTTCGTTCCATAATACTTGTTACTGAGTGTGACATGTTATGTGGAAAAATATCACTATTAATAGCAAGTATTATGAAACAGAAGAAGTATGTTCAAAAGGAGAGACAAAATTTTATGAGACTAACGGGCAATTTCTTGTCAAGCGTTGAAATTGGTTCATTTAAATTTGTATGGTTTCTACTTGCTTGGGTTGTTTTTCCTTTCTATGAGTTGTAGATCAATTATATAGGCTTAAGAAAGTCAAGCATTTTAAAAACATTGTTTAAACTTAAATAGTTTAAATAAATTTAATCATATCATATACTTATTACAATTCAGAAAATTTTGTGCCACGTGGCATTCCTATAGAACACAATTTGTCACTTAAATTAATACATTTTTCATTTTTCTATGTCTTTTTTGCATTGAAACTCTTAAATATCAATTAAATTAAATTATATTGAAACTCTTATATTGAAACTCTTAAATATAATTATATTGAAACTCTTAGTCTTCACCAATTTAGTTCATCTTTCTCTATACAAACATACATATGCTAGAAGATAAAACTTTTTGTCTTCTAAATTTAATTATATTGAAGATGAAAAGACAAAACTTTAAGATTTTTTGTTAGTGCCACATACATAGCTTACCTTTTTTATATGATTAAATCTCAAAGTCTTCATTTAGTGCATCTCACGTACTTAAGAAATAGTAGATTATGTTTTAAGAGTTAAGTTTATTGATTATTTCAATTAGTATGAAAATTGAGATAAAACTGAAGAACGATATGAGTTTTTGATTCGTTGCTATGTGAATATGTAATTTTATCTTAGAAATTTTATGGGTGTGAGGTGGGATGAAATAAAGTTTATAAATTGAGATTAAATTTTGAAGAGTTGAGTGGAGATGAAATGGAAGCAAAGGGAAAGAAGATATTGATGAAGATGATGTTTAATTTGTTTCATGTTGACATGTTTGTGTAGTTATAGATGTCAAAGTAATCAAATATATGTTGTTATGATGATGATGATGATCAAGTTTAGCAAGCATATGAGTAGGTTTTGTTTTAAGTATCACTTCTTTTTAAAGATTAGTAATATTTTTAATTAAAAATATGAATATTAGGTTATTTGATAAATTTAACATAAATTGAATATAATTTGTATCATAATTATTTGATATTTTTTTGGTTAGGTGAAAACTCTTTATAGATAAAATTGTTCAAAAGAACATTTGTATTAATTTAACAACAATATCTAAATTAATATTATATATTATAAAATAGCAACAATATCTTAATATTATATATATATATATATATATATATATATATATATATATATATATATATATATATATATATATATATATATATATATATATATATATATATATATATATATATATATATATAATATTGAGATAAAACTTGAATAGAACTTGAAACAGTTTTAAATGCAATTTTGTTCACTAACGGCAACGCACAATAGTATGTCACCCTTTCTTAAATGGGTGACGCCAAGGCAACGAAAACAATAAGTTTGAATTGGCGATGGCAGAAAATCAGGTAAAAACATCATGACATTGCATTTTTATGTTCGCGTCCATTGAAATAGCAATAAGATAAAAAGTCGTCACCCGAGCTATTTTGCATCCTCTAAGCGACATCAAGTCCTGTTGCTATTTATTCGTGTTTTTGTAGTGATTTTGCTCTTAATATTAAACTTTCTATAAATTTAAATCTAAGTTCGAGTTCAATCCAAACCCTTAAACTACTTATTTGGATATCTTACGAATCAATGTATGTATCACACATATTTATATTTATAGCACACTAACACTTTAGCATACCCTAAATTCTTGTTTAATTATTAGGATTCAAGACCAAAATTTCAGTTGGGCACAACCATTAAGCAATGATTATACCATTGAGAAACCATACCCACTTTTAAATGAACAAGTGCTTTCTTGAGAGACCGTCTTTTGTAAAGATGACTCTCAAAAGTCCAGCCCAAATCTATATTTAGAGTTTTAACAATATATATTTAAAATTAGACTGGTTTTGAGAGCCGTCTTTACAAAAGACGGTCTCAAGTAAAAATTTGCGTTAAATCAAATAGTCCGTATCGTTGGATTGATTTAGTTATTGAACGTATCAACTCAAATCAAGGTAAGACATTATTATACATATGCTTAAGTACTTTTAATCAATTTAAGGGCATTTTATGTCACATAACTTGTCTGTATAACTTGGCTCTCCAGACTTCTATAGCCAAATCATTTCTCTACACTCACATATCATATCTACATTCACATAGCTACCTATAGCATCAGAGACCTTTGTCGAGTATCCATCAGAAATATTTTTTGAAAAATTATAAGAAGCTACCTAATTTATACACATTTTTTTTAAAAACTACCTTATTTTTAGATTTTTTTTGCAAAAAACTACCTAATACTCCCTCCGAATCTTTTTAGCTGTCTCATTTCCCTCCGAATCTTTTTAGCTGTCTCATTTCCTTATTTGGCAAATTCATATCAATTGTCTCATTTTCTTTTTTGTCTATCTTTTTTTACCTAAATACCCCCACTTTTACTACTCCCAATACCCAACTACCACATTTACAATTAATTTAATCAATTAAAATAATCAACCACCCTAACTTTTATTACTCCCAATACCCAACTACCACCTTTACAATTAATTTAATCAATTAAAATACCCAACTACTACCTTTTTAATGGACCCCACACCACCTTTAATAACCGTGAAAACCCAAATGGGACATCTAAAATGATTCGGAAGGAGTATAAAACAAATGTTTGCAAATGACTCCCTTTTAACGAATATCGTCAGTTGACTGCTAGTTTCACACTTTGACCAGCACGCCTGTGGCACGTAATTACTTAAAAAGTAGTCATTTGCAAACATTTGTGTTATATTAAGTAGTTTTTTTGTAAAAAAATTTAGATAAGGCAGCTTTTTAAAAATGGTGTATAGATTAGGTACTTTTATAATTTTTCCTATTATAAAATATTATAATGATATAATATATATTAATAATTTCATTTATGAGATAAAAGGAGACTCCTTTTTCATTTCAATTAAAATTCAAATTGAGTTTTTATAAGATAAAAAGAAACTAATTTTTCATTTCATTCCATTCGATTGGATGAAAGAAAGATAATCTTTCATTTATATCATACAAAATCCATTCAAGAGACAAAAGAAAATGAACAAGACATAAAATCGTCACTCCATTTTTAGAGTTTTAGAGTTTTTAATAGTTTGAAAAACTCTATACGCATCCAGCTCAAGACATATATACTTCACTCCATTTTTAGCCTATCTCATTGCAAATTTCAAAACTTTTTCTTCTATAATGCTTGAATCTCCATTTCCAATATGAACATTGGATATTGCGACTTATAATTCCTTAAATTTAAAGCTTGTTGCATCTACATTAACTTCCACGAGCTGAAGCATTTCAAGAATTAGTTTTCATACCACATGACTTTTTGGATGCATCATATGCCTGTGATAAAGAGACTGAACATCCACCAAAATATCACTCCAAACTCTATCATTTATGGCACCCCAATGGTGCCAAGAGAAACAAACACACAAAGGGACTTATAGAGGATAGTGTTGTCAAAGAGTCCCTCGGCTCGAGAAAGATCATCGGCTAAATTCCTTTATCTAATCTTGCAAGCAACCGTCTCAATATGATCACGTTCATTTGATCACTTTTAGATCAAAAACGAAAATTTTATTTAATTTCTTTAAAAAGTATATCTGATAACTTGATTAACCACTTTGTATATAATCAATCTCTTTAAAGTCTGAATTGATCAATGTAAAGTCAAGTTTGAATACATTAAACTAATTGATTTATTTAAAGAATAAATTATAAGAAACTACATAATCTATACACGTTTTTTTTTAAAAAAAAAACTAACAGTCAACTGACGATATACGTTAAAATGTAGTCATTTGCAAACATTTGTGTTATATTAAGTAAGTTTTTGCCAATAATTTTAGATAAGGTAGTATTTTTAGAAAAAAGATGTATAGATTAGGTAGTTTCTTAAAATTTTTGCCTTTTTTTAAGCTTTTTTTTGTTGAAAATAATTGGTTAAATAAGTGCTTCCCCAAAAATAAGCTTTTGGTGAAGTTGCTGTTAATAACAGCACGTTGGTTACTTAATGGGTTGGGGGCTGGATTTTGGACACCAGGGGAAAACGCTGTTAGTAACAACTATTTTGATTTTTGGTGAAGTCCCTGTTACTAACAACGAGTTCATGTGTTCCTGAAATGCTCCAAGGTAAGTGGACTTACCTATGTTGCATTTCAGAAAAAAAAATTGAGGAACAACTAAACTCGATGTTAGTAACAGCGAATTCACCAAAAACCAAAATCGCTATTACTAACAGCGTTTTCCCCTTTATCCAAAACTCAGTCCCCTGGCCATTAAAGTAGTAAATCGTTGTTAATAACAACGACTTTCTTTGAAGCTTATTTTTCCAATAAATTTGGGAAAACACTTATTTATCCAAATATTTTTAATTAAAAAAGCTTTTAAAAAATTCCAACATTGAGGTGTTGACATTGAGGTGTTGGTTTTCTTGTAATGTTCGAACTTTGACACGTGGATAACTTTACTCGTATTATTGCATTTATTGATCTTCGGTGTAAAGCGGTTAATTTTGCAATATGGTCAAATTCGATTAAATAAATACAATTTGAATTGACATTTTATAAATTGGGTGGATTTAGTTTGCATCATAAAAAATGATTTCGAGATTGAAATAATTAAAAATGAATTCAATTTGATGTGATTTGCAATTATATTAACCAAACTTACATCCCTAGTTAAAGTGCAAAGCATTTGCAAGAGGTCAGAACGACTTATCTCTGACCTACATGCCAAGTAGCTTTTGTTATATAATATATGTCGGGATCTTAACTATTAGCTTAAGTATTTGATTGAGTTGGTTTCTTAACCTTGTATTAGAAGTCAACGTGACAAGAGCTTATGAGTTTGAATCCTAACCACCCCTCATTCAAAATTAAATAATTAGTGTCATGTATGAGGAGGGCCTGTTTGATCCACACTTCTGTCCAAAGGGCCGCGTATGAGGGGGGCTGTTAGAGTATATAACTTATCATGGGGTCTCAATCATAAGCTTAAGTCTTTGGTTGAGTTTAGGGATGGAGCAAAGATTTTAGAGACCTTTTTTGATTTTTACAATGTATTTCCAAATGAGGCCCTTCAGTATATCAAAAGATAAAAAAATTTCCACTTAAAAAAATTCAAGACAAAATGTATTGTAACATGTATTCTAAATTACTTCAAATATAAAAAAAATTACAATCACTGAACAAGTATTACACAAATTAAAGCTTGAATAACACCATTTAATATTTGATCTCTTTACTTTTGAGTACCCTAAGCACTTGACTATCCAGATGATGTTACGAACCAACCCTGCTTGAATTGGTTAATTCTTTGATAGCTTTCACGTAAATCTTTTACATTTTTTTATTATAGATTATTATTTATTTGAGTCTGTTATAAATAAATTAAGAGTAACATAAATTTTAGGTAGTTGGATGGAGGAAGGACATGTAATAGAAAAATAAAGATAGTCTCCCTAATCATTGTTAGTGTCTCCTAAGTACGGCTAATATTAATAAAACCAGAGTTAGTTATTATGGGCATTATGTATGAAAGGTTAAATGGAAGCTACCAAGAAGCAGAAAGAGAGAGATAGAAAGAAGGATATACAATATATAATAATAAAATACGAATATAAAAACAATAAAAGTCCATGTAATAAGACATCATGTGAGTCTGATTTAGTGGCAAGGCAAAGCATAAACAGACATAGGTGGGTTGTGGGGGCTTTTAAACACTGCACATGGGATGATGGCCATCGATGCTCTTATGCTTTACTACTATTCTTATATCTTATTCTTTTATGTCTCTACCCCCTTCCTCTCGTGATAACAGCTTGTTCAAATGTTCATTTATAAACACCTAATAACAAATTGGGCTCTGATACCATGTTAAATCGTGATAATTCGTCACATAATAACCTTATAGATCAACTTGTATAAACCAATCCATAATGAAATTCATTTGTTAGCGAGTCATGAAAATGGGTCATTTTGATTGAGTTAGTTCCTTGACACAGCTCACCATCCAAACGCTAATATATTACGATAGATCGATCACTCGTCTATGTATTTGTAGTGAATCAACTTTATTTAATGTCGTTTGGGGTTCGACCCCTACTAGGCGCAGGTATCAATTGGGGGGTTTTTTGACTGCGCGCATCTCTCTTTACTCCCTCCTTGGGGGTATGGGTATGATTTGTCCGCATCTTTCAAGAAAAAGAAAACCCCCACTCGGACCCTGCCTTGTGCGGGATACCGAGAAGGTCCTTTACCTTTACCTTCACCTTTTCTATATGATAAAATTTAATATAAATATAATTTTTAATCAAATTATTAAATCTATTATTTATTTTTTCTATGTATAATCTATAAATAATACTAAAACAGAAACCATCTAAGGGCAAGTGTCAACTTTTAGTAAATTTAGTTCCCGCTCAATATCTAGAGTATTGAACACGCTAGGAGGCTTGATACACATAAAGTAGCTAGCAGGCTCGCACTAAACTTGATTTGGATGGGGCGCATTAATTCAACGACGCATAAATGCTGAAAAATAAAGGATATATATAATATATTCTTGTTTATATCCTAAATAAAGATGAGAGATGCTTGTACGTACGTATTACTACTCTAGTACTCTTGCTCTGTTAGTGAATGTGCTCAAGATTGCATTACATTAAGACATAACCCATGTGATATTTGATCGAAATTCCTTAATTAATTAGGAACTTTACTATCTTTTTGTACTTGCTCTGGTGGGATCAATGTTTTTACGCGGTATGACATGCTTTCATCATATCTTTTTTTTTTCTTCTTTGTTTAGAGGCTTTTTATAATTGCTTTTACTACTTTCTCCGTTTCAATATAGTCGCAACATACGAAAAATAAGCACTATTTACTTATCTTTCTTAATTTGTGATTAATAAGTAATCTATAAGTTAAAACATAGTCAAGTGAGATCTTGTTTGATTCGTCTCGACGTAAAGCTTATTAATATCAAATTTTTATAATTTTATATTATACATAATTTTAGATATTAAGGATTGAATTAGTGCATTGAACTGCGTGAAAAAGGCAAATAATGCAAGTATTTTGGAACGGAGGCAGTATTTTGTTAGATTGGATTTTGAGAGTAATAGTTCAAAAAAACAATTGCTTCTTATTAAAAAATTGATGTACAAATTACATTGTTAATAACATATGCTTCTTCCGTTCCATTATACTTTCTATATTTAACTTTTTACGCAATTCAATTATTTTGTTCATTTAATATGTCGAATTATACACATCTAAAAATTATAAAAAGTTAATATTATGAAAGCATGCGATTATACGATTCAAACAAAATCCCACTTGACTATATTTTTAATTATATATTAGCCGCAATATATAAAATAAGTTTGAATGATAAATAGTGTCCAAAACCGAAATGTAGCAATTATTTCAAAACGGGGGAAGTATATATTATGAAACAATAGTCAAAGATGTCAAGAACACTATCCTATTTTAGATCGCCAAATAATGTAGGATTGAATTGTATGATCGTACAATACTACACTACGAAATTGCTAAAATATAACAAAATTTCAGAAATTCTACATGGTAGTCATTTTATTTGATGAAATGAATAGTGATAGCAATTCTTTTTAATTTTTCATATGGTAGTAATAACGTTTCTAGTTTAAAAATCGGAGTGAAAAATGTTTAAAATTGTTTAATGGACAAATAAGGAGTAGGACCCTTAAATCATAAAGAATCTATACAAGAATCCGATTGGATAATAACAATGCAAAGTGAACTCAGTGAATTTGAGTATAATAAAGTAATTCCTCGGTTGATACTTGGTACTGATTGTCACATTTTTCCACACAACATATCACACTCAATAGTAAATATTATGAAACGCATGGGGTATAGGATTTATAAGGAAGATATATAATATGAGGAAATTTTGACTCATGTTGCTCGTTTAAAATATATTCATATCATGCTGGTTTTTACTATTTATAAGAAAATTAAATTGGATCAAATAGATGGGAAATCTGCCTTTTCGAATGGTTATATACTTATATATATGTAGGAAGAAGTTTATGTTGAATAACCGAATTCGAAATTCTAGTTATTCCTATCATAATTCTAAACGAAACAAGGTTTAATATGATTTAAAGTAGAGTTGTTCATATGCGGCCTTGAGCGGGTAGCAGACGGGGTAATGCCTAAAGAATCTACCCATGGGCTCAAACGTTCAAAAGCCCATCCGCATTTGCGGGTATATTTTTTGTCGCTACCCCCCCATTTTTGTAGCGGGCGGGACCCGGGGGTAGGCGGGTATTTGTTATTTAAAATTAAAAATGTAATACAACTATTAAAGTTAAGTTTAATAACAATTAAAATATAATACATTGTCTAAAATACTCCAAATACATAAAAAGTCTCAAAATACTAAAATTACATGAATATAAACATTATGTTGGATGATCCATCAAAGCATTGCATCATCAATTTATCTTACTTTGAAATACGAAGTCTAGACATATGCCTCCTCCAATCATAATAAGTTAAAAAAAATTATTAAAGTGAATATGTATACTAATGACTAAAGTTGGGTGTGTAGTAGTACTAGACAGTAGACTACTAATTTCATAATCAATAGAATTAATTATATAATGTTAAATATATTAAACTAAATGGACGGGGTACACTCGCTGGTATTTTTCTGGTGTGGCTACCCGCCCATTTATAATGGCGGGCGGGTATTACCCGTCCAAAATAATTTTTTTCTAAAAAACGTTGTCCAAGCCCAGTCGTTTTTCGAGTCAGGTGTGTCGAGCCTGGTGGGTAGCCCGCCCATGAACAACTCTAGGTTAAAATAGGCTTAGAACATGGTCTGATCATTTGAATTCTTAATTTTTAGAAATTGGTTTTAGAATGCGTAAAATTGACAAAACACTTTTAATCAAAGGAAAATTTGCTCAAAATAATCTCAACTATCACCCGTTGGCCAAAAATAATCTCAACTATCAATTTTTTTTTAATAATCCCAACTATTTTTATAATTTGTTGAAAACATACCCACCCCTCTTGTTACCGGCTGTAACAGGTAAATTTTTCACTTTTTTTTTTTTACTTAATTGTTCAAAACTAACCCTTCCCCTTCGTCTAGTAATCAAAAAAGATAGAAAAAAGTAGAAAAATTACATGTTGTAGTCGGGTAAAAGGGAGGTGGGTATGTTTTCAACAAATTATGAGAATAATTGGGATTATTAAAAAGTAATTGATAGTTGGAATTATTTTTGGCCCATGGATGAAAGTTGGATTATTTTGAGCAAATTTTCCATAAGCTAATCAAAAGGTTCTTCTTCTTACTTGTTCATATTTATATTCTTGTTTTGTTTTGCACTATTAATAAATCTTTAAGCAAAGAATTCTCTTAGATTTTTTTTTTCTTGAGTTTCTCTTAGTTTTAACTTTCTTTCTTTCTTAGATAGTGAGTTACAGAAAAGAAAGATGGTATTTTTGCATACTAAATAAAATATGTTAAAGATTTGTTAAAGAAATATAATATAAGTCGGTACAAAATAGCTAATACTTTGTGGAACTAATAGTTTTTTATACTAGTTAGTAGGACGCATGCTATGCACATGTACCGAGAAAAACCTTTTGAACTTAATATTTTAGTTTAAGGTGGAGAAATTAACCTTAATTACACTTTAATTTATCACAATTGCTTTGATTCACTCTTTGTGATTTTTTTTGGCAAAACACTTTGTGCTATTAATGTTTGAGTCATGGGCCATTGGTTGTTCTTGTTTAGTGATACGCTTTGGCAAGTTATTATTTTCCTTGTATCAAGACTCTCTAATAAATTATTAGTTTCCTTGTGGATTGCCATTTGCATGCATCAATGAAATATTATTATTATTATTATTATTATTATTATTTTATTTTATTTTTTTTATAAAACGTAATTCATTTCATAGAAGAAGAGTTTACAAGAAGTTGGTAGGGAGTCGAGCAACAAGCTGAGCACCCACACCTTTTTGAATGCAGAAAGTTAATCTATGAAAACTATATGCTCTAGACTTAGGGTTGTTCGAGTTACTCGAGGAAAAAGATGCGTCTTCACCTAACTCCCCAAAAGTAGAAAAAGCAAAGGGGATAAATTTGTAGCCATTATCTTCACACTTAGTAGTATATTTCTTCCTTTTCTTATCTGCAGCATGGGCTAAAGAAGCACCAGGGGCCCATAAGGAGACTCCAGTGCCAACAAAGGGTGAGCTTCCAGTAACATCCACACAAGCATCCTTACGAACATACATCCCAGCTTTGCAGCATATATCCACAAGCATGTCCCGGACTAGATTGTGGCGGAACTTCACGTCAACCTCACTGGAGCAGTGAACAACATGATCCCCCCATATGTCCATCTTGGGAGTATTGCAGCTAGGACATGAACTACCTTCGATGAACAAGGGAATAGTGAGCCGATAGCATAGAACGGACCGAAACTGACGATGATTCATTTTCTACCCCAAACCATCAATGGGGATGGTTGACAGAAAATCCTAAGCATGGGCTTCAGAAGTGGAATTGAGGATAACAACTTGTCGTGGGGTGAGCATGTAGCTAGACACAAGGCTTTTCTCAACAATACTAAAATAAGACCCTGCCAGATTTTTCATCATATGGGGGCCATCGGGTTTATCCTAAAGAGAAAAAGCATTCGGGCCACAATGATCACGAAAGAGAGTAAGAGCCTGATCAAAGGTCGGGCCCAAGGAGGAAAGTTCACTATTAGCTAAAATCTTAGTCTGCAGCGAGTCAGTTTGTAAACGGAAAGCTAAGAAAGCATAGTTAATAACATCACATGTCGAGTAAATGCTGAGGCTACCCATCTTGAGGGGGAGCGTGGCTAGCCTCCACTGCCAATCTCCACAACTCGGTCCAAATGCCGTGAGTATCTTCTCTAAGGAAGTTCGCAAGGGATAATCAAAAAGAATTTGTGCTTCCGAAATGAATCTGGTGGACAAGTCCTCAACGCGTAGAACAACCTCCCAGCCCCAGCATAGTTGCGAAGAAGGAGAAGCTCACATTGTGGATCGTGAAGTTTGCTAACAGCTTCCATGAGCTCGAACGTTTTACAAGCCCTCTTGAAGGAGAAATCCCGATAAAAGCTCTGATCTGTACTCACAGGCCCACCCAGGAGTTTCACTCCCATGCTTGGGCGACATATGTTAGGTGGGAAGACTCCGGGTTCTCTACTTCTTGGATCCTCCATAGACCAGAACAGTTCAGTCTTATCAACATTGAGGAATAACCCACGGGATGGCCCATCTTTCTGGATAATGTGTAGGGCCTTGGCGACCATAAGAGTATTACCAACAATAAAGCCATCATCAAGGTACCAAGCCGGAAGGTTTAGCTTACAGGACTGATGAATTTCCAAAACGAGGGGGTGCATGATATGAGCAAACAACAAAGGGCCTAAAGGGTCACCTTGTTGAACACCTTGGCAAGACCAGAGAGTGGAGTCACCATAGTATAGCCTAGCAGGCTGAGAGTAGCAGAACTCGACCTAAGGAGCAAGAGAGGGACAATGAATCCTTGTTTCAGATAACATGACACTCCTATCAGCAAGGTTAAGCATTTTTAAAATCTATTAAAAGTAGAGAAAGACCAGTTACATCACCCTTACATTCAACAAGCCTGTTAACAGAGTGAAGAATAGCCTCACCACCTCCTTGTGTGCCAACCCCAAACTGAAAATCTTCAAAGTAAATTTGCATTGTTTTTCAACAACTAAAGCGGCAACCTTAGACACAAGCCTACGCAAAACTGTACCCACAACAATAGGGCGAATGCCTCCCCCGGGCTTAACCAAAGGGGTAAGAGGAGCACTAGCTATATAGACACCAAGAACGTTATGGCAATTTCCCTCAAGAAGCAAGTTGACTACCTTCGTGATAGAACACAATAAGCTATCAGCAATTGCTGACACTGCCCCTCCTAGGATATCCCCCAAATGTTGAGCTTTGAGCCCATGCCTACCGCACGAGGTTCCTTTAGGGAAGCTATGTATCTTACTCAACACCTCATTTTTGGTCACGGTAAGAGCGCCCTCCTTGCATGGGATGAAGGGTGTGACTAGAGAGGGGGGGGGGGGGTGAAAGGGTGCTTAGCTTCCAGGGCCTGAAGGGTGTCCATGGAAGACGGTGTCACCCCTGATGAAGACAACACACAGTGAAATGCCCATCCCCAAGCTTACGTTTGCACTGATGCAAATTGGACTCTTCCAGGCAAAAAAGTTTCGAAGCACTAGCAGAGGGCGGAGGTAGCTCAACTAAACGATCCAAAACCAAACTAAGCATGTCCCCTGGGTCCCGCCATCGAGAAAGGGCCCTTGAGATACTATCAAACTGGCATCGTCCCCTCATACCTGACCTACGTTCAGATCTACTTTTTGGTAAAAAAAAGTGCCCAAGGCACACTAAGGTAGAATCAACAGTTGTACCCAAGAAGACACTTCACTTGGGTGAGCCAAGACAGAATCATGGGCCTGAAGGAACACCCTAGCAAAGCCAAGATGCAATTTAGGAGGGATGCTTTTGACCATTCGAAAAGGTTTAAAGAAAACACGTCCTAGGAGATCAACATCGAAATCAGGAGAAAGATAACCAGAAGAACAACCCATGGCGGGAGCCGAGTCGACCACACTAGATACACTTGCAAGGACCAAAGGGTGGGGGATACCATATAGCGCATCATCGTCTAAGGTGGGAGCAAGAACCACAGACCCGTTGGAATGCTTACAATTCTGGAATTTTTTGCACTACAGGTCGCAGTGCGCGACCTATTTCGTGGCTTGCGAGTTGGGCAATTTTCCGGGAAATTGTCTTGCGACGTCTTGCTTTGTTTTGGTGGTTATATAATAACTTCCTACAGTTTATTATGGTTACTTTTAGCCATGTTCTTTGGGATGTACGGGTTTAGTGAAAGGCCACTTTGGTTCATGAATCGATCTCGTATTTAACGGATCAACCTCGTGTTTCATGAAGCAATGCTTTGCTTCGTGAAGTAGTGTGAGTTATTCTATAAATATATGATGCTTGTGTGTTATTTGACATATGAATTTTGTGATTTTCTTCTCTTCTCGAGCACTTCACATCGAGAACTTGCAATCCTTGATTGTGATTTTTCATATTTCTTTCCATTTAAGTTTTTCTTATGTCATTCTAATTTCCATGTGCTAGGAGATTAGTGTGATTCTTTGTATCTCAGAACGTATTTCCGGTTTGTTCCCAAGCACCGTGGTAGGGAGGAAATAACGTTTTAGGAAAGAGCATCTCGCCTAGAATTAATATCAAGTTCCAACAAAATCTTCTTGTTACTTTGTTCGTGTAGAAGATAGGTATATCGGAGATCTCGGTGGTGTATATAAGCAAGGTTCTTGATCGTCATATGTAATTTGGTTTTTCTATCACAAACTTGTATCTTTAATTTATTGTTCTTTTATAATTAAACTACACTTTCTAACAAAATTTGTGAGCAACTCAAGATAAGTTAGAAAAATAAATATTTCATAGAAAAATGAGAAAAATGTCAAGATGAAATAATAAGTAAATGTGTGAGCGAGAAGTAAAGAAAGAGTGTCGATTATGATCGTAACATGAAAATATAGTTAATACAGATTATAATAAGAGACGATTCATCGTAACACATACATTAATTATGTGTTAAATAATCCAATTAATACAAATTATAAAAATATAAACTTTATATGTTAATTTCATTTTATTATAAGACCATCTTAATTGAAAATATTTGTATTGAAATCTATAGAAAACAAGGCAAAACCCATGAAACACTAGGCCTAGCTACCGCGAGAGAACATCATACTGAAATGAGGAAAGAAAAAATCGATGGTCCAATTGTTGAAGAGTAGGTCACAACGGCACGTGGAGGGTTATCCATTTCCTCCAAGTACTCTAACTCTGAATCTCAGTGTCATTCTTCGTACTTTCTTATTCAATTTACTACTATCGTTTATACTTCGTCCGTTCAATAATACTTCCTTCGTTTCATTTTACTTGCAAGTTGCAACACTTACTGTTTTTAGAAGTTTCATATTACTTGCAACATTATTATTTTTGGTAAAAATAATTTACTTATTCTATCCGCACTTTATTCCTACCCCACTATCACCATCAATCATACATCATCCCATTAATTATTTAATATACTCACAAGTCACTACCACTATCTACATATAATAATTTTTTTTATTTCTACCTCACATATCACCATCAGTCCTACATCATCCCTACTTTTACCATACTGATTTGACGACCCTTAAAAAATGTGTCAAACCCAATGGTGCAACTAAAACGGAGCAGAGGAAGTACGTGATATTGATAGAGACATTTTCCCACTCAACATATCACACTCAGTAGCAAGTATTATGGAACGGAAGAAGAATTTACATATTCCCTTCGAACCAATTTAGTTGTCCTATTTGATTGGGCACAATTATTAAGGGTGATTTGGGGTCCATTAAAAACGTGGTAGTTCGGGTATTTTAATTGATTAAATTAATTGTAAAGGTGGTAGTTGGAGCATTATAACTAGTAAAAGTAGGGTTATTTTGGTCTTTACTTGTGTGAACATGGGGTATTTAAGTAAAATAAGATTGACAAAAAAGGAAATGAGAGAATTGATATGTATTTGCCAAATAAGGAAATGAGACAACTAAATTGGTTCGGAGGGAGTATTTATCAAAAAATTCTAAATATTTTTAATTGTTTATGATTAACAATTATAGAAGACTAGTATAAAACCCGTGCAATGTACGGATTTTATAGTGTAAACATCTATAAAAAATTAGATTTTTAAAATAACAGGAAAAATATATATTAACCTCTTAAGTTTAAAATTTTAATTTAAAGAGTAATACACTACAACATTAAAAATTTAATTATGCTACAAGATTAAAATTTTGTTTAAGATATCAAAGCTTTTGTGTTTTGAAATGCTAATAATATTATTCTATTAAGACTTCATGCAAATTATATTGTAGTTTATTTTATTTATAATAATTTTGAAGATTTTATGCTAATTATTTTGTGATTTGTTATGTTATTTAGAATATAATAAAATGATTTAATGCAAGTGTTTATCAATTATCAATCAATTTATACAAATTAATCTCATCCAATAAATATCAATCAACGGAACAATTAAGAAAAATTTGTCTCAATCAGTAAATAAAAAATACAAATGACAATAAAATTTTTAAAGTGTAAGTTTTTTATTGCAAAAGTCATAGTCAAATCATCCTTCAATCTATGAAACTATATTGGGCAATAAATTACAAACGATGCAAAATTATTAGATTTCACATGACATTTGTTAATTTACATCAAAAGTATTAGATTGTATGATTGTTATTAACAACACTTAAATTGAGATTAATTATAGTATAAGATTTCACTTAACTATGCTTTAAGTATTTCTTAATTAAAATAAAATACAATTTAAAAATAATAAGTAAATAGTGACCAAAAAGTAAATAGGACTAATGGCGGATCCAGAGTTCGGAGTCTCAGGGGCACTAACTAATGGATGAAATTTCGACGGAGTTTTAATTGTAAAATTTATAACTATTTTATACTTACTTGCTAAAATTTTTAATATGACATACCATAAAAACAAATGGAACAAATTAAATCAACTGACCTAACTAAAAAAGGAGATAAAATAAATAAATAAGATAAAATATCTAAAATAAGGGAATACTTATCAAAAGACTTCAGTATTAATTTTATACTTTTAGTCTTACAAATAGAAAAGTCTGCTTTAATTATTTTTAGAAAAATGACTAGGGGCACGTGATCTCCTAGGCCATATGTGGCTCCACCACTGAATAGGACTAATTAAACGAAATATGACGGAGTATCATATTATGAATTATCACTCAATTTACCTTAGTTTTTACTCCTTACAAATTGTATATCATTTAATTTGCCTTATTTATTTATTTATCTATTTGAAAATGGACCTACCACTAACTTTCAAACTAATACTTGTACATAAATTTTAGGAAAGATTTACTTAGAAAGATGGAATTTTTTAATGATTTTTCTATAATACTCTCAATTTTTTTATTAAACATTAATAATCCCAATTTAAGGATCAATTACCCAAGAAAATTATTGCCCAAATGGTAACCAATTTTTGAGGTTAATTACTAAAAAAAGAAAATAAAATAAAATATAAAAATTAAAAGTTAAAATTAAAAATAAACTTAATTGACATTTTTTTTTTATTTTTCAATTTTATTTACTTTTTTATCTTTTATGCAAAATAACTTATATTAGAGGTTACCTTGGTGCATATTTAGCAAGCATCCCATATAATTGAAATTATTCATGTTTAATCAAAACATAGGATTATTGTATGAAAATCAGTAAAAAAATTGGATTATTATGGGTAATTAATCCAATGTCATCTATGCAGTTCAACTAATCTCTTTCTGTATTACAAAATATTCAGCTTTTTCTTCAAAAGACAAAACAATTTATTTATCAAACAAATCCTATTATTTAACTTACTCCCTTTTTCATTAAGAGAAAACACACTTCCAATTATTGGTTTTATGAGTTGAATTTTTTTATTATTTATTGATCACTTTTACTAGAATATTATTCTAAGATTTATAAGCCTAACATATTCAAGTAAAATCTTATTAATTATCATAATGTAAAATTTGCATTGATTTTTATTTTGGATTGTCCTTCCCATTTTACATCATTTCCTTATTTCAATATAGACACCATCGCCTACTTTTAATCAAACACACATTTAACTATCTTTTAATTTCACCTAAACAATGTATTCTATCCTTTTGTTTAATATTACCTTTTCACAATTCTCATATGTTCGTTAAAATTTAATTCGTTTCTCTTTATATCAATCTCTTTAGAACACAAAGGGAGTATTGCATTAGTATGTATAATTAATAAGTATGCAGAATTAAATAAAGGAAAATTTCATATGGTAGTATCGACTTTTATAAAAAGCCTAGCACTTTTGTACGATTTTTCTACATGGTAGCATCCAATTTATGCCTTATCATGATGTCGTAACATTTTCGTTAAATTCTTGTCAATTTCATTTAATTCGTCATTTGACGTTTTACCCTTATTAAGTGCTAGTTGTTGTCTTTCAAATTTGCCATAAAGTATTTTTATGCTCTTAAAAGGTTTTATTCACCAATTTGATGTTTAATTCATCAACGCTCTCAAATGTTTTAGCAATTTTATTTTCATTCAAATTGTTGGCATTTTTTGACAAAAGGTGCAAGCACTATTACATATAAGTCATAATGTTCACTTAATGTATTTAACTAGGATTATAAAGTTCAAAAGGTGCATTTGAAGCACTAATACATATGTACTTGATTAGGGTTATTTATAAAGACACCAATTTAAATGAAAACAAAATTATTACAATAATTGAGAGCTTTAATGAATTAAACGGTTAATTAAACATCAAAATGGTGAATTAAATGGAAATTGAAAGCATAAAAATGGATTAGGGAAAATTATAAAGACGCAACCAACACTTAATAAGGGTGGAATCATCATAATGGTGAGTTAAACGGAAATTGACAAGAATTTAACGGAAAATGCTATAACAGTTAGATAAGACATAAAGTGGATGCTACCATGTGGATAAATCTTACAAAAGTGCTAGCACTGACGTTTCATAAAAGTCCGATAGTACCGTGTAGAATTTCCTTAAATAAAACATATTAATAAACTTAAGAGCCTTTTTCTTTATGATGTTCTTTTAACTTTTAAACTTTGTTTTTAAATTAAATATAATCTTATACAAGTGTTATTTTTATGTCACCCATACCCTTTATCTCTTGTCACAAGATTTAGAGTATTTTTCTTTTTACATATACTGATTTCATTTTTTATTCTCCGACAAAAAAACAACTTCCTTCGTTCAAATATAGTCGTAACATACGAAAAATAAGCACAATTCACTTATCTTCCTTAATTTGCAATTAATAAGTAATCTATAAGTTAAAACAAGGTCAAGTGAGATCTTGTTTGATTTGTCTCGACGTAAAGATTATTAATATTAATTTTTTATAATTTTATATTATACATAATTATAGATATTAAGGATTGAATTAGTGCATTGGACTGCGTGAAAAAGGCAAATATTGCAAGTATTTTGAAACGGAGGTAAGTACTTCTTATAATCGTCTTTGCCAATCTTAAAAGTGAGGGAGTAATACTGATCCAAACTTGCGCTCAAAACAGAATTGATAATTTATAATTTAATCGATTTTATAAACGAATTTAATTTCACATGACTATAAACTAAATTACAATTATGTTAAAAATTAATAGGCTCAAAATTAAATTTAAATAAATTTAAAATATTTATTAAAAATCAATCCAATGATTTGAATGAACATCTCTGCGATTGGACCCTACAATAGAATGAAGAATATGGAGTAAAACAGTTGAGTTTCCCAGCTGTAGCTAGCTGTCTCTTAATCCCTCCCCCATGTGACCCCACCCCTCCCTAACTAGTAGCTCCCCTTTTCTTTTATTTTTTTAATACCACTCAATTTTCTAGTTCAAGTTACGTATTTTTATTACTTTTTGTTCTTCATATAAATGATTGTTTAGATGTTCTCAAAAAAAAAAAATAATTCTTTAGATCCACTAAAAAAATTAATTGTTTAGATGTAACCACTTAAGTTATTGGGTCGATTTTTAGTAAAATATTTTAATCGATTAAAATTGGGATTTGATTTCGTTTTAGCTCTTACTTAATTGTAAATATATTTTTCCGTAATCGGATCAAATATAATTTGATTTGAAATTCAATTAAATTTCTGGGATTTTTTTTCTTTTGAACACCTATAAAGATTTCCCTTGGGGATTTTTCAATTTAACTAGAGAGAAATTTTTCCATGAAATGAATATTTATAAGTTGAAATAATTTCATGTGAAATTCTATTAAATTTATATTAATGAATAAAATTTATTATTTAATTTTAATAATCCCTTCATTTTTTTTCAAATGTCTCATTTAGTTTGGGCATGTTTGCCAACGCACTAATTAATACTATCCCTAATATCTCTAGTTATATGCATAAGTAAAAGTTATATAAACTAGATATTAATAAACTCTATTGGGACAATCAAACAAGATGTCATTTGATTATATTTTAACTTATAAATTAAAAATTAAATACAATTAAGAATGAATGAATAGTGTCAAAAAGTAAATATTTCGTTTGAAAAGAAACAAGGGGGAATGCTAATTTGTGAACTTTCATGATTATCTACAAATACATCTATATGAATTTTGTAAATTCGTCTTAATGTATTAAATTTCATTATGTGATTTTAATAGTATAATTTAAAATGCATATATAATTGTTGAATCTCAAACATATAGTGAAAATGTGCCAAAAAATAAAAAAAAATAATGAAAACACTAAAAGGCAATCATATTGACACTGACAACAAAATTTAATACATTAAAATTAATTGTGAAAAAAAAATTTGAATCGATTGATTTTTTTGTTTATACTAACAATAATATAGAAAGTTTTAGTAAATAACGGATATTTATGAGGTTAAAAAATCACTCTTATGTGGTATGATTTGATTGGATTAAAGAGTTTTATTATTTAATTTATCTTTTATACTTTTGTTTATTTTTTTAGTATTCTTTTTGTATTTTTTTGATTTTTACGAATCACGGTTATTCATTAGGAATTTTTGACAATAATAAATTAATTACAAGACTTGAGTTCAAACCATATAACTTAATTTTCATGATACCAAGAAACATTTGGAAGTACGTTCTTTTGCAACCATATTTCCAAACACCAATGTTACAATCGTACGTAATCCATTCAAGATAAATTTATTAATTTATAAACTAAAATATGTAAGTGTAAAAGAGAAAACAATTGAAAACGACAAAAAAAACTTTTTAATATGAAATTTTTTTTTATCATCATACTCAGTGTATGTTACCTATAAAAAATTATGATCAGGATATCAACAGCAAAAAAATGCAAAAACACATATCCATAAAATACTTCATCTCATTATGAATTACTCAAAATTTCAGATTTAGCTAGTTAAGTATTAGACAAATTTACTAAAACAACAATAGCTGGAACATTATGTAAGACGAATTTTGCAAATATTTTATCAATTAGCTAGAAAATAATAGAAATGAAAAATAATAAATCAAAATAAATAGTTTGGAATTAAATGTTTAATAAAAAATTCATTTTAAAGTAGTGAATTTTAAAACTATAAAATGAAAATGCAAGCATAAAATAACATAATTGAAATCAAAATTGAAAATGGCCCAAAAGATTACATAAAAGTTCAATTTAGTGATAATTTTAGGGAAATTCCACATAGTAGCATCAACTTTCATATGAAATGCCAGTAGTAGCACTTTAGTACGATTGTTCCACATAATGACATCCAGTTTATACCTTATCTAACTATCGTAGCATTTTCCGTTAAATTCTTGTCAATTTCTGTTATTTTATTATTTTGACGTTTCTACCCTTATTAAGTGTTGGTTGTTGTCTTTATAATTTGCCCAAAACCATTTTCATACACTCAAATGTTTAATTCACCATTTTGACATTTAATTTACCATTTAATTGATTAACGCTCTGAAGTAATAATTTTGTTTCATTCAAATTGTTGTCATTTTTGAATATATATTATAAGCCATAACGTTCAAATATTATAATAATTTTGTTTAATTCATCCACATGACACCCTTTAGGCTAGAGTAAGTATGAATATGGAACTCTTATGACCTATCCTTTGTATAGTTAGATAAAATACATCACTTGAAATCAGGGGTAAATGGAAATCCATCCCTAGCTTTATTTTTGTTATATTCGCCTTTTGATATTATGTTAAAGAAATAAAAAATTAAGTTAATCGTTATGGCTTTCACGATAACGATTTTTATTTTTTTTTGTTCTCAATAGATTGCAACTTTATTTAATAGTCCCTTTAACTTTATTATATTTATATTTTAAGTAATGGTTTCGTCACTTTTGTGTAATTCCTATCCACATTTTTTTTTTCTCATTTTCTCTTAATTTTAATTTGACTCGTGCAATTTATTAGTCCCCTGCATTTACATAATAGGAGAGTGAAGAAGGGTTGTTACAATCTATTGGATATAAAGGAAGTACATATATGATAGATAATCAAAAATCAAATTCAACAACATTTTTAAGATGATATACTAAAATAATTTTTTCTGGGTAGTGTAATACATTTGTTGAATCGTGTATATTATACATATATGAAATGAATAAAGCAAGACCTAACATAACTATATTTATTTCTCATATAATAACCACGGTAAAATAATGAGTAATACAAAAGTTAGATTGGTTGCAAATAAAAAAACAGAAAAAGTATATAACTCTATAATATTTACTTCCTCATCTGATAAAATTTAAAATATTTTACTTTTGAACCATCCTATAAAATCTACAATTCTATTTTTAGTCATTAGTTATGACCGTAGGAGTTGTTTTTAATTATCCACACATTTAATTTTATATTCTAATTTCAACTAAATATTGGCCTTAGTTTAATGAACTCTGAGTCCCATGAAATTAGCCCTAAATACAAATTTTCTATAAATCAATAAAACGTATAAAAATAGTAAAAATGTGTATTTTATGCGAAAAATGTGTAAAAGTGATGGAAAAAAAAAATAGATCATGACAAAAAATAAATAAAATCAAAATTCATGGAGATTTAGTCTCTGGGATGAAGGGAGTTATAGTTTTTCTCTAAACTATTCATGAAGCAAAAATATTAATTTATTTTTCGTTGAATTATTGCTATGTATACTTGCAACACTATATACATCACACTAAAGAAGAGGATAGAGAAATTATTGCTATTTATACTTGCAACACTATATACATCACATTATAACTATTTTTGGTTGAAATTTATTTTATATATTATGGTTGATACGTAAAAAATATAGTAAATTTGAATTTTGTTTTAATAGTTTAATTGCATAATTTTATAATATTAATTTTTGATAATATTTAGATATGCATAATCCAATATATAAATAATTAAAATAACAAATTAGATTGTAAAAAAGTCAAATCCAACAAGTATAATCGAGTAGAGGAAGTACTACTCATCCCATCTCTTTCTATTTCCTCGGTTATATTATTCGTGATAGATTTTACTTTTTCACGTATTTAATATGTTACATTGATTATTTATATCTTGAGTTATTCATAACTCAAAATTATAAAAATCTTTTAACTTTAAAATAAACAATTAGATGATTTTCAGAATAGATCACACTTGATTATATTTTTTATTACACATTAAACCGCAAAAATTTAAAATAAACCTCAACGATGAACGATTTTGTTAACATAGCAAGTATTTCAAAAAGTAGTACTCCCTCCTATTCACCTTAGGTGTCCCATTTACTTTTGGATACTATTCATTTGTCACTATTACATTGCATTTTATTATTAATCTATAAGTTAAAACATAGTTATGTTGGATCTTATTTGATTCGTTTTGATGTAAAGATTATCAATATCAACTTTTTATAATTTTTAATAATATATAACTCGATATATTATGGATCGAATAAGTGCATTGGATAGAGTGCATAAAGTAAATGAAACACTTAAGATGAATAGGAGAGAGTATAATTTTCTTTATTCTATGATTGCGATTGACATATCTACTTTGATTTTGATCATCTATATATTTAAATTAACTTTTCGCCTTAATTTTATAATTTTGTAACTTTTCTACAAATTATTATAGCAAATTTTATGAGAAAGAATCGCTACACACACAAGATAGCTAGAGACAGCATAGGGGAGAGCTTATGATGATGTCTTTTTTGCGATCCACTTTAATATATCTTATCCTCCTCACACCTCTCCAAAGTTAGAGTTTTTAAGAGAAGTTGTGTTTTATTGGATCCACCATTTTGTTGGTCCATTTCTTCTCCTCCCACAACATTTTTCAGTTTTAGTAGTTACACTTCCTTCTAACCTTTCCCTATTCAACTCTAACTACCACCCAATTCTCTACTCAAAACCAATCCAAATATATAAATTAAAACTACATTAATTTAAATTTATACACATAAAATCCCAAAAATTAATAAAAATGGCACAATTACCTCCCAAGATCCCAAACATTCCACAACAAAATTGGCCTCTAGCTTTCCCTCCTCATCAAAAAATGCCACCATTAACTAACAACCCCTCCCAACAACAACAATCCAATAACTCGTCGTGGGTCGATGAATTTCTCGATTTTACATCGACCCGACGTGGGACCCACCGGCGGTCCGTAAGCGACTCTATTGCCTTCCTCGAAGGGCCTCATCTCGTGGTTGACGAGATTCGGAACGCTAGCAATGGTGGTGGCGGTGGCGGTGGCGGTGGTTTCGATAGGCTGGACGACGAGCAGTTAATGTCGATGTTTTCCGATGAGATCTCAGCTGGGTTACCGGGTATGGTGGGCCCACCTTCATCACCATCAGATCAGAATTCAAACAACGAGGAAAAAGCAATGTCTACTGACAACACGAATTGTAATGGTAATAATGATGGTGAACTTCAACAACAGCAGCTACTTCAATGTTTTCCTAAGAGTGAGCCTGGGGAAGTTGAAAGCGCGTGCCAAAATGGTCCTCACAATAATAATAATAATAATAATAATAATAATAATAATAATAATAATCAAATCTCTCCTGTTTCTGATAACAATCACCAATCTGGTGCTGATAATTTCATTGATCCCAAACGCGTCAAGAGGTAATTTAACTAATTTTCAGTATAATTACATTCTTTAATTTAATTTAATCATCTTATACTAATTGATTGTCAAAAAATCAATTCAATCCTCTTTATATCTAGTGCCGAATATTTCACGTTTGATATTCAAATCTGTCATATCTTTTACTATGCAAGTTATTTAAAAACTCTGTAATTTCAAAAATTATGCTAATTTACAAATAATTTGTATCTTTAAACGCTTAACCTATGTAACATAAGTTAATATTGAGGCTCTCGATTTTGTGAGGCCTTGTGCGGTCGAACATGTTAAATATGATCAGAACCTCTGAATATATTATATACTCTAAATTGATAATTAATTCCATAATGCTATATTTGGAAATGGGAATTTCATTTGAAAATATAGATTTGACTCAAAATAAATATTTGTCAAATACTAGAATTTCAAATTTGAATTTGAGTCAAATTCACAAGTTTTATCAAAATGGTTTAAAGATAAGGATTTGAGAATGACCTCCTAAACCTTGTCATTCTCTAATTATACATTCATAATTTCATAATTGAAATCATTAATTTGAAATGAAATGCTAGTTCACATTTCCCAAACACAACGTTAACCTAAATGTATTTACATTGTTATAATCCATAGTTAAGCTAATTAAGGCTAGTATTAATTAATTAATGGCATTTTTGGATCCGAATTATGGAATAATTATCAAAAACCAAATTTGATTAATTTATAGAAATTGAACAATAGTGTGAATAAATATTGAGCAGAATTCTGGCGAACCGGCAATCAGCGCAAAGATCAAGGGTGAGGAAATTGCAATACATATCGGAGCTAGAAAGGAGTGTGACTACATTACAGGTATTTACTCATTAATATTACGTGCATGAACCAATTATGTACTTATTATCTAATTTTCTTTCTATTTAAAATATTTTTACATTAAATAAAGAAAAAATTAATTAAGTATTTTAGGAAATATAATTGATACGGCCGGTGTTTAACTACTAATAAACGACACTTTCAGTATCCTACATAAGACAGAGTCCGGATGGGAGTTTTATTTTTCCTGAAAAATGCGCATGCTATTAATATCTATTAATAACGAGTAATTCACCCACTAGATAAATGAAACGATGTTTAATTAGACTGGTTTTGATAAATTTGATGTTATAAATAATATTTATTTAATTGTTTTGCTATGAACAATAAATAAAAAAATGAAGACGGAGGTATCTGCCTTGTCTCCGAGGGTTGCGTTTTTGGACCACCAAAGATTGATTCTTAACGTGGACAACAGTGCTCTTAAGCAAAGGATTGCTGCTTTGGCTCAAGATAAGATTTTTAAGGACGGTAAGTAAGCTTGTTCTTCTTTAATTTCTTTATTTATTTAGGAAATATTATTTTTAAATCTAATCGATTATAATAAGCTTCTTAAAAATTCAACTTCATAACTTGTACAAACATTGAATTAATTATAATTTAATGTATGATAGATAGCATAGAAAAATGATAACTTACATATTATTCCATCCTATTTAATTTATTAGTCCCATTTGTTTTTTTCACAATTGCCGAGACAACATTTTAACCCTTAGTACAATACAACAAATTTAACTTTTTGTGACATTGGATTTAGTGATATTAAAAAAATGCCACTGATTCATATTTTTAGTGTGATAATTATTGGTTTTTATTTTAACTTTCACTATAAAGTGATATAGGGACATTTTATTTAGTTTTTAGTGGCATATGTAATTGTCACTATAGTCTATAGTGACATTTGTGAGAAATGTCATTAGATCCTATGTCGCTAAAAGCTTTATTGTGATTTTGTATTATGCTGCTAAAGAGTCTAATAAATGTCACTAAATCCTCTATATACACTATAAAAAATTTGAAATAGCGACATTTAAATTAAATGTCGCTAAATATATCCCACTAAAAGCAAATTATGTTGTAGTGATATCTCTAATTATGCTTGATTAAAAATTATGAAAATTTGATATTAATAATAATCCTTGCATTGAGACAAATCAAATAAATTTCACTTGATTATATTTTAACTTATAGATTAAGAATAAAATATACATTAAGAGTGATAAGTGAACAACCTCCCAAAAGTAAAAAGTAAATGAAACTAATAGGAAGAATAAGAGGTAGTATTTTAAAGATTTTTTCTTGCTTTCCGTATTATAAGGTTTGATAGGAAGAATATTAATTCTTTCACGTCCTCTTTTCCGTAAGGGATTGAGCATAATGATTTAATTAGTAAAAGACTCCAAATTCAAGATTTTAATGATTGATTTTAAATAATAGTTTGTTTGATATAGTTCAAAACAAACTCACGATTAACTGACCATAAAACTTAACTTGACTTTAAAATAATGTTTAAAGTATGTAAAAATTAATTTGAAAAATATGATTTCATTCTAAACTAAAACAGCTGACCTGAAATTAACCCTATATCCCGAATGTACACATATAATCAACAGGGCCGACCTTAGATATTTAGGGGTCCTGGGTGAAATAGAACATTTGGGTCTTTTTCTTTACAATTTATAATTCATATGAACCTTTTACAACTGTTAATTTTGCTTTTTTGACATAGAGCTCTGGGCGACGGCCCATCTTGCCCATCCTTAAGGCCGGCTCTAGTGATAAAGGCTATAAGTAAATTAATTTGTAGCATTTCATTTCATCAACTTGTAATTGTCTACCTGCACATGCATGTTTGTTAATTATTGACTTAATATACTAGATCACGACATGACCTAGAAAATGTGCTACATGCATGCTGTAAATCAATGGAAACAACTACCAAAATATTATGATATAACCTAGAATTTAAAAGTTATTATATTCCATTCTTAATTTTGTAATCAAATTAAAGTTTTCAAAAGATGAGCATCGATGATTCATAAATACCTTAACGTTCCCCAAAAAATTAAGAACACGAAATAAACAGTTGGGGACAATAGACATGCCATTATTGAGGATTGGATAATTTATTATCATGTGGGGGAGGGCCTATTTTGGCAATAGATTTATGATCTTATTTGCCTTAATTGGTCTATAAAATAGCAAGAAGTGCCAACAAAAATGCAAAAAACTTAGCAATAACCAAATTATTAAAAATATACTAAAATTTTCATAAATATCCATCAATTTTCAAATCTAGATTGTCAAAAAATATATTTTTATTTTAATGTTTTTTAAAGTAGTTTCTTATAAGTTAATTTTTTAAAATACAAATGGTAATAAAATGGGGTGGATGCATGTGGTAGTACTCATGTCATTTGATACACGATCTAGATCTAAAAATCTTTAAATTGATTGAGAAGTATATCTCCACCAGTATTTGTTTAGACAAAATTCTCCACTAGTTTTTGTTTAGTGTATTTTCGTTGCATCTTTTCAACTAGATAAAATTACACTTTTTTTAAATATTGTTTTACGAGAAAACTTTTTTGAGTTAGTATAATCAATACGATAATATTTTACAATAGTTTTTATTTTACATATATGAAATTAAAAAATGTAAAAAATTTAACATAATTTTGTTATCACTTATAGAATTCATAATAAAAGTAATGCTTCAAATTTCTCTGAGTTTGATGATTATTAGATGATTGTCTAACCTGTAGGCTATAGGTGTTCAAAATAGACCCGATGACCCGATAGACATCCGACTTTATAACCGAATCCGATTTGACCCGACTTAAAAATGGATCTACAATTATGTAAAAACCAATGTGAATAAAAACCCCAATTTTAAACCGACCCGAAATACCTGACCCGAAATCAACCTAATGACCCGAATGAACACCTGCATAAGGCATAGGTTAAAGGAGTATTAATTATCTTCATATATCAACTTTATTCAAGGATTACCTTATTTATTTTTTTTTACTTATTTTAATAAATATATATATAAAATCATTATTCCCAAGAACATATTTAAGAGAATAAACTAAGTCTATAAAAGAATTTAATGCTCTTAACCTATGCCAGGTTAGAAAAACCCTTATTAAATTCATTAAAATATTGAAAAGAATACTTTAAAACTAAAGTTTAGTACCTTAAAATTTTATATATAACTATTATATATCCTTACAACAGACATAAAATCTTAATTTTTTTTCTTTGTAAATTAAACTAAAAAATCTAATTTGATGAAGACATGAAGCCATAATAGGTTATGTACGTTTGATAGAATAAATGTTATTGTAAATTAATTAATTTATATTGTAAATAGCTTATTAGAATTTTTGATCATGCTTATATACAGTTTCATATATCTAACATTGTCAGAAAAATTATCAAAAAAAATATGTCTATCATCAATATACACATTATTTTACAATAATACTAAACACTCCAATATCTTATATATATATATATATATATATATATATATATATATATATATATATATATATATATATATATATATATATATATATATATATATATATATATATATATATATATATATATATAATGTACTCCATTAATACATTTAAAAGATTATGACCTACAAATTTCATGTTTCCTTGTTCTATGCAATGTAGTTCTATGCACTCAACACAAAAACACAAATTAATTAAAAGCGGTGGATCCGTGGATGTTATTAATGATGGTGATTAAATGCATGACGGAGTATTTTTTTTTGGATAATTACGTAATGTACTCCATTTTGAGTAGGATTCTTAATCGAATTCCCGGTACTACTCAGTTAGCTACATTATTATTTTAAAATTTTAAAATGCTGCTATTTAAGTGAGACAAATTAGTTTATAGTGTTCATTTACTATAACATAATTGATTTTTTGAGCATAGAATTTAGCGACATTTAAAAAATACTACTAATTTATATTTTTAGTATAATAATTATTACTTTTTATTTTAAGATCTAATATAATGTGATTTATTGATATTTTATTTGACGTTTAGTAAGATTCGTTTAATTGTTACTATAGTCCATAATAGCATTTATGGGAAAAGTTTTTATATGTATCGAAAAATTTTAGTATGATTTTTTATTATACTGCTAAATGGTCTTATAAATGTTACTAAATCCACTTTATATGTCATTAAAAATTTATAAAGTAGTGATATTTAATAGTAAGTTATGTTGTAGTGAAGATGGTTTTAATTAGATTAGTTGCATAATTAATAAGTCCTAATTATTAAATAAAAATATTATAATGTGGGTCCAGCACATCAAGAAGCATTGAAGAAGGAAATAGAAAGGCTGAGGCAAATATATCAACAACAACAACAAAGTGTGAAGAAGATGAACAACACAGACAACAACAACAACAATGGACATGCAATACAATCAGCTACAGATCATAATATGAATTGTACGGAGAAAGAGCAGATTATGGCTTAATTAATTACTTTAATATTTAATTAATTCTTCAACTAAGTTTATATTAATTACTTTCATAGGAGGAGATGGTGGATTGGTGATTGGTGGTGGTGGGATTAGCTTATCTGTTCATTCACATGACATGTTCCCTTTTTCAACCTTTTTTTTAATTTATTGGGTTTTTTTTAAAAAAAAAAATTGAATTTTTTTAATTAAATTTCTTTGAGGAAATGGGGGACCAAATCAAGTTGATAGATTGGAGGATGGAACACTAACACGTGTCCCTCATGTATGGGTTTAGAACATTGTTTTAGAATTTTTTTTAGAAGGTCCCTGACCGTCTATGGCATAGACGGCACTCTCAATAGCCCAATCTAATGGAAATTTCAGTTGTTTTTTTTTGGAAAGTGTAAAAATGGGCTGGACCATTACACCTGTCTATGCTATAGATCGTCTAGAGCAAGAATTTGTAATTTTTTTTTTTGTGATTTTAATCTAAAATTGGGGTATTATTTGTTGTAATTCTTTAGTAAAAAGATTGATTATTTTTAGGGAAAGTATTTAATTGAAGTGAATATTTGGGAGAGAGGAAAAGGGAGAGGGAGTATTGGGATGTCAGATTGACTGGGGTTGAGTTCAATGTCTCATTGTGGTGACTTCTTTTCATTTTAGGCTAATTCTATGTTTGTAATAATATTCTACTTTCATTATTATTTTTTTTTTATTTTTGAAAAATCATTCATATGCAACTGTATAAAGACACTTTCATTTTTTTTTATTATGCAAAAAAAAGCTCCAAATATGTTTTGTTGGAACTCTAGTTTACACTTACAATAACTCGGGTCCTAAGTAATTTTCTAAATCTTCATTCGATAATGTCTTAAAAGAAACATTATATTTCTATTATATATATGTTGCAACTGTTGGATCAACTAATTATAATTGATCTGCATTAGTATGATACATACTAATATAGAAATTCGTACAATACACGAATTCTATTATATTGAATTATATATTCACTATAAAAAAAATACAAGATGGCTACTGCTCCATTCCGTAGCCAAACCGTAGCCATCTCTTATTTGGCGACGGGATGGCTACTAAATGGATCCGTAGCCAAAACAGGCGTAGCCATCAGCAAAATCCGTAGCCATCCCGTAACCATTTTTTGCGTCAGAATAATTATCCGTCGCCATATCACATGCCTAGCTTTTACATTAAAATTTTATTATTCATTATATATTATTAATATTTTAATATTATTAATTTATTTATTATTAGTATTTTAATATTACTTAATAAAAATTAAGAGTTTATAATTTAGATTTTAAGTTTTATTTTATTTAAAATAACAATAAATAAATAAGGAAAAATTACCTAGAATAATCCAAACTATTCACAATTTTCCTACAATAATCCCACCTATTGATTAACCATGAATAATCCCAACTTTGAGAGGCATTTTCCTAGAGTAAACCCGGTGACCGGATGACTTGCTATAGCAAGTTTTATTTTAAAAAAAAAGATAAATTAAAAGAAAATGTCGAAAAAAATGTTAAAAAAAAGTTCGTAAAAAATTTATGATTTTTTTTTATTATTTAGAATTTTTTATGTAAATTTTCAAAAATATTTTCTAATTTTAAATTAATATGTAATTTATTTTTTTGGTGAATTACCTATTATATCATGTCATCGGGTTACCCAAGTTTACTCTAGGAAAATAACCCTCAAAGTTGGGATTATTCATGGTTAATCAATAGGTGGGATTATTGTAGGAAAATCATGAATAGTTTGGATTATTCTAGGTAATTTTTCCAATAAATAAAACCACATAAAACTAAGTTAACAAATAAAATATATACGACAAAAAAATATAATAAATTAATTACATAATATAGAAAATAGTCACAAATACATTACAAAAGTTATAAAATAACTAATTTACTTAGAAATTGTTTTCGACGAAATATTCAACTACCGAAATCATCTAATACCGCTACTATTTCCACCACCACGCCGCATACGAGATCCGACCGAACCACCTAAAGCACATGTGTTACGAGATCCATGGGAACCACTAGGACTTCCACCATGAACCCCCGAACCACCCGCTTCACCTGGACGACTAGATTCTCTGGCAAGTTGCGATTCTAGGCGTCTAATGGCCTTTTGCATTAACGTTAATTGATTTCGCATATCTCGCAACTCATTAGCATTTATGTATGTTCTAAACTCATTAGTGGCGGAATGGAGCTCATCAAGTTCTCTCCTCAGGTCAAATTGAGGATTGTGGAAAATGGAGCGTTCAGAATAGAAAACCTCATCGGCAGACCCTAGACCATACACATTATACGATGTCCTTTTCTTTTTGGAAACTAAGTCAACCGCCTTTAGATAATTTTTATTGAGATCCGACATCTTACCCTTCCTAAGATCCTCATCATTAAGGTCGTTGTACATTTTCTGCTAAAACAAGAAAGGGAAATGTTAAATAGTATTTTATTAACTATCAATGTATGATGTTGAAATTTAACTTACATCTATGATGTTGAAATTTACTTCTGAAAAGTGCATTATTTCTAGGAGTGACACAGAAGACACTGTTCTGGTAGGAATCCGTAAAGGAACACTTATGTTGTGGACCTCCACACTACTCCCAAAACCAGTCTGACTTGTCTCATTGTTATAGAAGATGACCCTCTTCTTTGGCATTAACATTTAGGTCATGCTAGTTTTACTTTGCTAAATACTTTACGATCTAAAGACCTAGTAAGAGGATTGTTTCCCTTAAATTCCAAAAAGATGAAGTATGTGATCCTTGTGCCAAAGGAAAACATGTTAGGTCATCCTTTAAACCTAAGAATGTTGTGACCACCTCTAAGCCACTTGAATTAATTCATATGGATCTTTGTGGACCTATGAGAATCCAAAGTCGTAGTGGTAAGCGATATGCATTTGTTATAGTTGATAATTACAATAGATTTACTTGGACCTTATTTTTAGTTAGCAAAGATGAAGCTTTTAATGAGTTTGTTTCTTTTGCAAATAAAAATCAAAAATCTAGTAATAATCAAATTCTCCACATAAGATCAGATCATAGTAAGGAATTCGAAAATTTAAGTTTTATGAATTATTGTAATGAGCATGGTATAAGTCACAATTTTTCCGCACCTAGGACACCACAACAATATGGTGTGGTGGAACGTAAAAATAGAACATTAGAGGAAATGGCTAGAACATGTTAATTGATAGTGATCTCCCTAGAAATTTTTGGGGCTGAACCTGTTAATACTGCATGTTATATTTTGAATCGTGTGTTGATTAGACCTATCACTTCCAAGACCCCCTATGAACTATTTAAATGTGTTAAACCAAATATTTTCTATTTTCGTGTGTTTGGATGTCGATGCTTTGTTCATGTTAATGGAAAAGAAATATAGGAAAGTTTGATGAAAGAAGTGATGAAGCAGTGTTTCTTGGCTTTTCATCTCATAGTAAAGCTTATAGAGTTTATAATAAGAGAACTTTGTGTGTTGAAGAATCTGTTCACATTATTTTTGATGGAACTAACTCTATGACAAGTGAACAAGAAACAGGTGATTTTAAGATAGGTCTTGCTGATTTGGAAGATGATGAAAACATACATAAAGAGCAAGATCAAAGAGTAATTAAAGAATAACAGGTTCAAAATGAAATAGTAGAACCTAATCAAGAACAGGAACATCAGGGAAATCAGGACCAACAAGGTGTTCATAATCCAGCTGCTCCCAGAGAAGAACAAAATGAGCAACAGGAAGCTGAGCAAAATGTAAATCAAGTCATAGAGCTTGTTTCTACAACTATCCCTACTAGAGAATTTGTGCCTAAGCCGTGGAAACATCAAAAGTCACATCCACTTGACTTGATCATAAGTGACATAAACAAAGGCACACAGACCAGATCCCAGCTAAGAAACTTTTGTGTACACTTTGCATTTCTCTCAACATTGGAACCCAAGAATCACAAAGAAGCTTTACAAGATTCAGATTGGGTTGTTGCAATGCAAGATGAATTGAATGAATTCGAAAGAAATAAAGTGTGGCACTTAGAACCAAAACCCAAGAACAAAATGATAATTGGTCTAAAATGGGTTTTTAGGAACAAGCTGGACGAGCATGGAACCATAGTAAGAAACAAAGCAAGGCTCGTGGTTAAAGGATACAATCAACAAGAAGGGATTGATTATACGTAGACATTTGATCCCGTATCAAGGTTAGAGGCTATCAGAATTCTAATTTCCTTTGCTGCCTTTATGAATTTTAAGTTGTACCAAATGGATGTGAAATGTGCTTTCTTGAATGGTTTTCAAGATGAAGAAGTCTTTGTGGAACAACACCTGACTTCGAAAATTCATCTTCTCTAGATCATGTCTATAAGCTAGATAAAACTCTTTATGGGCCCAAACAAGCTCCTAGACAATTCTATGAAAAATTGTCTAAGTTTTTGATTGAAAATGATTTTATTAGAGGTAAAATTGATAAAACCTTATTCTTTAAGAATAGAGGTTTTGATATTTTAGTTGTGCAAATATATGTTGATGATATTATTTTTGGAGCGACTAACGAATCACTATGTAAAGAATTTGCTAACCTTATGAGTGCTGAATTTGAAATGAGTATGATCGGAGAATCAAATTTCTTCCTTGGTTTGCAAATTAAACAAAACGGCTAATGGTATTTTTATCCATCAACAAAAAAAATTAAAGAACTTTCAAAGAAATATGGTTTAGATAATGCTAAAACAAACCACACACCTATGGCTACTAATGTTCGACTAGATGAAGTTTCGAATGGTATTAATGTTGACCAAACTATGTATAGAGGCATGATAAGATCTTTATTATATTTAAC
This sequence comes from Amaranthus cruentus, assembly GCA_019425755.1. Classification (NCBI taxonomy): domain Eukaryota; kingdom Viridiplantae; phylum Streptophyta; class Magnoliopsida; order Caryophyllales; family Amaranthaceae; genus Amaranthus; species Amaranthus cruentus. The sequence continues at coordinate 6,671,636 of CM033456.1, forward strand.
TGCTAGTAGGCCAGATATATCGTTTAGCGTTGATTTTTGTGCTAGATTTCAATCAAATCCCAAGGAATCACATCACATCGTAGTGAAAAGAATTCTAAGATACTTAAAGGGAACAAATGACTTATCCTTATTTTATCCTAAAAGTGATGTCTATGATTTGAAAGGTTATAGTGATACAGATTATGCAGGAGATTTTGTTAACAGGAAAAGTACTTCAGGTATGGTACAATTTCTTGGCTCATGTTTAGTATCTTGGTGCTCCAAGAAACAGAACACCGTTGCACTATGCACCGCTGAAGTAGAATATGTGGCAGCAGCAGCAGCAGCTTGTTGTTCCCAAATGCTTTGGATAAAACAACAGCTAAGAGATTTTTGTATTAAATTTGAATGTGTTAATACTAGTGCCATATGCATATTAAAGGATCCCGTACATCATTCTAGGGTTAAGCATATACATATACGACATCATTTTCTTAAGGATAATGTTGAGCATAAAAATATAATTGTTAAACATGTCAATACAAATGAGCAAGTTGTAGATATTATGACTAAACCACTTCCTAAGGAATAATATGAGAAGATGAGATTTGAACTTGGTATGATCAAGCTCCACTAAAGGTTAATGCAAGCATTCCCCCTCGAAGCAACATGAAATTGGAAGGGATTAATCATTCACAAAACCTTGATTGAGAAATCAATTATTGCAAGGTGCATGTATGCAACTATCTAAGGTACGTGCCATGGAAATCTTCTTGATTGCATGTTTAGCCTAATTAGACCAAAACAGCATGTGTTTCGTCTTATGTGTTATTGTCCTCATATTAAAAAAAACGAGGACATATTTATTTTTATGTTTTTTTTTTTGCTTTTCGTTTTCCACAATTTCCAGCATTTTATTTTCTTTCTTTCTTTTCGGATGGTCAACTTAAATTTGAGTGGGAGTCGGATCATCGTAGTATTTCAAAAATCCGTTATTAACCGCTTAATTCAACGAATATACCCGCAAACTCTTCGTTACACTTGATTGTTCACACGTTAAAACTCATGAAATTGAAGAGTTAGAAACCCTTTACAAACCGTCCTTTCAAAGCTTTAAAATCCACTCCCTCACGTCACATCACTCACTCACACTCTCTTACACTCCTCACGTCAAGTACAAGCAATCATTACTTGCTACCCCAAACCGTCAAACCCATTCACTCACTCCATCACTCCTCCTTCTTCATTTTCTTCAATCACCATGAAAACCCCAAAATCATCATCATCAAGAAAAACCGCGAAAAAGAAGACACCAAAATCTTCTCAACCAAAATCTCAAGATCCACAAAAATCCAATACACCGAAATTCACCATGCATGCCGGAACAAAAAGAACTCATTCCACTCCAAAAGGTATCTCTTCGTCCAGACCTACGAAAAGGACCAAGCAGGTTGACCCAGATAGTGCTGAAGAAGTCGCCAAGGAAATGTCAATTGGGTTCGGGCTCGACAAGTACTGGTATGAATCTACCCCATTCCCTCAATTACACGCTATTTTACAAAATCAGGGTTTCTCATGTAACCCGATTTATCCAAAGTTAATGCGTGAGTTCATAAAAAATTTTACTACTATAAAAAATGGTGTTTGTTCCAGTACAGTTAAAGAAATCAAAATCAAGTTTAATATCTTAATGTTGGGCGAATGGTTTGATGTTCCTGCAATAGGATTTGATACTTATTATGTCGGTTCAAAGATTGTTTTTTCGGGGATGAATGAGAAAATTGTGTTAAAATTTCTTGGGATAAATGATAGGAAAAGGTTTAGCCACAACTCACTACACCACTCCACAAATTACTCTACAACATTGCACGCCGATTTATCTTACCCCACAACTCTAAGCGGAGTGAAGTTAATCTTCGTGACGCCACCTTAATCTATTGTTTGGCTAATCATATAAAAATTAATTTTCACTCGTTGATGATATCACATTTATCTGATTGCATTGGGAAAGGTCTTATGGTTGGGTATGGAGGATTACTGACTTATGTTTTTAAGAAATTTGGTGTACCGTTTGATGGTCTTTAGTTCCCTATGAGCACAAACAATAAAATAGGTGCAAAATGTCTTAAGAATTTGCACTTAAATTTGAATGAGAAAGGGATACTGGAAGATGTTATTGAGATTGAAGAAGTTAGTTCTGATAAGGAGAAGGATGAGAAAGAAAAAGAAGAAAAAGGTGAGAAAATGGAGGAAGAAGAGGATAAGGCTCAGGAGACTGTTCCTTCTGCCAATGCTTATAAAGCAGAAGGCTGTTCTCAAAGCCCACGAGAGGAAGCTTAGGAACGACAAGAACAGGGGGAAGCTATGAGTGAGGGGGAAGCCTCACGAGAAGGTGAAGAACTTGAGGAACAAAATTCCGACGATAGTTCAAGTGGTGAGGAGGTAGTTATGCCACTAAAGAAGGAATCAGTGCTCACTCCAACGAAGAGCAGTAGGTTAGTTTTTAAGCGTCCAGTGGAATTGGATGAAGAGATTACCTTACCCTCCACCAAAGAGCCTACATGTGCACCTCCTTTACCAAAACCAATCACACCTCCACTACAATTGATTCCATCACCACCACCATCACCCATACATTCTACTCCACTACCATTAGACACACAGGCTTTATCTCCACATACTTCACATGGTTTTCATGCGTCTGCTAACCCCTTTACTGTTCCTACAGCTACATTTTATTCTCTTCTCACAAAGCTTAATGATTTTCACTCACGTTTCTTTGCTTTCCAAGATGAAGTTCGTGTCTCGTTTGCTTCTATCACTGATCAGCTATCCCAGATAGAGTCCCGTCTTGGTGCCACGCTAGATTCTATTGAAGTGCAGACAAAATATGATGATGAAGAGACTGTTTTTTGATTCCTCCTTCTGCTACCTCATGATCATTACTATTTGTTGTCCTTATCATTTGTCGTTTTGATGTTTAAACAATATTTTTCTTTTTCTCTTTTAAAGTACCATGCTGGGGTACAAAAACAATTTGTATTTTTTTGACATTGCTGTTATCACCACTATCTTTTGCTATTTTTTTCTCTTATTGGTCTATGATTGATTATCTTATGCATATCTTGATTGTTACTATGGTATTTGCTTTGATAAATTTCTTCTTGATTATCCTTCTTTGACTAATGCTAGTGTTAGTGTTGTGAACTGTTTATGAACTCCTTTTTGATTAATGTCAAAAGGGGGAAGAAAAGCAACAAACTTAAGAGGAAACTTGTGAAAATCAAAGTTTCATATACTCTGATTCTACATTCTGTTAAAGAGGATCATACATGTTATGCTCTAGTTTTTGCTTAAGTATGTTTATATGATTATTACTTTGTTTCAGTAAGATTAATTTAGCAAAATTTGATAATTGCTTTGTACTTTTGAATTATTCTAATATGTTTATTTTTGCCCTGATTATATGTTTTAAGTTCTGATATGAATAATTAATGTTTTGTGTTTGATTATTACTAATGTTCTTAAACTAGCAAAGTTTAACACATAGTAATTGATACTTAATATTTGTAGTAAATTATGTTAACAATTTTTTTGAAAATATTTAAAGACACAGGATATAGATCATATACTTTGATAGTATGTTTTTAAATATTAATCTTAGAGTAAACTGTTTAACTTGGATACTTGGTGAATTACATTGTAAAGAATTGATTTACTAAGTTGATAGATAGAGTTGTTGTAATCTCTAGCATGCTCCATTACATTTGTTTTACTCTATTTTACTTAAGTTTGTTTATAAGTTTGTCATCATCAAAAAGGGGGAATTTGTTGGCCCTCTTAGGTTTTGATGATGACTTCACTTTAAATAAACAAACATGTTTTAGAGATTGTTGTGTAGGTCATATATTCGATTTTGCTAAAGTCGTTGATGGTACCTAAAGGACTTGGTTAATGGATGTTGTACGTGTCAAAGTCAAGGTCAAAAGAGTCAGTATAGAAGATCACTTTGGAAGTTAAAATGGATTTAATTTCTAATGTTCCAAAGTTGGTAATCTGATGAAAGTTGCTGATGGAGACAGTGCATTGTTCCCAACGATACAAGTCTGGAGAAATGCATCAGCTAAAAATATTACGTTAGGAATTTATTTTTCTTTTTAGTTGATGTGAATGGTTTAGGAGTTAAGTTTATTGCATAATTAGTCAATTGGCAAAATAAGAGAATTTGGTTGTTTTGTTGAAGAAAGGTTTTATGTAATTGTGTAATTGCCTAACATAATAAGAGAATTTTAAAATCCCGAGTGGTCATGGTTCTTCCTTCTATTAGGCCTAGAAGGTTTCCACGTAAAAATTATTGTCTCCTTTTTGTCTTTTTATTTTTAAGTTTAAGTTTTGTTCACAATTTAATTTCCACAAAAACTGGGCTAAAATTCTTAAAGTTAGAAAACAACAATTCACCCCCCTCTTGTTGCATTCGTCCATCTCTATATATTTCTACACTCACGATCAAGCTAATTCAATATCTCTCGTGATATTCCCAAATTCTCTCAAACTTACCTGCATCAATTGTATTGGTTGTAGAACTCAAATTGAAGCCCTCTTTCTTGGCTTGGACTTACATAAATTCATTGACGGTTCTCATCCCTTGATAGAGGACTTTTTGGTCGTCTCTAAAGCCTCTAATCAAACAAAATCTATAAACACCCTTAACTAAAACTACACAAGTGTAGTGGGAAGTAGGGGGTCGATCCACAGGGAGACGAGTTGCGACACTTAGGGCCTCTTTAGGTGTTGGGATAATATAAGATAGGGGTAGATAATGGTCTAAGCTATGGTCACCATAATGAAAGCAACAAACAAAGAAACATTGGGGTAGGGGCTAACTCGTGTGCAACGGACTTTATATAGTTAAATTAGGGTTTACTTTGGTTTGATAGCAAATGTGTGGATTCAAATACGAAGAGTGATCCAATCCTGGATCGGGCTTGGGATCGCCTCCGAGAATCCCGTTCCCATCACTCTCGTGAGTGAGAACAAGACCTACGGGCAACAAAAATCCAACAACCCGTCAATCCTCTTCTCCTCTCGGAGTAAGAGGGTAAAACTCCCTTTTCATGGGGCGAGCACAGGTTTCGACTCTCGTCGTTCCCCTAACGGAACTCCTCCGATTGAAATAAGGTCGGTTCTCAAGCGGACCCAACTCTCGTTGGTGCCCGGGAAGGAGATCCGAGTGACATCAAATCAATGGGAAGAACTACTCACTTTCGGGGTTCACAATCAAACCAACATCGACCCATTTCTAACCATATTCAATCCATTAACACAAAATGAGTCAACACATAACCTTAAACAACTACTCACTACTCATAATCACAACCAACAAAATCATAAACAACATATAACATAAGTATTCTAACACCAATAACTTCAAATAAACAAGACAAAAGAAAATAATCAAAAACAAATGAGTAATAACATAATTTAACTAATATTAGCAAATAAACAAAATATAACTAAAAATAAATGAGAATAGAATTTACCCATAAAATATGAGAAAGATTGAAGACCAAATAGCAAAAATCTATAAAAACCCAAACTTAAAGCTCTATGAAAATGGTTTGAGACTTTGAAATAATTACTAACAAAAGATAGAAATAATAAAATATAACCAAAATAAACTATAGAAATGAAATGTTGATAGAAGAAATTAAATTAAACCTAAGAAAAATTAAAGAAATAAATTTAGGGTTTAAAGAAGTAAAAAAAAGAAAGGGAAAGAAGAATAAAAAAACGGCTACTGCTTCTATTCCTAATCCATGCTCCCCTGGTCGCTGCCTTCTGTTTTAAAGTATGACATCTTCGAAATTAGGCCTGGAAGCTTAAAATTATAGAATGCCCGTATAGAAAAAATCATTGGAATTGAGGAGCTTAGTTGGTCAGGGGCTTGTACTCTGAAACAGCAGGTCGCATGTTCGAAGCCTCTTAGCAGCATCCTTTTTTTTGCCTTCTGGACATTTTTGTTTATAAGAACGATTGGTTCATCCGTTGAGATCGATCTCCTTCTTTTTTGGCATACCATTTTGGAAATGCTCTATCTCCTTCGTTATAACTCCGAATTCAACGTGTGACCAGTCGTTTCGAAGCTAACGAACCCAACTTTTGTATTCCGTCAAGATTTCCATCAAAATATGAGTGATTTGACCTTTATCGGCACTTAAGTTGTGCTTGCTTTTCACGGTGGGTAGCAATAGGGTGTTCATCAACCCTAAAGATGTAGGGTCTTTAATAACCCTGGATAAAACAATATAGCACAAAAATATGAGAATATAGCCTACCTAATAAACTCCAATGCTAAACTGGGATAACACCATCGGTTGTAGCATTATCTCTTAAAACATGACCAACGACTCTCCTTATGTCTCCCAAAAAATAAGAGGCTTCCTATCTCAATCTCCTTCCCCTCATAAATGATCTCACATGAAAGCCCATAAAAATCCAAAACCCCTTATCGACCTCAAATCCATTCCAACACAAAAATCCATCATCACAACCACAACATAATGTACAAAAATAAAAACCCAAACCCCAAAACTATAAGGCTCATACAATGGAGCTCTTAGATCTCGCAATCCAAGAATCTACTTTGGATGAAAGAGGGTGGGGGCTTATTTTTGGATCAAAATTTTTTAGCTCAATTACATGCAATGGTTGACCAGGGATGATGTGCGAGAATCTAAGTGAGGATAGCTCGGTGGGTTAGGGTACGATAATCTAGTGGAGCCAGAACATAGGGAAAGACAAGAGTAGAGATAGGGATAGAAGTATACCTGTAGATGACGCGACGAAGGAGGAAAGATGATATCAGTTTCATGAACGCTTACTCTCCTTTTGCCTAGCTCCTTCACAGGTTTATGGCTAGCATTCTCTCTTTTTTTTCAATTTTCTTTTTTTTTTTTAATTTTTTTCGGGTGGTATGAAAAGAGAAACAAAAATACAAAAGACATAAAAAAACTAAGTATAAAAACTAATCTAAGAAAGCAATAAAGCTACGTTACGAAAAGCAAAAACTAGACTAACAAGCGTAGACTCCCCCCATGCTTATCTAAAGCATTGTCCCCATTGCTTAACTACGTAGCAAGGGAACAAAAAACATAAGATTTCAGAAGCATACAGATTAGGGAAGTCTAATGTAAAAAGAACTAAAACAAAAATAAAATCTAGCTAAAAGTACGGGTTGCCTCCCGCAAAGCGCTTGTTTTAAGTCAGTAACTCGACGTAGCTCAACCTAGTTAACATCAAGAAACACCAACGGAGCCCTTGTAGGTCCTTCCAAACACATTTACATTGTTTCCTCTTACCTTCGAACCTAGATCATTATCATTTTGGTTCCCCTTGTCACAAACAACATGATCTCTTACTTCAAAAGGCTACACTGTGAGCTCATTAATCAACTTACATTTTTCAAATGAAGCACCTTCCTGTGTTTTTGGAGCTCAAAAACCATCTTCTCCCCACCCACCTCCAACGTTAGTTTACCTCTCTTCACATCAATGATAGCCCCAGCAGTGGCAAGACAAGGTCTACCCAATATGATAGGAGAGCGGGTATCTTCAGGCATGTCCATGACAACAAAATCACATAGGAATACTAGATTCCCCACAAATACTGGGATATCCTTCACAATTCCCTTGGGATGCCTAATACTCCGATCAGCTAGCTGCAGAGTCATGCTAGTCTTGAGTAAGCTGCCCACATTTGGTAGCCTTTGATACACAGGAAAAGGCGTAAGGCTAACACTAGCCCCTAAGTCACACAAAGCATGATCAACAGCTAAACTGCCAATAGAGATAGGGATAGAAAAGCTACCTGGATCATCAAGCTTAGGGGGAAGTTGTTTTAAGATCACCACACTACATTGCTCAGATAAATTTACAACTCCTTTAGTTTTGTTGCGGTTGGTGGTGAGATCCTTCAAGAATCGAGCAAATGATGGAATTTCTGTCACTGCTTGAAGAAAGGGGAACTTCAACTGTATATCTTTCACCAATTGTAGGAACTTCCCATACCTCTTCTCTAACCTTGCCTTAGCTAACCTTTGGGGAAATGGTGCGGGTTGAACGTAAGGTAGCGGGGTAGGTAGAGTTGGCTCAATAGTAGATTGGGGTGGAGTCTCCCTATCGTCAAATTCTTGTGGAACTTGGACCATGGTTAGGGGTGTATCCTCAAGAACTTTACCACTCCTAGTAACAACTGCATTCACTTGTTTCGGTGGATTGCTTGATTCAGGTTGACTAGGGAATTGATTAGGAGCACCCTGCAGCCTAGAAATGTGTTGCCTCATTTGAGCTATTTGTGACTCCATCATATTGCTTTGGGTCTGCAATTGAGTCACCGATGCCTCAAGTTTACTCATATCTTTCCTCAAACTCGTGTTGAATTGATTCTGAGTTGTCATGAATTGGCTTTAAGACGCTATGAATTGGTTCTGAGCGGCCATCATGGCTTCAAAAGCTACTTTCCATTCTTCCTTTTGAGGTGGAGCTTGTTGCATGGAAGGACGATAAGCAGGTTGTTGAGATTTATTTGGAAAGCTTGGCGGGTTGTATTGAGGTCTTGGCATTATCTGATGCGGATTCTGCACATTTGTGGAGGAGTATGAGAGGTAAGAACTTTTCTTGGGATTGTACGAATTGTTGTACAATGCATTTACTCCTTCCGGTGCGGGTGTAGTAGTAGGACAAGCATCAATGTTGTGTGCGCTAGAACTACAAGTCATACACATCATTTGTGTAGGAGTAGGATTTGCGACCTTTTGGAACTCAGTGCTCAGTTTCTCGACCCTTGAAGTTAGCATGCTTATAGCTTTCATCACTTCTCCATCAGGCTTAGTTGATGATTGAGTTGCTGGTTCTCTTTCGTTACCCCATGAAGAGGAGTTTTGAGCAATTGTTTAAAAAAGAGTCAACAGATGATCTTCGGTTTTGAAACTCATATCACCACCACACGCAACATTTATGGTGGACCTGTGCTCTTCATATAGACCAAAGTAGAAGGATTGGATGAGTAGCCACTTAGGAATTTCATGATGAGGGCATTGCCTTTGAAGATCTTTAAACCGTTCCCATGCCTCACAGTAGCTTTCAAAAGGACGCTGCTTGAACGTCTGAATTTCGGATCTCAGTTGGGATGTCTTCCTTGGGGGAAAGAACTTTGTGAGGAATCCAGTTGCTAGCTCTTCCCAAGTTGAGTATTTATTTGGTGGTTCGGACTTGAGCCAAGATTTGGCTTTGTCTCTCAAGCTGAAGGGAAAGAGTCTTAACCAGATAGCATCTTCTGTGACATTTTGAAACAAATTCGCCTCATATATCATAAGAATACAAAATTAAGCACATGAGATAAAATTATAACAATTCACTATTGTAGATCCTAAATCCCACTAAAACTTCATACAAGAAGCGTAGAAATAGCACGGATAAGCGCAAATAATTGCACTTATCAAGTTGACTTTTCATAAATGATGTTTCTTGCTTTGCTTGGGTTGGACTTTTCTCCACCTTTTGGCCTCATATCTTCCTCGACTTTGACCCATGGCTCCTTCAAGCTAGCATGCTTTAAAACTTGAAAATATGTGATCGTTCTGCAAAAACGAGCAACAAACATACTACCCTTTAAAAAAGTGTAAAACCAACCAAATGCGATGGAAACGCACGGAAAGCAATAAATATTATGCCCAAATATAAGGTAAAAAAGAGGTTTATCATCCCTCACCACACAACTCATTACTTCTGATGGAGATACAACTCCCAATCTTGCCAATTTTTACTAATGCCTAAAGTGATCTCTTGATGACTAGAATCTCTTTGCCTCCACATTACGCTTACCCTACCCGTAGTCATGTAAAACAATTACGGTATAGGTTGCGTAAGTCCATAAAATCTCCCTCCCAAAATGTGACCGACTATATGTAGTTGATTAAAACTTTGGTTGATGAGTTATCCTTATTTGGCAAAACCATAGACCCTGAAGATGTTATTGATATAGTACTAATGGTCTTGATGCAACACAGTACAAACTCGTCATTGACGACATACATGCTCGTGACATACCAATTCCATTTTCTGAAATCCATGAAAAATTGCTTAATCATGAATTTTCCCTTCACCAACTTGATAACAACACCTCACTTCATGCTCCTACATCTGCCTATCCCAACCGAACTTCCACAACACCTGCTTCGTACTCCTTCTTTTTGTCCCTTTTCTTGGAGTGTGCCTGTAACACCCCCAAAGTAGGTCAAGTTTTTGAAAACCGTTTTAAGTAAATCTTGAGTCAAAACCTACGCATGAGAGTGTTACCGCCACATCTATTTCTAAGAAAATAAATGTAAGGCTTAACGATTAGGAAAATAACTTAAATAAACTTGAATCCGAAAGACGTCTTACAATGTAGAAAAGACTTAAACGCAAAACTATGTCCATATAGAACTTTAAACTACTAAAGATAAAATAAACTGACGCATGACTCTAATCAAAGCTATAACTCTAGGTGATTCTCACTCCACAATTCCCACGTGATCAACAACCTGCAAAATAAGAATGCAAGGGGAAACAAGGGAAAGCTCCCAAAAATCAGAAAAACTGAGTAATTCCAACTCCATCCCGTAAAACAATTTTAGTTGAAATAATTTAAGAAAACAAACTATAATTGAGTTGAAAATAGTTGTAGAAATTAAAGTAATATAAAGTTGAGTTCAAGATCGATTTTATGAATATAAATCTAATACCACATAAGCCAATTAATTAAGTTGACATTTAATGATGACAACACATATATCCAATTTTTAATTTGAGGGAACGAGAACGCCAGTAGGCCGAGGCTTTACCCCTATACCTACTTCATCAAGAGGTCGTCACCCCAAAATAATTCATCAAGGCCAGCAGAGTAGTCTCAGGTAACCCTAGTGTGCACACCCCTTCTACTTGGATCACAACAAATAGAAGGAAGACCAAAAATCGTATCGAGCATCAAAAATAATAATAATAACCTGTCGGCAGCTATACTAACCAAACAGGGCAACCTGTTCATCACTCTTATACTTGGATCACAACAAATATAAGAGCTTCATTCCCATCGTTACACTTTACGTGATTTAATATATTTTAATAATTAGTCATGAGCACAAAAACATTACATTATACATTTTATGTAAAATGATCATAAATTTTCTCAATAAATATATATCTCAGAAATATCCAACTGAAATCTTATCCAACAAATCACCATTTTAGTATCAATCGGTGACAACAATTAAAATCATAAATATTTCTCTTTCGACTCAAATCGTCTTTTAAAACCATTATTAAAATAATAGTATAACTTCCATAAAATAATAAATAAATATTTTTCTTTCAAATTTAAACCGTATCAAATTTTATTATTAAAATGATAATATCCATTTTATCAAAAACCACAATTATAAATTCAAAGTTTGACAGAAATAATATTTATTATAATTTGAGAATTAAATATATAAAACATAATATCATAAAAAATCATACAACACATTTAAACAAGTTAATATCACTTAGCACATAATACTGACGGGATAATCCTAAATAGATGGACATCGAGAATTACCTTATTATGCGATCCTAGATAAACGTACGCTCCTAGTTATCCTGACTCACGTATCCGCCGTCTACACGATAAAATAAGAGGTCTCGAATTAACACCCGGATCAACCCGAACGAAATAAATAAATTAAAAGACTTTCAATTAAAATATAATTTATTTTAAAAGACAAATTTTAGAATGATAGTTTAGACTTTTAAAGATTAAAGATGGAAGAATAGCTTTTTGGAAACATGACAAGTTTTAAATAATAAAACTAAAAGATTAAGTAAAATAATAAAAAGGAGTAAAAGACAAAATGTCACGAAATGGGTATAAAACACAAACCCATGAAAAACAGAAAAAGAGTTTTGAATAATGATAGATTAAAAGATAAATAAAAAGAAAAAGGAAAATAATTAAAAAGGATTAAAAAAAAAAAAAAGAGAAAAGGGAAAATAAAGAATAAAGAGGTAAAAATGTCATCACTTAGAATGGGTATCAAAACCCCATTTTCACGAAAAAAACAGAGAAAGAAGAAAAGAGAGAGAGAGAGAGAGAAAGAGAGAAGAAGGTGGCTGTGGCTGCCGGCCAGCGGCGCCGGTGACGGCCGTCCCACGCCGGCGATGTCCCGGTGGCCCTCCTCTCGCCGGAAAGCGTATAAACCATTTTTTTTTTGTATTTTTCTTAGATTTTCCAGATTAGAAATTGGAATAAAACACTTTAAAATAAGTGGGATTCATACCTTTAATCTCAATTTTTGTCTTCTTTTTAATTGAAATTCTTTCTCTTTGAACAAACGAGAATGGGGAGTAATTTATGGAAGAAGAGCTTTAAGGGATGGTAAAAATATCTGGTAAAGTTTTAATTTATAGCCTAAAGTAAGATAGTTATTTGTGGGTAGTTTAAGGAGTAGTGGATGATAATGGGAGGGAGTTGAGATGGAGGGTGAGAGGTAACCGTGAATGGAAATAACCGTGAAATGTTTGAAAACCATTTTTCAGTTTTTTTTTTTTTTTTTTCATATATATATTTTAAATTTGTTTATTTTAAAACTTCTAAAAATTTTCTGAATAAAATACGTGGGATTACATACACTCCCCCTTAAAACAAAAGTTCGTCCTCGAACTTAAAGTTAAACTCAGAATATAAACTTGGACGGTAAGATAGACTCGCATCACCCCCCTATTTTAAAAAGTTTCGTCCTCGAAACTCGACGTACCTGATCGAAAAGCTCGGGGTACCGCTTTCTCATGTCAACTTCGGTTTCCCATGTTGCTTCTTCGGTTTGTTGGTTCATCCATAATATCTTAACCAACTTAATTTCTTTGTTCCGGGTACATTTTGTTTTGGTATCAAGGATTTTTACTGGTTTTTCTTCAAAGGTAAGGGTTTCATCAAGTTCAATGGTTTCAGGTTGTATGATATGGGAAGGGTCATGGACATATTTTCGGAGTTGGGATACATGGAAGACATTGTGGACTTTGGCTAGGTTCATAGGTAAGGCTAATCTATAGGCTACTTCCCCAATTCGTTCCAAGACATCATAAGGACCTATAAAACGTGGACTCAATTTACCCTTCCTACCAAATCTCATGACACCCTTGGTTGGTGACACTTTGAGCAAAACTTTTTCACCTACTTCAAACTCTAACGCTCTCCTCCTCTTGTCTGCATACGACTTTTGACGATCTTGCGCGCCTCTCATACGTTCCTGAATCATCTCCACCTTCCTTGTAGTCTCCTCAATCATTTCTGGTCCTAACCCTAACGACTTATTAACATCATTCCAACATATAGGACTCCTACACTTCCTTCCATACAGAGCTTCATAAGGTGCCATTCCTATGCTAGAATGAAAACTGTTATTGTAAGAAAACTCTACATATCTCAGATCATCTTCCCAAGATCCTCCAAAATCCATAACACACGCTCTTAACAAATCCTCAAGAGTCTGAATCGTTCTCTCGGTCTGACCATCTGTTGCTGGATGAAACGCAGTACTGAACTTTAATATCGTGCCAACTGCTTCTTGTAACATCTTCCAAAATTTGGATAGAAATCTCGAGTCTCTATCCGATACGATGTCCTTAGGCACACCATGCAATCTCACTACTTCTTGAAAATATGCATCTGCCATCTGTTGCATTGACCAAGTGTTCTTCATTGCTATGAACCTTGCTGTTTTTGTTAATCGATCCACTATCACCCATATGGCATTCTTCCCTGTTTTCGACCTTGGCAATCCTACTACAAAGTCCATCGAAATCGACTCCCATTTCCATCCAGGTACTTCTAATGGTTGTAACTTTCCCCCGGGCTTCATATGTTGAATTTTCACTTTCTGACACGTTAGGCACTTCGCCACATAGTCCGCAACTTCACGCTTCATGTTTGGCCACCAAAAGTTCTTCTTAAGATCCTTATACATCTTATCACCACCAGGATGTACTGAATACGGGGAATTATGGGCTTCCGTCATAATCTTAGTCTTAAGGTCCTCATCATGCGGTATGCACCATCTTCCTTTATACTTCATTACACCATTTTCATCACTCTCAAACTCAGGTGCCTGGCCATCCTCCTTTAGCTTCTTCAACTTAGTTAGCCAGCTATCTGTAATCTGCTTCACTCTAATTTCCTCAAAAATGTCGGGCTTGACCATTATTCCATTCAACTGAGTATCCACATATCCATGCTCTACTACCTCTAAGTTCATCCTTCGAATCTCTTCACACAATTCATCTGCCAGAATCAATGTATTCATTGTATGACTCGACTTCCTACTCAGAGCATCAGCTACCTTATTTGCCCTTCCTTCACAATAATTCAAATTCAGATCATAATCCTTGATGAGCTCCAACCATCGTCTTTGTCTATTATTCAAATCCCTTTGCGTGTACAAAAACCTCAAACTCTTATGATCAGTATAGATCTTGCACTTTACTCCAAACAAATAATGTCTCCAAATTTTCAATGCAAAGACTACGGCTCCCAACTCTAAGTCGTGTGTAGGGTAATTCTTCTCATGCGGCTTAAGTTGTCGTGAAGCATATGCTACCACTTTTCCATCTTGCATCAACACACAACCTAGTCCATTCTTAGATGCATCCGTATATACCTCATATTCTCCACTTTCATTCGGTAAAGTTAGTACAGGAGCGGAAGTAAGCCTTGTTTTTAACTCTTGAAATGCCGTTTCACACTTCGCGTCCCATTGGAACTTAGTGGTCTTCTTCATTAAGTTAGTCATAGGCTGAGCGATTCTAGAGAAATTCTTCACAAATCTCCTATAGTATCCGGCTAAACCCAAGAAACTTCTCACTTCTGTCACATTAGTTGGTGTAGGCCAATTCATCACTGCTTCAACCTTTGAGGGATCTACTGCTACTCCGTCTTTTGTGATTACATGCCCCAAAAATGTTACTTTTTCTAACCAGAATTCACACTTCGAAAACTTTGCATACAACTTATTTTCTCTTAAGGTCTCCAAAACTTTCCTCAAATGAGCCTCATGCTCCTTTCGATCCTTAGAGTATACCAAGATATCATCAATAAAAACGACTACAAACTTATCCAAATAAGGCTGGAAAGTCCTATTCATAAGATCCATAAAGACAGCAGGCGCATTAGTGAGTCCAAAAGGCATGACCGTGAACTCATAATGACCATACCTTGTTCGAAAAGCTGTTTTGGCTATATCCTCCTCTGAAATTCTTAATTGATGATAACCTGATCTCAAATCTATCTTTGAAGATACTCCTGCGCCCCTAAGTTGATCGAACAAATCTTCAATCCTAGGAAGCGGATATTTATTCTTTACCGTCACACTGTTCAAATCCCTATAATCAATGCATAGTCTCATCGTTCCATCTTTCTTCCTCACAAACAATACTGGGGCTCCCCAAGGTGATACACTCGGTCTTATATACCCTTTATCCAGCAAATCCTCAAGTTGTACCTTTAGCTCTTGCAACTCGGGAGGTGCCATCCTATAAGGTGCCTTAGAGATGGGTCCTGTCCCCGGGACTAAATCAATCTTGAAATCTAACTCTCTCACAGGCGGCATTTCTGGGATTTCATCTGGAAACACATCAACAAACTCCTCGACTACAGGTATCTCTCCTAACTCGTCCTCCTTCATACTCGTGTCCTTTACATGGCACAAATATACGGGGTAGCCTTTCCTAAGATGGGTTTGGAGATTTAAGGCAGAGATAAGCTTGATCTTTGGTGGTTCATAGGTTGTTTCTTGGTAGGTTAGTTTATTTCCCCTAGGGCCTCTAAAGGTGATTCTCTGTTTAGCACAATCGATCTTAGCCTGATACTTCCTTAACCAATCCATCCCGAACCAAATCAAGTCCTTTAAATTAAACTTCGATAAGGTTTACGGTAGTTCGGTTTCGAGATAACAATAGGCATATCTAGGTAAAGGTTCCTACTAAGAAAGGTTTCACCGAGGGTGTGGTTACCTTAGCTTGACATGAGGAAGAAGGTTTAAAGGAATGTTTTTCGATGAAAGATTGAGATAAAAGGAATGTGAAGCACCGAATCAAAGAGTACAAAAGCGGTTTATAGTTTACAAGGAAAGAACCCGTCACAACGGTGGCGTCTGAATCAGCGTCACTCTTACTCATAACGTGGAGTCTCCCATTGAAGTAGCGTCCTCCATTTCCATTGTTTCCATTGTTCTGCGATTGTTGTTGGTGTTGTTTGCTAACCGCTTCGCCTGAGTATTGTTCGACGGTTGTTGTTGAAGTTCGGTTCCTAGTTCCTCCGCCATTGTTGTTATAGCCCTTATTGTGTCCATCCCCCTGTTGATTTCCACCTTGCCTCTTGGGACAAAGTTTGCCTTATGTCCAGCTTCG
Source organism: Amaranthus cruentus (assembly GCA_019425755.1). Classification (NCBI taxonomy): domain Eukaryota; kingdom Viridiplantae; phylum Streptophyta; class Magnoliopsida; order Caryophyllales; family Amaranthaceae; genus Amaranthus; species Amaranthus cruentus. Next base: position 6,688,093 of record CM033456.1, read on the forward strand.
CCACAAGAATAACACTTAATTTGTTCACCACGACACATTATAACCCGAATGACTCTTCTCACATTTCTTACAAACCCAAGCTCTCTGGTTATCATTCCCTTGCTGGTTTCCATTCTGCCTAGGGTTTTGGTAGCTCCTATTGGAATGTCCTCCTCCGTGGTGATTGTTCCTACCATTCCCCCCATTGTTCCCAAAACGAGGTCTTTTATCATTATTTTGACTATCCGTATTACTTTGGTCTTTCCTCTTGTTCCTTCCCAAAACATCTTCTTCTCTTTGTAAGATCCTCTCCATATTACAAGCCTTAGAATAAGCCTCTGCAAGGGTAGATGAGGTACTTCCTCCTAACCTAGTTTGTATTCTGAAAGCTAAACCATCCTCAAACTTTTGTGCCTTAGAAATCTCATCAGGGACCATGTTAGGGCAAAACTTGGCATACTCATTAAACTTCTGGGCATATTCCTTGACACTCATAAACTTTCCTTGGTTTAACCTATTGAATTCACTGCACTTTTGTCTCCTAATATGCTCAGGAAAGAAACGACCTCTAATAGCAACCTTAAAAGAATTCCAGTCAAAGTTTGGTTGGTCACTAATGGTTTGTCCCTCAGTTTCCCACCATGTGTCAGCATCCTCTCGTAGGTAAAATGTAGCTTGGTCAACCTTTTGGGTCTCGGGAGTCCCCTTTAGGTTCATAATTTTTTTCATCCTCAGATTGAATCAGAATGGGTATAGTGTAGGTTGCAACTATCATTCTCCAATAACTCACTAATCGTCCTCGTAGACATAAGAATTCCTGGATCACTTATAGAGCCACTTAGCCACTTAGTCATCTTTACCATTTTCTATTCTAGGTACTCTCAAGGCTAAGGCTAACCACTTTGCCGTGCTTACCATCTCTAGGTACTCTCCAGCTTTGTCTCCGCTTTCTTAAGTATGTCATTATACTCTTTCTTAGCTCGGCTGAAGGACCTACATCGCTAAGGTCTTAATGAGGACATCCCGCTAAGGAGTGTTATATCGAGTGCGTAATACTTATTCAGGGCAATTCTCCATGCATATCGAGGCGCACATAGGAGGAATGGGTTCTCCGCTTTATGGAAAGTTGATATGGTGCATCATGGAAGTTCCTAACACTTTTCCTAGCAACAAACGAGGCATCTAAAACAACAAAAGACAACAAAACCGAAAATACAATTAAGAGAAACACATACTACTACTAAGTACGTGAAAGTACTTCAAAACAATAAGCCCGTTGTCCCCACTCTCATAATTTATTTTAATTCACTTAAATTATTCAAAACACTTATACATCTTACCATTTACCCTATTTAAATTTAAGCTTTTATAAACTTAAGATCCTAAACAACTCTAAACTTTGACTAAAACGAACCTAAGCTCTGATACCACTTTGTAACACCCCCAAAGTAGGTCAAGTTTTTGAAAACCGTTTTAAGTAAATCTTGAGTCAAAACCTACGCATGAGAGTGTTACCGCCACATCTATTTCTAAGAAAATAAATGTAAGGCTTAACGATTAGGAAAATAACTTAAATAAACTTGAATCCGAAAGACGTCTTACAATGTAGAAAAGACTTAAACGCAAAACTATGTCCATATAGAACTTTAAACTACTAAAGATAAAATAAACTGACGCATGACTCTAATCAAAGCTATAACTCTAGGTGATTCTCACTCCACAATTCCCACGTGATCAACAACCTGCAAAATAAGAATGCAAGGGGAAACAAGGGAAAGCTCCCAAAAATCAGAAAAACTGAGTAATTCCAACTCCATCCCGTAAAACAATTTTAGTTGAAATAATTTAAGAAAACAAACTATAATTGAGTTGAAAATAGATTTTATGAATATAAATCTAATACCACATAAGCCAATTAATTAAGTTGACATTTAATGATGACAACACATATATCCAATTTTTAATTTGAGGGAACGAGAACGCCAGTAGGCCGAGGCTTTACCCCTATACCTACTTCATCAAGAGGTCGTCACCCCAAAATAATTCATCAAGGCCAGCAGAGTAGTCTCAGGTAACCCTAGTGTGCACACCCCTTCTACTTGGATCACAACAAATATAAGAGCTTCATTCCCATCGTTACACTTTACGTGATTTAATATATTTTAATAATTAGTCATGAGCACAAAAACATTACATTATAAAAAAAAAATTTTATGTTCATAAATTTTCTCAATAAATATATATTTCAGAAATATCCAACTGAAATCTTATCCAACAAATCACCATTTTAGTATCAATTAGTGACAACAACAATTAAATCATAAATATTTCTCTTTCGACTCAAATCGTCTTTTAAAACCATTATTAAAATAATAGTATAACTTCCATAAAATAATAAATAAATATTTTTTTTTTCAAATTTAAACCGTATCAAATTTTATTATTAAAATGATAATATCCATTTTATCAAAAACCACAATTATAAATTCAAAGTTTGACAGAAATAATATTTATTATAATTTGAGAATTAAATATATAAAACATAATATCACAAAAATCATACAACACATTTAAACAAGTTAATATCACTTAGCACATAATACTAACGGGATAATCCTAAATAGATGGACATCGAGAATTACCTTGTCACGCGATCTTAGAAAAACGTACGCTCCTAGTTATCCTGACTCACGTATCCGCCGTCTACACGATAAAATAAGAGGTCTCGAATTAACACCCGGATCAACCCGAACGAAATAAATAAATTAAAAGACTTTCAATTAAAATATAATTTATTTTAAAAGATAAATAAAAAGAAAAAGGAAAATAATTAAAAAGGATTAAAAAAAAAAAAGAGAAAAGGGAAAATAAAGAATAAAGAGGTAAAAATGTCATCACTTAGAATGGGTATCAAAACCCCATTTTCACGAAAAAAACAGAGAAAGAAGAAAAGAGAGAGAGAGAGAGAGAAAGAGAGAAGAAGGTGGCTGTGGCTGCCGGCCAGCGGCGCCGGTGACGGCCGTCCCACGCCGGCGATGTCCCGGTGGCCCTCCTCTCGCCGGAAAGCGTATAAACCATTTTTTTTTTTGTATTTTTCTTAGATTTTCCAGATTAGAAATTGGAATAAAACACTTTAAAATAAGTGGGATTCATACCTTTAATCTCAATTTCTGTCTTCTTTTTAATTGAAATTCTTTCTCTTTGAACAAAGGAGAATGGGGAGTAATTTATGGAAGAAGAGCTTTAAGGGATGGTAAAAATATCTGGTAAAGTTTTAATTTATAGCCTAAAGTAAGATAGTTATTTGTGGGTAGTTTAAGGAGTAGTGGATGATAATGGGAGGGAGTTGAGATGGAGGGTGAGAGGTAACCGTGAATGGAAATAACCGTGAAATGTTTGAAAACCATTTTTCAGTTTTTTTTTTTTTTCATATATATATTTTAAATTTGTTTATTTTAAAACTTCTAAAAATTTTCTGAATAAAATACGTGGGATTACAGTGCCAATGGTATCTTACTAAGGGCCATTAACTCTATAATTGTCTCTCTAATAAACAAAATTTCCACTACATTCTTTTCACCTCCTCGTGCGCCTACTACTACTACTGCACATCCATAGGCTCACATGGCAATATACCCAACCACCTCGTCCAACTCTTAGCTCCTTGATTGACAAATGATCTTGCCACACTCTCACTTCTTTTCGTTCTTTTCTCAGAATATGTCCATGCTATCTTACTAAGGGCCATTATCTCTCTAATTGTCCCTCTGTTAAACAACATTTCCACTGCATTCTTTTCACCTCCTCATATGCCTACTACTACTGCACGTCCACAGGCTCACATGGCAACATACCCAACCACCTCGTCGAAATCTTGGCTCCTTGATAATAGAGCCTCTCATCATGTTACAAATGATCTTGCCACACTCTCACTTCATGCCATCTATGATGGTACTGAAGAACTTATCCTAGGTGATGGTTCCTTTTTACCTTTTTCTCACATTGATTCTTTAAATCTTTGATTTTCTTTGCATACTTTTGATTTAACTAATGTTCTATGTGTACTTTCCATTAATTTCTCGTAACATTATCTCATTAGCTAAGTTATGTAGTGACAATCCCATTCTCGTAAAAAACATCATTCTTTTTTTGTTATCAAGGCCAAGGACTCCCTCAAGCCTCTTCATGATCATCTATGAATAACACAATTTTACTCCTAAGTGGCTTATGTCCATCACAATACTACTTCATTTCATGGCATCACCGATTAGGACACCCGTCCTCTACCGCTTTACTTCATTTACGCAATTTTATTCCTAGTTTAAAATCTTATTCTTAATTTGTTCCTTGTATCTCTTGTGATGCTAATAAAAGCCATTTGACATACCTCAAACAACTAATTGACATAACTCAAATACCTACTTTCCCAAACTCATATTAAATATATCTCAAACACCTACTTGACAACCCCAAATACATACTTGGTAAACCCCGAATACTTACTAAATGTGTATCTAATCCTTATTTGACATACCTTAAACACCAACTAGGCATATACCTAATTGGTATATACCAAATACCTACATGATGTATCTCAAACACCTATTTGATAACCCCAAATACCTACTCGGTATACTCCAAATACCTGCTTTGTATGTCTCAAACCCCTTTTTGATATTACTTGACAACCCCAAATACCTACTAGTGTACGTCAAATTTCTACTTGACATACCCCAAATACCTACTTATATTTATCAATCCCTACTTGGTATAGGCTAGATCTGTACTTGATATACTTTAAGCCCCACCATAGTGATGTTTAAAAGAAAACTAATTAACATTTTTCAATTAATCATCTTTTTTGAGTTGGGCCTCCTGAGAGTCATCTCTTAATTAGAGACGGTCTCTCATGAAAGTTATACTGATGACCATTTAATGTAAGTTTATTAGCTCATGTTCACATAAATTCTTATATTATATGAGACGGTCTCATTGTGAGATGTGTCTCATATATGGGTTAAATAGTCAATGACACACGTTAGAAACATATAAACTTTTTGTTTTGAGATCATTTAACTGAGAAATAGTCTTTCACATGTGTAACTCTATTTGTTTATTAGTATTTAGTATTGAACTCCAAGATTGGTTTATTCACGTCCCTTGGTATTTAAAAGAGTGATGTAAAATACTACTCCCTCCATTTCAGTTGACTAGTCCCATTTGACTTTTCACGGATTTTAAGGGTTGAGTGGGGTCCATTAAAAAGGTGGTAGTTGGGTATTTTAATTAATTAAATTAATTGTAAAGGTGGTAGTGGAGTATTGAGAATTGGAAAAGTGGGGGTATTTAGGTAAGAAAAGGTTAGCCAAAAAAGGAAATGGGACAAGTAGTATGAAAATGCCAAAAAAAAAATGGGACAAGTAAACTGAAACGGAGGGAGTATTATAAGTTTCTAGAAACAATTTTTAGTGTGCACCAATTTGAATGTTAATTCTCACGCAAATAACAATTTTTTTATAATTATCATTACTTACGGAGAAAGTCATATATTGACCTGATTTACAATATTTTAGTTTGCTTCTAATCTTAAAAAGTATTAAAATAGTAATTATTTTTACTTGACAAGTAGAGCCAAGTATGACCATTGGGAAATACTCTCTTCTATTCTGGATCCCTTTAACATCATTTGGTTTTTCAACACTATTCATCAATCACTCTTATTATGTGTATTGTTTTTATTCTATAACAGTTAAAATATAGTCAAATGGGATCTTGTTTAATTAGTTTTATTATAAATTTTATTAATATCAATCTTTTATAATTTTTAATAAATGCAATTAAATATATTTAAGATTAAAATAATCCATTGGTAAATATGATAGAATCAAATGGAACATTTAAAGTGAATAGTAGGAAGTAGTTGCTATCAGGGGCGGTTCTGGGGCCGTGTGAGATGCTGAACCGCACAAGGCCCCCGAACGTAAAGGGCCTCGTATTAAAAAATTATTGTAGAATAACATACTATTATAGTAGAGTAGTTGGTAAGAGTTTTACTTAATGTATCAATGATCATATGTTCAAAACCCTATTGATTACATTTTTCTCTCCTTTTTTTATCTCTTTCCAAAACAACTCTTAACCTTCCAAATATTACTTTCCAAATATTTTTTCTTACCTTATTTAATGTTTATACATTCATCAAATATCAATTTATTACTAATTTTTTCTCTTTCATTTTAACATTAGAGAAAAAAGTTTAATTTTTAACAACTTAATTTAAGTTTCAGAAATATAAATTGTATTGAACTTTTATTTTGTTATTTTTTTTAATTATAAAGTGCCCCAATTTTAGAAATCTATAAAAAATAGAAATCTATAAAAAATAAATAGGGCCTCAGAATGGAATTGTTTAAATATTATAAGGAGGTACTTCCTCCATCTATAATACTTGCTACATTTAACTTTTTTACGCAATTCAATGTGCTGTTTTGCTCATTTATATGTCGAGTAATACACATTTAAAAATTATAAAAAGTTTATATTATGAAAGTATGCGATTAGACGATTCAAATAAGATCCCACTTGACTATATTATTATTTATATATTAACCGTAATATATAAAATAAGCTTAAATGATGAATAATGCCCAAAAACAAAATGTAGCAAGTATTTCAGAACAAAGAAAGTAGATATTACAAAATATGGATGAGTAAAACCATAAAAGAAAATCCTAATCAATAACGGTTATTTGCAAATAACCACAAAATGACAAAATACATAATATTGAAATAAACAAAATAAAAAAAGATAAAATAAAAATCTTAAAAGTCCTCCTATAAAATGAAGACACATAAGGGTGATTTACTACTTTGATAAATAACCGTTATTTACCTATACATAAAACTGAAAATGTGATCTATTGCCAACCCAAAAAGTTATTGAGCACATAAACTAAGACAAGTGAAAAAGGATAGAGGGCATAAGCCAAAATAGCAGTCCATAGTGGGAAAATTGTACGGAAACTGGCAAGATTACCCATTATGAAGCATACCAAGAATATGATTAGCACTTCTGATGAGAAATCCCATGTTAATCCTCTTACATAAACTAATGCCAAAAACGTTGATAAACTAACCAGGCAGTTCTTTGTCACTTCTGCATATAGCTGTACCAACAAACATAAAACATTTTATTCATCATCAAACTTTCATAGAATAAAATTATAAAAAGTTATTAATTTTATATAAATATGCAAATAAACGATTCAAATAAGATCCCGCTTAGCCATATTTTTATTTACACATTAGCGACAATGTATAAAATAAGTTTAAAAGATAAATAGTTTCAATTATAGTAACGTAGCAAGTATTCCAGAACGTAGGAGGAAGTATATATTTTATTTTTGTATTTATTTTTTAATAACTTTATACTTTCTTCGTTCCATTATACTTGCTACATTTGACTTTTTGCGCAATCTAATGCGTTATTTTGATCATTTATATATTGAATTATGCACGTCTAAAAATTATAAAAAATTCATATCATTAACACTAAGGTTCATCTTAAGTATATTTTTTCTTACACATTAACCGCAATATATAAAATTAACTTGAACAATGATTAGTGTCGATAACGAAAATGTAGCGAAGGAGGAAGTATAATTACAAAAAAAGTATTGGAAACAAACCTCGCAGAAGGCAAGAGAAGCGGATCTTCTCTTCTTCTTGGAAGCAAAATAGATGACTTGAAAAGCTCCACCAGAGTTAATAATAAGAGGCAAAACAAGAAAGGATATAAAGAAGGATGGAATTGTTGTTGCATCTGAGAAGTTTTCGACAACATCTATTAATGGATGTGCAATGGCTGCTGTTATTATTGCACCTGCCACTAGTAGTAATATTCCTTTTATTGTTGTTAGTTTTGTATTCTCTATTTTTTCTCCTTCTTCTTCCCAAAAATCACCCAATAAGAAATGCTCCTTTTCTGCTTCCTGCAATTTTTTATTAATTTTACAACATATTTTACAAATGTTTTTAAATATTTGGTTAACCGTTTAATTGATTCTTTAACATGATATTCAAAACCTAATTAATGAAAAGTCATAAGTTCAAATCTCATTCATCTGTCATTTTAAATGCAATATTTAAAGTTAAATAATATAGAGAGAGCATGAATTGAATCTACACTTTTGGTCTGACGGACTATAGTTGGCATTAAAAGACATCTATTAGGGCATGTTTGTATTGGGTGTAAATATTTAAGGGAGTAAAAAAAGTCAAACTAGTGAAATGAAAGCAAGTAGAGATGCATTTGAAATAGTTGAGATAGTTGTGAATAAGGTAAAATGAGTATAAAATAAAAATAATGAAGGAAAAGAAAATAATTTCCCGTATTATGGAGGTAATACATTCCCCCACCCTCCCCTAGGATAAATATTTACCCCATAAAATTGAGAACTCCATTCATTTTTCATTACTTTGCAACAATTCTTCCACCTCAACAACAATCAAATTTCACTAATTTCTCATTTATCAACTTCATTTTCTTACTATGACTTTTTTTACTCCCCCAACCAATACAAGCATGCATTTAATATTATTCTATAATAGTTGGCTTTAAAAGTCAACTACCACAATCATGTAATTTCAAATGTTTATTATATTAAAATGAAATCAAATACATTTGATTTTCCTATTAGTTAAAGTATGATCCCAAAAATATTAAAATAAAAATAGCTATAAGAAGTGAAAAACAAAAAGTCCAATAAAGAAGTCACTCACCTCATCAACTGCATCTATGTATTTAATATTGTCAGTAGATTCATGAGGAGAACGGTCACGTTTGAGAAAACCAGAAAGTAGCTTTGAAATTCCATTTTTGAACTCATCAAAATCTATTTTACCATCACGTCGTTCTGTGTCAAATTCTTGAAGTACCTTATGAACTATATCATCAGTCCCCACACTCATCCCTTCTAAATGCATCCCGATCACAAATGCTTTTAGCTCCCCTTCTGAAAGAGCACCATCCCCATCCTGATCAATTGCTTCGTATATCCTGTCACACGTCAAACGATAAATAAAACCGAATTAAAAATCATGAATAGCAGTAACGTATTAAAGTAAATTACTAAAACTCCGGCCAAGTTTTGTTTTTAAAAAGAACCCAAAAATTTTAGTTTTCATTATTTCAAATTGACTTGTGTAAGTATATATAACATATTTTGGCGTCTGAACCATCGGGCTCAAACTTTTGGTTGAGATGGTTTCTTGACACGGTATCAGAGCCAATATGACAAGAGATCACGGGTTCGAATCTCTACCATCCCTCATCATTAAAAGTGAAATATTCAGCCTCTATGTGCATCCACACTTTTAGCCCAATGAGCTCTAGTGTGAGAGAATGTGTAAGTATATAACATATTCTGGGGCCCCAACCATCAGTTTAAGCTTTTGGTTGAGATGGTTCCTTGACAACTTGTACAAGTTAAATATCACAAAAATAATCTCATGTCACTGTCGATACTAACTAAAAAGGGTGATATATGTCATCCATATCTCGTCTACAAAGTTTGACATTATGAAATACTTGCTACATCACGGTTATTGACACTATTCATCGCTCAAGCTTATTTTATATCAAATGAGATCTTGTTTGAGTCGTCTAAACGCATACTTTCATAAAATTGACTTTTATAATTTTTTTTAAAGTACCAGATTGCATAACAAGTCAATCCGCCTATGCTCTGATGTAAAGGTGTTTAAAACAGACCCATCAATCTGATATTTACCCGTTGTAATCGAATTCGACTTTGAGTTAATTTAAAAATCAATTTAAAATTACGTAAATACCAACCAATAGATAAATTAAGGAGTCGTTTGGTTGACGTAGGAATTAAATTTCTATGGGAAGTTGTAATTCATTGGAATTTACTTCCTTTGTCAATTTCCTAGGAAATACTTATTTTTGTTTGTTTGACAATAGGAATTTTTATTTCCATGGGAATTGTAAATAACCAAGGGGGGTATATGGTAATCTAATTCCTATGTCTCATAGGAATTAACTTCCCTTGGATTTTATAATTCCTAGGAATTTTAGTTTTTTTGGCAACCAAACAAATTACCATAATACTATTTCCTAGGAATTTAAAATTCCAATGTTAATAGTGGGTAACCAAACAAGCGAGCGACATATCCCTATACATATGTTTGTTTGTAACTTGTTAACATAAAATGAATGAATAAGAGATAAGATAGTTGTATTGGAAACTAACTTTGCTAGAACATCCATGTTAGGGCTACCGTCATGATTGCAAAGTCGTCCAAGAGCATGTTGTTTCAGATGTTTAAGAAATCCTGTCATGACCCGCTTATGTTTCACATAATCCAGTCTCCTCGCTTGAACCCATGGTTGGAAAATCTGTCACATTTATGGACTTCAATTAGACGTACTAATTAATACAATATTTGGATTATAATTTTTGAGAAAAGTAGTTCTGGTTTATACAGGAGGGAAGAAAGATCAGAGTTTTTCCTCTAAATCGTTCTATAAAGAGATTAAGACCTTAACAAAAATCATTCACCTAATCCCTTAAAATCCCTCCTTTCAAATCCATAATCTTCCTTTTGTCATCCAAACAAGAGATTTTGCATTTTTTCTAATAAATGTCATGTTTGAGAACGATGATTTCCTTTGTAAATTGGAAATTACTGTTTGGCAAATCAAAAATTTTCAAATTTGTTAAGGTATTAGAGCTAAGAATTTTCACTTTAACTATAATAATAAGCTGATGGTTGAGGCCCAAGAATATGTTGTATAGTCTTACAAAGTTTTTGTTTGATGAAGCTCTATGATGATATGATACACCATAATGTATGTTTCATTTATCATCGTCTTGAATGAGACCGTCTCATGGTGAGACGATCTCAAAACAAGAAGCTTATAATAAGCTAAAAGTTGCTATTATTGGGCTATTTAACCCAAGTATGAGGCATGTCTCATACAACAATTTGCGTTCATTTATTGGTAAAGGATGTATTTTTTTCAAAATAATAATCCTGGAAAAATTATTACTTCCTTTGTTCTGTTTTACTTGCTACAAATGAATGATCACACATATTAAGGAAGTATTGTGAAATTATTAGGAGCATGTGGGGGTTGCTTTTTAGGGATTTTTTAAATATTATTTGATGAAAAATGAAAAAGAAAAATATGTTTTTAGATGATTGGGAATATATAAATATTAAATAATAGTAGATATAAAAGTTAATGAGGTATAGAGTAGAATAAAAATAAAAGTAGGTGGAACTTTAAATGATTGGTTTTTTACTAAAAATGAAAATGTAGCTAGTAATATGAAACTTCCCAAAATAGAAAATTTAGCGAGTAATATGAAACGAAGGAAGTATATTTTGTGGAGTATGACAGATTGACTTTTTGAAATATAATTACCTGATAAAGACAATAGCTAATGAGCATAAGAATAGACATAATGAGGGCAATCAAAACAGCCAAATTTCTTCCTGAGCTTGAATGGAGATGCTTTTGCAATTGAACAATAAAGAGAGGTATTATAGAAAGAGTCATAATCCTAGCAGCATAACTGGTCCATATGTCAGTAGCAACACCAGAATCTGAAGAATAAACCAATAAAACAAACAAAAAATAATTAATGTATAATTTGAATATATGTTGTCAGTTAACATCATTGACTGGTCATAGATCTGCTCGTTACATACCTACTAAATTAAATCCTTTAGTGTCGGTTTCATCACGAGCTCGATAACAATCAAGATCACACTTTCCGATTAGAACACAAGTACCCCATATTAGAGTCAATGTCATGACTGCAGAACCAGCTAGTAATCCCACACCAATTGATAAATGCTCTTGTGCTGTTGCAATACTTCCATTAAGACCAGTTGCTGCATAAGGTCACACAAATTAGAGCAATCACAATCTTCACACATAAATTCTATTGCTACTCAAACCCACCTTTGCCTTACCACACCAAAATTAAGCGAGTCGACTCAAAATTTGACCTCGCCTTAAATCATCTCGATCAGGTGTGTTCAATGCGCCAGACCTCTATTCTATTTGAGCCTTTATCCGGCTCGTTTTTAGAAGGATTTTGTAAGGGTCGGACTGAAAATAGGCCCGGAAAAAAGCAAGCTTTACTATAACTAAAATACAACGGGAATAACGGTCAGAAACGAGCTTTTTGAATAGAATAATTGATAGATAATTTAATTATTATAAATGACATTACCAATAAAGATTATTAACTTTTCTAAAGTTCAATTATTATAAATAATATTTTAATTGTTATAAATTCATCAACTGAAATTATAATTATTTTAAATAATAAAAACGAGCCAGATGGGGCTTGACCAGCCTTTCATAACTCAGCCCATAGATATAAAACCCATTTAAGTTTAAAGGGCCCATATCTAATACGACACATATATATTTAAGCCGAATCCAACCCAACCCTCATTTAACCCATTAAACACCCCTAATCTTGATTTCTAGATGGCCTTGCCCTTGACTATATTAGTTTACACTAAATCAAAATCAATTTATTACCTTTTTAATCTAGTACATCAATTGCTATATTCTATTTATGTTTTTTTTTCCAATTACTAATTTAAATCATATATTTCTCTAATATTAGATTTATTTTAATTCATTCACTTGTTACCTTCATGAAATTATTTGTGAAAGTTGGTCAGATTACAAGTAGAGGTGTTCATTAAGGTTATTAGGTTGATATCGGGTTAAATGTTTCAGATCGATTCCAAATTAACTCTTATGTCCATATAATCTTTTACATAATTATAAATCCATTTTAAAATAAATCAAAGACGAGTTCGATTATTATAAAATTATAAATGCCAAATCGACTTGTCTAGTTTTAACTCCTCTAATTACAAGTATATGGAGTAGGAAAAAAGTTTAAGAATAAATTCGATTCGAGTTCACTCAACCTAAATAAACATTTGTGAGGTTATTTTTATTAGATAGCGAGTGAATAAAGCGAATTGAGGGCCCATACTTGGAAAATTGATGGATGAGGAGGGAGAGGAATTTTGTAGACTTGTACAGTTGTACTGGCTTTATATATATTACTTCCTCTGTTCCTAATGTTCTTTCCATTTAGAATATTTTATTTTGAAAAGAGAATTTTGATTAAGACTTTTAAGACATATGTAGAAGACAAAATATATCCATGTGAGATCTCGTTAGGTTCGTCTTAATGTATACTTTTTTATTATATATTTTTTATAATTTTTTATAATGCGTATTTAGAGATATTTAGGCTCAAAATTTACTTTGAAAACTGTACAAAAAATATGGGAAGAATATTTGGAAACGGAGGGAGTACTCTATAAAGAGAAAATGACTTGTGTTTTTAAGTAAAATTTGCTATTAAATAAATAATATATGGATGAAATTAAGGAGAATTAAAATACATATTTGATATTTTGGAAAAAGTAATTTAATATTATTAAAAATAAAAAGAATGTATAATTAAAAAGACAATTTCAAATGAAAATGGCTAAATAAGAGGGTAGGAGAAATTATCATTATCATAACCAGTATTTTTCGTTTATAGACAAATTATGATCAGGGTCTAGGGAAGGAACAGGGTCGACCCTAGATGTTTTGGGGCCTTAGGCGAAATAGCATGTTGGAGCCCTTTTTCTTTTGTAATTTATAACTTATATGGACCTTCTACAACCATTAATTTTGATATTTTGATATGGGGCCCTGGGCGACAACCCCTATTGCCCATTCTTAGGGCCCGCCCTAGGAAGGAAGATAGACGGTAGGAGAACACTTAGTATATTTCAAATTTGATTTTTGTTTTTTTTTTCCAAATAATATTCTCAATTCACTAAAAATTATTCAGTACAAACACAAGAAACTAAGATGTGATTGAGGAGATATGTTCATTCAGGTATGTGTTCAATCAGGTATATTAGATTGTCCGGATGTCTAGTTTTTTTTTTCTTTTTTTTTGAATTGTAGTTTTTTTTGTTTTATTACTCGTGTTATAGTGAATTTCCTATATTTTATAACTCATATTTTCTCACTCAAAATGTTAAATTTTAATTTTTGGAAATTATTTCAGAAAGTGGAGAAATAAATACGGAGCAATAATCTCAATTGGAGAAAGGAGTATTTATTTTCAGTTAGAGGGTTTTGCACTATATCTGTCCCAGTTGAGAAGAGTATGGGTATGAATTTAATGAGTAGTGGGGTAGATACCGGTAAGAAAAATTCTACCTGTCATGGGTATTGGCTAGCTAGTTGGTAAGTATGAGGTCTTACCCGCCCCCTATTCACCCTTCCGCCTCATACCCACTTAGTTTGACCCGCCTCATACCTGTTCGCCCTAGCTATATATACAAGGTATTACATTAAATCTCTTTTTTATATTTTTGTTAAATATTATTGATAAAATTAAAGATATTACTTTAATTGTATTACATTGCAATATATTTTATTTAAAATTTGAGTTGATGGGATATATCTGGTTGACCATAATGAAAACTTCGAACAAAATGTGAGACGGGATATATCTGGTCGACCATAATGAATATTAAAATTTACAAGTAGTGGAAGGACATATCGTCCGTACTTAATTTAAGTTTACCATCCCTATATTAAGGTTACTTTCATACTCCCTCCGTCCCATATAGTTTGAAATAAAAAGAAAGTTGTTTTTTAAAAAAAGATAGATAATGATAATAAATGAAGAGAGAGAATGAATTGTGTGGTTTAAATTAAAAGAGAGTTAAAATATATGGATGTGATTAAAAGAAAGTGATGGGTCATAGTCCAAAAATAGAAATGATGCAAATTAAGTGTGACAAACCCAAAATAAAAAATGCTGCAAATCAAATGAAACGGAGGGAGTATATTTTTCAATAATTTAAAAATCAATTCAATATTAATTAACCCAGGTGCACACGAAATTAGAAATCTAGATTAGACCATGTGTGAAATGATACTAATATTAGATCTTGATAATTCGTTATATAATCTCATTGACACAAGCTCGGACCCACAAACCCACGAGCCAAGAGCGTTACTTGCACATACAGTTAGTCAGGTTGATTGTTTTCCAAAACTAGATAGTAATAGGAAAATTAGCTCACCCATTGTATATACAAGTCAACAACTCACAATTTTTTTTATGTGAAATCTTGTCTTACATGTAAAGTATTACCAACAACTAACACTACGAATACTTTGGAAGATGGTAAAAAAAAAAAAAAAAAATTACCAAGAATGATGATGCCTTCAGGAAGAGAAGCAATGACAGGAAGGAGGGAACCACCAATAACACCAGGACCCAAAATTTCCAATAAAAGCTCACAACCATTTGACAAATAAGTAGCACCTGAAAACATCATATATCCATATACCACTATCAAGAATGAATTACCCAAGGCTGTACTTGTACATGGCAAGAACCCATATGTTTCCTTACAACTTTCTTCTTCCTCCACTTCATTATTATTGCCTTCTACCCTGCTGGAAATCACCAGAATCAACACACAAAACATCAACACATACCTAATCATGATTTTCATGGCGGATGTTATATTTTTGTTGTTGTTATTGCTATCAATATGTGTGGGGAGTTGAGAATCAATGGCTTAAGTATGTGTGGTGCTCATACTTCTTATATATAGAGCCTCACTATTACCATTCCTCACGTTTTACGCATATGCTGGTTTTTTTTTTTTTTAAGAAAAATTTTCCAGTATAATCTTTTCCTTATTTTCCTACAATAATACCATCTTTTGATTAACTACAAATAATACCAACTTAAGGGTGTCTTTTCCTAGAATGTCCATAACATGTTAAAAATCAAATTATAGGAGATTATATGACAAAAAAATCGGTCAATTAGCTAATAAATTAAAGTTGGTATTATTCTAGGAAAAAACTTTTTAAGTTAGTGTTATTCATGATTAATCAAAAATTGTTATTTTTATAGCGAAATTAACGAAAGACTGTATTATTCACGCTAATTTTTTTTATTGAGGTTTCAATCATGGTTTTAATTAATTTTATTGTTGAGATAGTCAATAGCTGGAATTATAAGTCTACGTAATTGTTACGAGTTTGTATTTACTCTATTCATTAATTGATGTGTCTTTTAATAATATATGCAATTCTTGGAAGATTGATAAATTTTAAAGAAAAAGACAAATAAGTACTAGTGAAGGAAAATAATAGGTAATTGATGATATTTAAATAGTGAGGATTTATTTGGAAAATGGTTGCTAGCTAGTTTGACCGGATGGGATTATTGATTAAAATGTTGTTTTGATCCAATTGTTATTGAAATATTTGATGACATATTGAAATTATTAGTAGTTGTTGTTTTGTATAGAGGAAAAATGTTTCTAGTAGTAGCTTTTCATTTATACTTTTAAGCTAGACTTAGTAGTTATTTATAAAACATTTCTTGGATTTTTCGTTAAGTCTAATGTTAATTAAAAAGTTAATTTATCAAACACTTTTAGAATAAATTTGTAGGAATGATTAAAATTGAATTATAAATCATTTTCAAATATAGAAACTTTGAAAAATTAGAAGCAAATATTTTATCCACAAGGTTACCTAATTGAAGGAATAATTTTAAGTAGAATATTTATCGTAAGGTTAACAGAATAGTAGCATTTACCTTAGATAAGTGTGAGTTTTTTAATCAAATAATGTTATATCAGAGTGATAAATGGAGTAGTATTTTGCATCCATCTATAATTCTAACCTGTTTTGTGGACTTGCCTTAATCCCCGTGAAATGTGAAATGACTAGCTCGAATTAGGATTAATGTGGGGTATCATTAAAAAGTCAAAGACCCGTATAGCAATATAAGATGTCATATGGAGTATTTGGTAAAATAATCTATGTGAAAGTGATATTATTATTACAAGGATTATACCCGTGCTATGCACGGTTTTTGTTTAAAATTTTTATATTAATACTTACTACTCTCTCCGTTTCCAAATATTCTTCCCATACTTTTTGCACAGTTTTCAAAGTAAATTTTGAGTCTAAATATCTCTAAATACGCATCATAAAAAATTATAAAAAATATATAATACTTCCTCCTATTCACCTTAAGTGTCCCATTTGCTTTTTGGGCACTGTTCATCTCTTACTTTTAATTTGCATTTTATTATCAACCCATAAGTTAAAATATAGTCAAGTAAGATCTTGTTTGATTCGTTTCAATACAAAGATTATTTATATCAACTTTCCATAATTTTTAATTATACACAATTAGAGATATTAATGATTGAATAAGTGCATTGGATAGAGTGCATAAAGCAAATGGGACACTTGTGGTGAATAGGAGGGAGTAAAAAAGTATACATTAAGACAAATCTAACGAGATCTCATATGGATATATTTTGTCTTCTATATATGCCTTAAAAATATTAATCCAATTTCTCTTTCCAAAATAGAATATTCTAAATGGGAAGAACATTAGAAAACAGAGGGAGTATTAAGCAATATTTATTAATTGATTATTATTATTAAGAATACATACATATTATGAAGTGACACTTGGAACAAATGCTTATATAAAATGACAAATACACAAATACTTATGGAAGTGACACTTGGAACAAATGCTATTATAGAGTGACAAGTGGTTAAATGTTTCTGAATTAATATCATACATTATAATAAAAAGCTTGGAAAATTCCAAATGTCACTCTTTAAGAAAACTTGCCAAAATAAAATTCACTTATTAGTTAAAGAGTAATGATATGGCAATTGATCTTGTGCAATATAATACTACTATTAAAGTATCTTTCACTATAGCTTAATATATTATTGACAATTTTCAAAATTACAAAGTTAATTTATACATATAACTGTCAAAATTGAGTGTTTCTACTGCATAATATTTATAGCTTTTTTAATTATCATATGTTTATATGTATCGATGTTAGAAAAATCGTGCATTGTACAGGGTTCTACACTAGTATTGTATGATGATGATGTGCTAATATTCTGTTAATTCAATATGAACTTTTAATACTTTAAAAATGTTATCGTTTAAATCATACTTCATATCTTTATCTATTTCAGATCATTGATAACAAGAGTGCCAGGCTGTTGACATTTATGATTTAGACATGGAGTATTATTTATTCATTTATTTTGGTAGGTAGATAATTATTTTGTGAATTCAATTTTGATTTTGGAAATTATTTTTACAATCTTACAAGTTACGTGTGTAAATTTTTTAAAAAATAACATTAAGTAAACTGCAAGTTTGTTAATTATATTTAGGTTCACAAAATAAATTGATCTCTCAGACAATCATAACCATCTAAAATTTTCGTACCTATTAAATATGTCATTTTATGATGTCATGTACGGCCCGTACATGACATCATAAAATGGCGGATATTTAATAGATATGAAAATTTTAGATAGTTATGATTGTCTGAGAGATCAATTTATTTTGTGAACCTAAATATAATTAACAAACTTGCATTTTATTTAATGTTATTTTTTAAAAAATTTACACACGTAACTTGTAAGATTGTAAAAATAATTTCCAAAATCAAAATTGAATTCACAAATTAATATGATGATGATGACCCGTACAGTACGGGTCATCATCATCATATTAATGTATCCCGCTCATAGGAATCTATGATCAGGGTCTGGAGAAGGAAGGGAGGCGACAACGCATACACATAAAGGAGAACAAGGTCAAAGAGTCTCTCAACTCAAGAAAGATCCTTAAAAAATCCTTACAAAAAAAGGTTCCTTCAACAAAAATTACCAATTAAAGTTGAATCCCTAGGCTCGCATCTAACCACTCAAGTTTGGCCTTTAAACATAAAACCTAAAACTAGAATAGATAATCATATAATATAATAATAATAAAATTTAAAAAATAACATAGGTTATTATCTTCATATCATGCGCACAAGAATACAAAGTAAAAATCATTCTCAACTACTATTAATAATATGAGAAATTTGCACAATTAGGGTTTATTTGATTATTGTTATTAGTTGGTGGTCATGAGATTTATTTATGATATATAACATGTCATGCCAACCAAAGTTTAATAATAAATTTTTGTACATAATTTTCTATTACAGCATAATACGACATTTTAAAATGCTAACGCATCGAACTTAATGTTGTGAAGAAAAAATGAGATTGTTGAAGGAAAATTAAATATAACGTTAAATTTCTCAATACATATCCCTACCAAAATTATACTAACTTTCTATTACAATTCATACCATTTAGTACTGATTGCCAAACGGATCGTTAATGTTTTAAATAATTATTTTAATTTTTCAAGAGAGATCTAAAGTAAAATTATAACGTATACTTATTATTTTTTTTTAAAGATAATACTAAATTACATTAAAAAAACACACAAAGTTATTTCTTATATAGCCATTAGGAATTTACCTAATATTTTTAGATATTTAATTATATTCACTTATAATCGCTAAATTTAAATAGACAATTTTCTCAAAAGAAACAAATTCAGGGAAAAAACCCCTACGTGTATAATATAAATACTCCATTATAAGGTCATAAATCAAATAAAATCTCTTGTCTAATTCAAAAAGTCTTCCCCAATAAAATATTGTATGTAGTTTGTACTTCGTATATAAAATGCAATCACAAGTTTTGGATCCATATATCGATTAGAAAATCAATCATTCACACTTGTTTATTCTTTGCATGAAGCGTAATACCCGGCCACATCGAACAGATGATTACCATGTCCCATGTAAAACTTTTTCGGTACACTTTAGCCTCATGAGAAAATCTTTTTTATTTAGTGAATTCTTAGCAAATGAAAAAAGAAGCACCTTGTTAATATATGTAGTCTATTAAATAATTTTTAAGCTCACTTCGAAGTATCATAAGATAACAAGTTCAGCTGAATATGCCCACCAGTAAAATACCCGCTACTAAAGATATCTAGAATTAGTGGATCTAATTACTCTCCAATAACATTTCCAAAAAAAAAAAAATTACTCTCCAATAACAAGTATTCCCCCAATTTATTACTAATGTCTTATTTGCTTTATGCACTCTATTTAATTCACTTATTAAATCCTTGATAGCTTTGATTGTGCGTAATAAAAAAATGAAAAGTTTATATAAATAATTCTTACATTTAGACGAATCAAACAAGATTTCACTTGACTTAATAAAACTAATAGATTAATAATAAAATAATACAAATTAAAAATAAAAGATGAATATTGTCTAAAAAGCAAATGGGCATTAATAGTGAATTAACGAGAGTATATTTTATTTATGTATTAATAATAAATAGTTTACCCATGGGTCAATTAATTTTAAACCAATCAAAGAAAACCAGTAAAGCAGCATTATTAACTATATGGGTATTCAATTTATGTTTATTAGTTGGAATTTGTCAGTAGCTAATAAATACTAGCATTAGACTATGAATTAAACTAGTAAATTAGAGAGCAATAGTAAACAGACTCCTAGTCATTTTTTATATTGATAAAATAAATGATCAATAATCATCGAACAGCTAGCTAAAATACACTTGCTCTTCATGTGACAAGATAATACTCCCTCCCTTTCCGAATGTTCTTCTTATTTACTTTTTGCACAGTTTTTAAAGTAAAATTTTGAGCATTAATAACTCTAAATACGCATTATAAAAAATTATAAAAAGTATATAATAAAAAAGCATACATGAAGACGAATCTAACGAGATCTCACATGGATATATTATATCATCGATATATGTCTTGAAATTCTTAATCAAATTTCTCTCTCCAAAATAGAATATTCTAAACGGGAAGAACATTCAGAAACGGAGGGAGTAATATACTTTATGAACTTTAATTACTTATTTTTATAAAATTATTAAATGACACTGCATTATAACTTAATTTTAGTAGGATGTATTTATCAACATTTTGATTCAAATGTTGCTACTTTAAATTTCTAATAGTAAATATAGAGAATTTTGTGATATTTATTAGACTATTTAACAGTATAATAAAAAATAACACTAAAACTTTTTGCGACTTAAGATCTAGTGACATTTCTCATAAATGTGAAATGTCACTATAAACTATAGTGACAATTACATATGTCACAAACAATAGCGCAACTTAGTTAGGGGCGGGTAGGGGCTTCGCTCCTCCGAGATTTTCGTGCGGCAAATTTGTTTTAATAATTTCAGCTTAACAAATAAAAGCAACACAATTAAAAGAAGCCAATAACTAAAACAAAATAAAAAAATCTTATAAATAATAATACTGTATTAAATTAGGAATGAAATTATTATTTAACAACTGAAAAAAAAAGATAGTGATTGGGAAAAATCGTGAATATAAAAAGAACTAAGTTTACCATAGACAATTGAAGAATAAAGGTTTGTTTTATATTTCAAATTGAATTTTCTTATCTTTATTTAAGAATCAGTTTGAATTAGTGAATACGTGAATCACTGATAACTCATACAATAGAACAATCAATTTTGAAGATAGTGAAGACAAGATATAGTAAGGAAATGGGCAATAATTATTTTGTTGATAGTTTAATAATATACATTTGACAGACAAATAGCAACAACATATAGTGTCAATGAGATTATAAACGATTTTAAAGTGTTAAAAGAGCATCGAGCTTTACATTGATTCAAAATTGGGAACACATGGTAACCCTAAGGTTTTGGGTTTTCCACGTGGTAACCAAAACTTTAAAAAAAATCCACGTGGTAACCCTGAGGTTTACGTAATTGTTATACCGAGACCTTAATTTGCACATAAAAACGTTAGCAAACGTTGATTTTGAAACGTTAGCAAACGTTGATTTTGAAGCTTTAAGTTAGACTGTTGTAGCCAAATCATCCACTTGTTTATTAACCCTATTGTGGGTGAGGCTAGAATTTTACAGGGTAATCATTACCCCAGCGGAGGGCAGGGTACTATTTTTGAGAGGAAAAGTTCCCGTGAAATTATTTCACCTTAGTTTAGGCATATAAATTAGGAAAACTTTCTTTTAAAAATCTTAGTTTAGGTGGTTATCTTTTTAAAATCTCACCTTTTAACTATTTTTGAAAAATTCCACTTTTCACCTGAATTTGCTTCCAAAGGACAAAATGACCTTCAACCTGTTTAACAGGTTAAGATCTATTTTTTTCCAAATTAACAAAACTAAGAAAAAAAATAAAAGAAAAAAAAATTTAATTCGACCTCCCCACCGGCACTTACCCCTCCCAACTATTACCCATTTGCTATGAATTATCTCTACTATTGATTATTTCAAAATAATCGAACATTTGTATATTTTTTGCTCATAGCATCCCTTGTCACTTTTTAAACGACTATTGTAGGTACTTACCATCAAATAGAAGTAGGGATAGACGAACGAAGAAGCATAAGGATGAAGACGAAATGAGTGTAATGGCTAGTAGATACCTACAATAATCGGTTAAAATATGGTAAAGAGTGTTGTCAGCAAAAAAACATACAAAAATTGAATTATTTAGAAATAATCAATAGTAGATATTATTCGCAACAAATGAGTAATAAGGTAGAATTATTTAGGCAATTTTTCCTATAATTATCTCATAAATTATTTTACCACTCATTTTTTATTTCAGTCAATTAACATATTTCTAAGCGGGTGTTCATTGTCAAAGGTTTAAATTTTATGTTTCCATTTATTATACCATCTTTATTGTAACGTTCACTTATAAATGTTACCCTTTTCATTATATATTATTTTAATCATTTCGATTTATCATTTACAAGATAGGATTGCATTGTTTATTCTTATGATATGTTAGGTACAAAAAATGCTAGGAAAATTTAATGCGAATTTTCATTGATTTTCCTAACAATACGAACTTTTGATTAATTAATTTCTTACTTTTTCTATTGTATTTTTAATTTTTTTGTATTTTTCTTTTTATTGGCAAGTTGACCTATAAAGGTAGGTTACCAACAAGTTAAGGATGTTAGAGATCCACATCAAAGTTGGTATTATTCAGGGTTAATCGAAAATTCGTATTAGTATAGGGAAATCAGTGAATGTTCGTATTAGTATAGGAAAATCAGTGAAAGTTCGTATTATTAATTCACGGTAATTTTTTCAAAATCTCATGATTTGTTGTATTTTACTCCCCATCTATTTCTACGAATAATTATATTAATTATATCACGAACAAGTTTTGTATGAGATCGTCTCAATATAAGATGATTTCATTTAATTTACTCATTTTTCTAATTGATTACATCAAAATTATATTATAAGTGATCAATTTAAGGTTATAAGTCATCATTTTATAAAATTATCACTTGTTGAAATTTAGAGTGTATAGTGGTTATCGGAAAGGTTAATTAATTATATTAAATAAATATTTTTAATTAAATTAATTAAGTGTATCCCAAGGTTGCAAGAAAAGTATATTTTTAAGGAAATATAAAAGTCGCGGATCGTAAGTATGCTCACAGCTCGCGAAAACAAGACAGAAAGTTACTGTTTTGGAAAAGCCACAGGTTGCAGCCCGTGACCTGGTTCGCGGCTCGCGACTTGCCCTGTTTTGCGGGGAATTTTTCTTGCAACGTCTTCTTTTGTTTTGATGGTTATAAAATAAATTTCTATAGTTATTATGGTTATTTTTAGCCATGTTCTTTGAGATGAACAGGTTGGATGAAAGGCGATTTTGGTTCGTAAATCAATCTCGTGTTTTGTGAAACAACCTCGTGTTTCATGAAGCGATGCTTTGCTTCGTGAAGTAGTGTGAGCTATTCTATAAATATAGAATGCTTCTGTTATTTTACACATGAATTTTCTGATTTCTTTTCTTCTCTAGCATTTTACATCGAGAACTTGCAATCCTCGTTTGTAATTTTTTTATCTTCTTCCACTTAAGTTTTTATTATATCATTCTAATTTCTGTGTGCTTGGAAGTTAGTGTAATTTTTCGTATCTCAGAACATATTTCCGGTTTATTCCCAAGCACCGTAGTAGGGAGGAAATGATGTTTTAGGAAAGAACATCTCGCCTAGAATTAATATTAAGATCCAACAAAATCTTCTTGTTACTATGATCGATATATGTTGATTCCCGATGATCAAGATTGCATTGGTGTATGTTAAGCAAAGGTTTGAACTTGTCATATGTAATTTGGTTTTCTACTACAAACTTATAATTTTATTATATTTTTTATTTATAAAATTAAAGTCACATTTCCAACATCACTTTAATATATGTAAGTGATCATTTTATTAATATTATAAGTGGTTACTTTTACACATTAAGTATATATTAGATCATCCTAATAAAAATACATTTGAGAATTTGTGTGATAGTCAAACTTTCTTATTTTTACCTTAAAATAAAAGTAATTGATAAAATTAAGTTTAGCTTTGATAACATATAAGTTCAATTTAGTGTAAATAGTAGTTCAAATAAAAAGAAAATACTATAGATCAATAAAAGTAAATTTAGTTTTTTTTTTTTTTTTTTTTGAAATGAAGTAAATTTAATTAGTTTATACTACTATAAGTTTAGTAAGCAAAACAAGTTTAATTCACAAAAAGGTCTTATTTAGCATATTTAAGATGAAAATTATGGAGCTATGTACCTTTTAATTTGTTCACTAATTATAATTATATCATATCATATCATCATAATCATAAATCATAAATACTAATAAAAATATTAGTAAATAAAAAAAGTCATTCTATTCTAATATTAAATATATACTAATAAAATAATAGAAAATAACAAACACTGTTCTTAAGAGCATTGACATATGGAGAAAATGACCAAGAGTCAATATCTACCCAAAAAAAGTTGACATGTCATCGATTAATTTTAATAAATCCTTTAATTCATGAATTACAAAATGTACTCCATAAAACTATTACAACACTTATATAATAACCAGAATTAGGATTGATGTATATAATTGATTTATATAAGATACTACTTCTGTTCCTTTTTGTTTTTTTACCTTACTAAAACGGATAGTTCTATAAGTTTTTTCACTTTAGAATACTTTTCATTTTAGGAAATTTTTTTTTCCCATTTATACCCCTCAAATACCCTCTTTTACCCTAAATAAACCAGTTCATTACTCTTGGATTCCTTTAATTATGTTGGGCGTAGCGTATGTCATTATTACCTCTGAATATTGCATTTCCTCTACCTCCATTTTAACCGTTGCTTTCTCTTTCTTCTTTGAGTTTCTTCCATGGCTTTCTTAGCCTTTGCCCCCTGTTCATTCCTCATTTTTACTCCATTTTTACTGCATTAAAATACAGATCGAAATTTGGTCTTCATTTTGAGGCTCATTTTGTGAATTTTGGTTGAGTTTGATTTTTTCAAGCCCTCTGTAGTGCTTTCTTCTTCGACTTCCATTGTTACTATTTGAAGCTTTTTTATTGTCCATGGAAAACGTTGAATCTAAGAGTGATTCAACCATCCCTTCATACCTTTATGACGGTTTATGTGAGCGTGGAGAATTTTGTTCTTGTTCCATTAAAGGGAGGTCACACTCTTATTCAAACGAAATTCTAAGATGGACTAAAAAAGATCTTGAAGCATATCAAAAGGCCATGAAGGATGATTGTAATACCCTAAGATTTTAATGGTGTATTTATTTAATATTGTAATTAACTTTTGGAGATTTTATAATCATCTATTAAATTATTTGAATTAGTTTTAGTTAACTTATTTCATACACGAATTTAAATATTAACATATTTATATTAAAATAATAAATAGTTGCGATTTCAAAATAAAGAGGTTCGAATCAGAATTATTATTTTATTAAAATGTGGGAGCATACGAAGGTGAGTTTCTTAGTTGGCCCTCGCAAGAAGATGAATTTATAGAAATAAATAAATAAATAAAATAAATAGGATGGGCTAGGGTTTAAGAGAGTATTACTCCTTGTTCCATTCAAAAACACGCCTCCTTTTTCCCTCCTTCTCTCTTTTCTATTTCTCCCTCTTCTCCATGTGAAGCCGGCTCCCCCTCACCACGGGCAGCCACAGTTGGGCCACCACGATCAGCCACGGAGCAGCAGCCAGCAGGCCACCGTTTTCCTTCCCCACGAACAGCCAACTACGGCTCCCTTGTCCTCCACCGGCAGCAACTAGGCTGCACGTGTGGGCTGCGTTTTCTGCCTCCACCACTAGTAGCTATAGTGGTATAGTCCCCCACCATCAGCTGTGGCCCACCTACTCCACCATCTCAACAACCGCCTATCTTTTCACCTCCTTTTCTAGTTTCACCATAGTAAGCCATCTCCTCTTTTTCCATTGATTTTGTTCTTGTTTCTAATTAGAATATATTCAAGTTATGGGTTAGTGTTGATTTTGTATTTTTTTTTATGAATCTTATTATGGGTAGTAGTTAAAGGTGATGTCTTTGAACATGATTTGATTAGGGTTTCATTTGGGGATGAAATTGTTAATGGTGTGTGCTTTTATGTTACTTTTGGTGGTGTGATGATTGATTGGATAACCTTATAAATTGTCTTAAAACTTAGTTTGGTTGATTATTATTGTGAGTGATAATTGATAATTGTTATGATTATAGTTGACTTATGGAAGTGATTTTGATTCTTAATTGGGAGTAATAGTTGTTAATCGCTGTTGTTGATCATTGATTGATTACAAGTACTCTTGTTAGGACGTAATCGAAGTTATAAATAAGGTTATCAGCATAGCGCCAATTTGTCGTTGATGGTTGCTAAAGTTACTTGTTGTGATGTTTTGATTGTAGATATTCTAGCTATTGAGGATGTAATGAATGATATCGCGAGGTGATAACTTTAAGATTGTCATTATCGTCATACTAGTGTCATGTTAACATTGTAAGATTTAAGTGTGATTAGTTATATATATATATATATATATATATATATATATATATATATATATATATATATATATATATATATATATATATATATATATATATATATATATATATATATATATATATATATATATATATATATATATATTAAAGTAAAGTGAATGATTATAACTAGCATTTAGTTGATGTAAAGGAACGATTCACCTAGAAGTGATGGAAAGACTTGTGTTGTTAAGTTGGTGATTATGATTATGTTGAATGAGATGTGTGCGTGCTAGAGTAGCTAGAGACTTATCTTGAATGGATGATAGTGGTTTGGCATTTAGTTGGTATGACAAAGTAGATAAGTGGACTTATTAGTTCTACTCCTAACTTATATAGGTGCCCATTTCATTAGAGGAAGGTAGAACTTTAGTTGGGTGACTTTTTGGTCGTGCAATGACGCTTGCAGGTATGTACACGCAGTAACTGTTCTTATATGCAATTGCTTTAATACTTTATTATTATTGTGATAATATGCATTGTATCGAAACTATGAAATACTAGCGAGTAAGTCTTGTATGAAGAGATATCGCTTACGAAATCCTTGAGCATAAAATAGTTTAGAGAATGAGAGTATTAGTAGAAGGCGAGGACCATCCCCCTCATTTATATAAGAATTGGATTATGCCTTACTTAAAGTTAAAATGACTCCTTTATAGGTGAATTTCACATTTTATTTGAGTTGCTCAATGGGTTTCGGCATTCTGCTATCCCAGGGCATTCATTAATAGTCAAAAGCGGGAGTTATTCCCCTTTGATAAATTACTAAATTATAATTAGTTGGCGTGACTCAACTGGATTATATCCGGTTGATTTAGTAGTCCCCTAGGTGAGGTTCGACGGGACCATCGTAAGGGGGGTATGAGCATACTTTGTCAATTGGGCGCCGGGTGGCCGATAACGCCCCTTGACCGAGGTATCACCATACGGGCCTTGAAAACCCCAAAATGGTTGCCTCTCCACTGGATTGGTACGCCAGTGTTAGTTTCCCGAAGGTAGGACCCGTGAGGATCAGCTGGAGGGGGTATGAGCTCATACTTTGCCATAGGCGCCGGGTAGCCGATAACGCCCATGGTCGTGTCACTATGCCATGAAGTGAAGAAAAGATTTACTGATAGAATGTTACTTTTTGATAGAAAGTTTATTCATTCATCGAAAGCTTACACATTAATAGAATGTTTACTCATTGATTATTCATGATAGACTAGTTTATGCTAGTGAGAAGTGCGCTTAAGCTAACTTACCTCAAAGGAGTTACCAGTCCTAAGGATGGGCTATGAATACGCTTACTCTAAGATAAACAAGCTCTATAGGGTCACGTGTTAGATAGTGTAACACCCCTGAATTTCCGACCCCTTATACGAAACCAAAACCGTAAAGGACGGGAGGAAATTCGGGTGTTACATAAAAAAAAAAAGAAAAGAATTAAAATAAACTTCAAAAGATTAAATTTAATTAGGTGAAGGACAAATCGGTAGCACCTTTACTAAACTCGAACATATGTGGTAGGGCAATTAGCGAAATAAAACATTAAACTAATTTTAGGAATCATTGCCTTTAAAATCTCACGCCACGACGGAATAGTTCATCGCCGACTTCTCAAATCTGCATGCCAAGAGTGGATTGTGGCTCCAATGTCAACGCGTGCGTTTTAAGATGACTTAACACTTTAAAACCATACAACGTTATAAACTACGCAGCGGAAATACAAATATACAAAGGAGGACACAAAGCCTCATAACAAATGTATACACAGCCAAAGTTTACAAAAGATAAACAAGAACTACAAAAATCAAAGGATAACGATATGACACAAATTATTTTTCGCCCTCGTCACTCTCCCCCAATGCAATGCAAAAAGAAGCTCCAAAACCTGCTACGATTGTCCATGATCCTCCTGCTGCTCGACATCAGACCCAGGCCAATGTGTCATAGCAGGACGATCATAGAAAGTCATCAAACAATCAAACATAAACACAAACACGTACACGTCAGAACTAGCATCAAATATAATACGACCAACTGATATATAACATTATGTTATACAACAACATAAGATGATTTCATAGGACACAAACACAAATAGTAACCGTTTACCATCCACCTATGCTTCTTGGATAGAATGCAGGTCTTCACATTTCTCTTCTCAAAACATAAACTCTTGCAGAACACGCGTAGTATCAAATAAACCAAGGCATTAACCGACTATCTAACACGTGATCCTATAAAGCTTGCCTATCTTAAAGTAAGCGTATTCTAGCCCATCTTTGGGACTGGAAACTCCTTTAAGGTAAGTTAGCTTAGGCGCACTTCTCGTTAGCATAAACTACTCTATCATTGAATAATCAATGAGTAAACGTTCTATTAATGTGTAAGCTTTCTATGAATGAATAAGCTGTCTATCAAAAAGTAACGTTCTATTAGTAAATCTTTTCTTCGCTTCATGGCATAGTGACACGGCCATGGGCGTTATCGGCCACCCGGCACCCATGGCAAAGTATGAGCTCATACCCCCTCCAGCTGACCCTCTCGGGTCCTACCTTTGGGAAACTAACACTGGGGTACCAATCCAGTGGAGAGGCAACCATATTGGGGTTTGCAAGGCCCGCATGGTGACACCTCGGTCAAGGGGCGTTATCGGCCACCCGGCGCCCAATTGACAAAGTATGCTCATACCCCCCTTACGGTGGTCCTGTCGAACCTCACCTAGGGGACTATTAAATCTTTAAATCAACCGAATATAATCCAGTTGAGTCACGCCAACTAATCATAATTTAGTACCTTATCAAAGGGGAATAACTCCCGCTTTGACTATTAGTGAGTGCCCTGGGATAGCAGAACGCCGAAACCCACTGAGCAACTCAAATAAAATATGAAATTCACCTATAAAAGAGTCATTCTAACTCTGAGTAAGGCATAACCCAATTCTCAAATAAATAAGGGGGGTGGTGGTCCCCGCCTTCTACCAACACTCTCATTCACTAAACTATTCTAAGCGCAAGGATTTCATAATCGATAGCTCTTCATATAAAATGTATTCACTAGTAACTCATAGTTTCGATACAGTGCATATTATCACAATAATAATAAAGTCTTAAAGCAAATGCATGTAAGGATAGTTACTGCGTGTACGTACCTGCAACTGTAAGATAACAAGTCGCAACAATCACTTCGAAGGAGGTTCTTACGCCCCTCTAATGAATGGGGCACCTATACACGTTTAAAGTAAGACTAGTAAGGTTACTCGACTTCCTTTAGGAGTTGCTTGCTCTACTAGGTACCCTACTTCGATCCTTACAAGCCACAACTCATATGAATATGCAATCTAATCATACACCCAACATGTTTACTCACAAACAATGTCATCAATCAATTTAACTATAATATTAGTTTCCATTAAATTCTACAACAAGGCATGTTCAAGGGGAAAGATTCAATTTATACACTTTTGCAATAAAACAAGACTATGTAACCTTAAATTGTATAATGTAGTGTATTACACATGACTTCAATAATCAACTCAAGGTGGTCATGGTTTCCAAGCATATTTGTTACATTCTTCAAGGTTTGAAGTGACAAAGCAAGAGAACAAAGCAATTAGTAGCTTAGACATCTCATAACCATAACAAGAAATTAGTTTGGTGGCAATTGCATACTAACCACATCAATTAAAGCTCAACAATGTTTCCACAACTACAATGACGACACTTAATCACCGTTAGTGACACATGATATAATAATTCTTTATTATTAATTTTATACAATAATTCTTTACGAGTAATTTCATCACTAATTATTTACTAGTAATTTTATCACTAATTCTTTATTAGTAATTTTTATCACCACAAAACCAACAATAATCACATTCACCACCATAAGCATAATTAGTTTATATTTAACTATTAAAAGTGACCAACAACCCTAACTATTATCAATCATCAAAATCACCATTATTAATCAAAAATAACACTTATCAAAAGCTTTTATGAATTTGTCTCAATATCACAAAACAACCAAAATACATAAAAGTAGTACATACTACCTTCAATTTCACCCCAAACACAAACCCTAACTTATTTATTTTCAAATCTCACTTCTAACACTTACCCATTACAATTTTTATCAAGATATAAACTAATTTAAACTAAGATTCGTGAAATTTACCCAAACTTTAAAGATTTGAAGCATTAATTAAGAAATGAGGGTGAAGAAGCTTACAAAAATGGAGGAGAGAGAAAATATGCGTGGGGATGGAGACAGCCATCGGCTGGTGGTGGCTGTTGTGCGCTGCTGGTGCGCGGTTGCTGATGGCACCACTGGTTGGTGGTGGTGGTGGTTTAGTGTTGTGTGGGAGGGAGATGGAGGAAGGAAAAGGAGTAAGAAGGTTATGGAAGATTAGAAAAAAAAGTGAGGAGTGTTTATATTTAAATTCAAAAACCCCACTCATACTAGTGTATATTATCTACAAGACCCAAAAAATAATCCTAGCCCATACTAACTTTGATTTATTTTAATAATAATATTAATAATCAAAATTATAATAATAATAATCATTGACTACTTAAAAAATACCATAAAAGATATATATATATATATATATATATATATATATATATATATATATATATATATATATATATATATATATACTATATATATATATATATATATATATATATACATATATATATATTATATATATTATATATATATATATATATATATATATATAATATATATATATATATATATAATATATATATATATATATATATATATATATATATATATATATATATATATATATATATATATTATATATATATATATAAATATATATATATATATATATATATATATATATATATATATATATATATATATATATATATATATATATATATATATATCTAAAGAGCTAATTCAATTATTCGATAGTATATATATTAAAATCATTTTTCCAAATCATTTAAAATATAATATTAACGTATAAATTTACGGGGTGTTACAGACTACCCCCTTTAAAAGAAGTTTCGTCCCCGAAACTAGGATATAAAAGACTCTAAACATGAAAGTTTGCTAATCAATCATCTCGAGTTGGCTCCATTTGGCACATTATGCCCACTAACCAACAATTATAACAACTTTAATTGCCCTTAAAACACACAAGCATGACTTCATTATCATTGTTTTTTTTTTTTTTTAAAACTAACTTCATTAAACATACAAGATTGCATTCAAATACGCAATAGATCTCAAATTTTCAACAGCAAGTATGCCATAAATGCAATAATACACAATTTAAACAAAAAAAAAAAAAGCGTGAAAACGCGCGAAATTCTATCGCATTCTACCCCCCTTAAAACTTAGTTACGACCCCGTAACTCACTAACCTCGATTCATAGGCAAGGGTAGTTTGGTTAGACCATGAAACTTGAATTATTTAATATTTCTGGTCTTGGTACTATACACCTTAGTATCTAGGTCTCAATATGTTCTCGTAGTAAGACAACTCTCCACAATGTTTATAAAAGTAAAGGATCTAGCACATGTGGCTTATAAAAAGGGCATCACTTGATCTCGTAACAACATGAAATGTCATGTTATCTAATGTAATTCTTTAAACAACTTTTCCACTTCTACGTGACCGCCTAAGGTCGTACTTTGTGATAATCTTGCAATGTACGAAAGGTTCAACTATTGTAATTTAAACCATAATTGGGGTAAATATCAAAACGACAATGTCCAAAAGTAAAGTTCACGAAGTTGCTCAACACTTAACTCGTATTACAATTATAAAATCTCTTTTCATTAATCATATACGATCAAATCATTTTGTAACATGTCAAAACATACATTTTTAACAAACATAATCATAACCTATTACTTAACATGAAATCCTCTTTTCCTTAATCATATATGACCAAATCTTTTTATAAAATGTCAAATCATACATCGTGACTTGATTATTAAATTAACAACTCAAACTAATAACTCAGCACATAATACATGTTTCAAGTATATAGTCCAATCATATAACATATGACTAAAGTAATGTATCATGTACATATAGAAGGTCACCAACATTTTTCAGCTATTTATTTACCATGTGACTAGATATGTTGAAAGTATAGAATTTATATCAAGATAAGATCACGAACTAACATATGACTAAAGTAATGTATCATGTACATATATAACAATAGTATTAATAGCACTAATAGGGTAATAATAACAGCGATGATCAACAAAATACATTTTATTAATAGCAAAGCAGTCATCAATCATACAAGTTTGATGAAGTTGTGATACCAATACTAATTTCATAATATCTAATCTACAACATAACATTTCCATCACAACACTACCACTAACTAACTATAACACCGTCATCTATACTCTATGATTGTTACATTAACAATCATAACACTATACTAAAGTACAATAACACAAAGCTAACAAAAATAACGCAACACTTGAAATATGCATCACAGTTATTCCTTCGCAAACAAATGGAATTCAATCACCCTTCGACCTAAGACGCAAAACTTAGAACTAACTATAACATAAATGTCTGTATCAAAACACATCGAAATTTCAAAACTCTTTCAATCAAATGTTTATTACGATCCAATGAATTAGTGACATCAGATTAAAACTCTTCATAACACGAGTACTAATATTATTTCAACTCTATTTATCGCATAATAATGATTTTGTATAATAATCGTTTAAGACATAATCCTTTATCTCGATTCATGTCTCAAATTATACTATTCGTATATTCATTGTCGTCAGGGGCGGAGCAAAGTACATAGAGGCCATGTTTACTTATAAACTATTTTACGAACATGAGGGCCTCCAACAACCATTTAAAAAATCACCACAATTTTAATTGTAATATAAATAAAAAATTTAATAATGCACCACATAAACAATTTACAATACCACATAACTGGATATAAAAATCAAAACAAACAAGATATGCATGATAACTAGATAAAAATCAAAACAGTGAACATAACAAAAATTTTAAATATATCTACAACGTAATTAAAAAAATGAAAAGAAAAAACTTAATTTATCATATGAAATCAGTAAAAATACGGTAATCAATAGCTAAAGATATAGACATTTTATTTTTTTCAAATTTAGTAAAAGATGCAACTATAATTAAATATTTGTTGGAGAAAACTAAATTACCCAATCTTTTAAAGTCGACAATTGATCTACATATGAATCCCAATTGATCCCTATTTCCTTTATATAATAATCAGTAGTAGCCACCGTCGGAACTTTTTGTCACTGCCACCATATCCACAATCGCAGTTTGTTCTATTTTCATTTGTGTTTATTATTTTTCAGAAATTTTTTTTTTAAAGAAAGGCATAAAGAAAGTGAATATTAAAGAAAAAAGAGAAGGTTAAAAGTTCAAAAAGTAGATGAATGGTCTTATACTCTTATAGATTCATACAAGTAATAAAAGATGATATGGGGAAGAGAAAACGTAATTAAAGGCGTATTCACTTCTCGACTTCTTCAATTGATGACGACCAATATTTTTGGCAAAAAAGTAAATAGCAGTTTTCGAACACAGCAACACCAGTTTAGAAGCAAAATTTATATCAGCTGCTCTACAGCAATTTAAAGCTAATTGTTGAGTCGGTAAGTATTTGAGGCCCCTCAATTTTGGGGGCCCGGAGCGGTCGAACACCCTGAACACCTCCAGAACCGCCCCTGATTGTCGTTTCTTCAATGTTTATCTTCATTACATCACTCTCCAAACTCAATTTATTACGTTTCACATCAAAGCAATCACATATAAAAAAAAAATCAGTTTCATCATTTCTATCGACATTGAATAGTATATTAAGTCTGTAATCGATCACTATTCACCAGCTATTTTTCGTGACTATAACTGTGCTAAATATGTATCAACAACAAAAACTTCATCATTGATTAAATGATGATGAGTAATGTTTATATTTTAGGCATCCTCAAACCAAAACGCACTCAATGACAAAGGACCAATATAGTTCTTGAATTTTCGGAATACTTATATAAAAGTGATTAACTCAGTCTAGTAAATTCAAAACACAACATCAAACCATTAACCATACATATATTGCATTAAAGTCTCACTGCAGGCATAGGATGTTGACCTAGAATAACAAATACTTCATATAACATGATCCAATTAACTTGAACATGCATCATGAAATCATTAAACTCATTTGTTGTATAAATTTGAAAATATTTATCAAGAAGCACCATCATGCCACACTAAAACTTAACCATCAATCTATGAGCAATTACCAAGCTTAAAACCGCAATCACAATCAACCCAAGACACGCTTAGATTTAACAACACTTAAACTCCAAAGCCATCTCGGAATAATTATAACTTCAAAGGAAGATATAGAATCAATACTAGATTACCCGTTTGAACAATACTCCTAATGCGATAATTTAGTCCACCCAATATGACATTACCAATCAGGCAATCACTTAGAGACATTGAAAATAATCTATTTTTTTATCTTAATTCCCCTCTTAATCATGTAAATAAAGTTCATTTACAATCATATCGAATTCTTATTACACTTTAGGTCTTTGTTTATTCTCTTTCAAACTACTTACACTCCTACTTGCATGCTCATAAATCATATTCAAATGAATTTTGATCGCCACTTTATATACTATGATGAACAAATGCCTTGGCCAAATAAAATGTACAAACAGATAGTTAAAGAGTGAAAATTATGTATATTATCAATATCAAACTCCTAAAATTGTATAGAGATCTACTCACATGAACAAATATCGAGACAAATAAGACCAAAGTTTATAACATTCTTACAGCTAAGAAGGAATTCCATATGTAACCAATATCTCTAAAATTTCATCATTCATACTTCATATCTCAGTAATTAACACATATCTTACAGCTCATAAATTATTCCAAATACTCAATGCTTGTCATCAAAGCTCAATAATACATAATTCAAATCTACCAATTTATTAAATCATATCAACATGTAGACCAAAATCATAAGTATTGATTGCAATAATAACACACATGATTACTGATCTTATATCATATCAATCAAATCATTTAGGTATCTATACACGTGCAACGATTACAAAACTTATGACACAAATGATGCTCTTATCCCAAGTCTACCCCAACTCTCACGAATAACTTTAACTTCTAAAACTATTTTGAAATGAATTTTAAAACACAAGGCGTCAAAAATAGGAACCACTGGCTCTGGTAACCACCTGTAACACCCCTGAATTTCCGACCCCTTATACGAAACCAAAACCGTAAAGGACGGGAGGAAATTCGGGTGTTACATAAAAAAAAAAGAAAAGAATTAAAATAAACTTCAAAAGATTAAATTTAATTAGGTGAAGGACAAATCGGCAGCACCTTTACTAAACTCGAACATATGTGGTAGGGCAATTAGCGAAATAAAACATTAAACTAATTTTAGGAATCATTGCCTTTAAAATCTCACGCCACGACGGAATAGTTCATCGCCGACTTCTCAAATCTGCATGCCAAGAGTGGATCGTGGCTCCAATGTCAACGCGTGCGTTTTAAGATGACTTAACACTTTAAAACCATACAACGTTATAAACTACGCAGCGGAAATACAAATATACAAAGGAAGACACAAAGCCTCATAACAAATGTATACACAGCCAAAGTTTACAAAAGATAAACAAGAACTACAAAAATCAAAGGATAACGATATGACACAAATTATTTTTCGCCCTCGTCACTCTCCCCCAATGCAATGCAAAAAGAAGCTCCAAAACCTGCTACGATTGTCCATGATCTTCCTGCTGCTCGACATCAGACCCAGGTCAATGTGTCATAGCAGGACGATCATAGAAAGTCATCAAACAATCAAACATAAACACAAACACGCATAGCCGTAACTAGCATCAAATATAATACACCAACGATATATAACATTATGTTATACAACAACATAAGATGATTTCATAGGACACAAACACAAATAGTAACCGCTTACCATCCACTCGTTAGCATAAACTACTCTATCATTAACACGCTAGTATCAAATAAACCAAGGCATTAACCGACTATCTAACACGTGACCCTATAAAGCTTGCCTATCTTAAAGTAAGCGTATTCTAGCCCATCTTTGGGACTGGAAACTCCTTTAAGGTAAGTTAGCTTAGGCGCACTTCTCGTTAGCATAAACTACTCTATCATTGAATAATCAATGAGTAAACGTTCTATTAATGTGTAAGCTTTCTATGAATGAATAAGCTGTCTATCAAAAAGTAACGTTCTATTAGTAAATCTTTTCTTCGCTTCATGGCATAGTGACACGACCATGGGCGTTATCGGCCACCCGGCACCCATGGCAAAGTATGAGCTCATACCCCCTCCAGTTGACCCTCTCGGGTCCTACCTTTGGGAAACTAACACTGGGGTACCAATCCAGTGGAGAGGCAACCATATTGGGGTTTGCAAGGCCCGCATGGTGACACCTCGGTCAAGGGGTGTTATCGGCCACCCGGCGCCCAATTGACAAAGTATGCTCATACCCCCCTTACGGTGGTCCCGTCGAACCTCACCTAGGGGACTATTAAATCTTTAAATCAACCGGATATAATCCAGTTGAGTCACGCCAACTAATCATAATTTAGTACCTTATCAAAGGGGAATAACTCCCGCTTTTGACTATTAGTGAGTGCCCTGGGATAGCAGAACGCCGAAACCCACTGAGCAACTCAAATAAAATATGAAATTCACCTATAAAGGAGTCATTCTAACTCCGAGTAAGGCATAACCCAATTCTCAAATAAATAAGGGGGGTGGTGGTCCCCGCCTTCTACCAACACTCTCATTCACTAAACTATTCTAAGCGCAAGGATTTCATAATCGATAGCTCTTCATATAAAATGTATTCACTAGTACCTCATAGTTTCGATACAGTGCATAT
Source organism: Amaranthus cruentus (assembly GCA_019425755.1). NCBI lineage: Eukaryota > Viridiplantae > Streptophyta > Magnoliopsida > Caryophyllales > Amaranthaceae > Amaranthus > Amaranthus cruentus. The sequence continues at coordinate 6,726,010 of CM033456.1, forward strand.
TATCACAATAATAATAAAGTCTTAAAGCAAATGCATGTAAGGATAGTTACTGCGTGTACGTACCTGCAACTGCAAGATAACAAGTCGCAACAATCACTTCGAAGGAGGTTCTTACGCCCCTCTAATGAATGGGGCACCTATACACGTTTAAAGTAAGACTAGTAAGGTTACTCGACTTCCTTTAGGAGTTGCTTGCTCTACTAGGTACCCTACTTCGATCCTTACAAGCCACAACTCATATGAATATGCAATCTAATCATACACCCAACATGTTTACTCACAAACAATGTCATCAATCAATTTAACTATAATATTAGTTTCCATTAAATTCTACAACAAGGCATGTTCAAGGGGAAAGATTCAATTTATACACTTTTGCAATAAATGTAGTGTATTGCACATGACTTCAATAATCAACTCAAGGTGGTCATGGTTTCCAAGCATATTTGTTACATTCTTCAAGGTTTGAAGTGACAAAGCAAGAGAACAAAGCAATTAGTAGCTTAGACATCTCATAACCATAACAAGAAATTAGTTTGGTGGCAATTGCATACTAACCACATCAATTAAAGCTCAACAATGTTTCCACAACTACAATGACGACACTTAATCACCGTTAGTGACACATGATATAATAATTCTTTATTATTAATTTTATACAATAATTCTTTACGAATTTGTCAAAAGCTTTTATGAATTTGTCTCAATATCACAAAACAACCAAAATACATAAAAGTAGTACATACTACCTTCAATTTCACCCCAAACACAAACCCTAACTTATTTATTTTCAAATCTCACTTCTAACACTTACCCATTACAATTTTTATCAAGATATAAACTAATTTAAACTAAGATTCATGAAATTTACCCAAACTTTAAAGATTTGAAGCATTAATTAAGAAATGAGGGTGAAGAAGCTTACAAAAACGGAGGAGAGAGAAAATACGCTGGGATGGAGAGTCACCATCGGTGGTGGTGAGTGGCGGCTGGTGCTGGTCGCGCTGTTTGGTGGCAGCCACGGTTGGTGGTGGTGGTGGTTTAGTGTTGTGTGGGAGGAGATGGAGGAAGGAAAAGGAGTAAGAAGGTTATGGAAGATTAGAAAAAAAAGTGAGGAGTGTTTATATTTAAATTCAAAAACCCCACTCATACTAGTGTATATTATCTACAAGACCCAAAAAATAATCCTAGCCCATACTAACTTTGATTTATTTTAATAATAATATTAATAATCAAAATTATAATAATAATAATCATTGACTACTTAAAAAAAACCATAAAAGATATATATATATATATATATATATATATATATATATATATTAAAGGCTAATTCAATTATTCGATAGTACATATATTAAAATCATTTTTCCAAATCATTTAAAATATAATGTTAACGTATTAATTTACGGGGTGTTACAGACTACCCCCCTTAAAAGAAGTTTCGTCCCCGAAACTAGGATATAAAAGACTCTAAACATGAAAGTTTGCTAATCAATCATCTCGAGTTGGCTCCATTTGGCACATTATGCCCTCTAACCAACAATTATAACAAATTTAATTGCCCTTAAAACACACAAGCATGACTTCATTATCATTGTTTTTAAAACTAACTTCATTAAACATACAAGATTGCATTCAAGTACGCAATAGATCTCAAATTTTCAACAGCAAGTATGCCATAAATGCAATAATACACAATTTGAACAAAAAAGAAAAAAAAAGCGTGAAAACGCGCGAAATTTTATCGCATTCTACCCCCCTTAAAACTTAGTTACGACCCCGTAACTCACTAACCTCGATTCATAGGCAAGGGTAGTTTGGTTAGACCATGAAACTTGAATTATTTAATATTTCTGGTCTTGGTACTATACACCTTAGTATCTAGGTCTTAATATGTTCTCTTAGTGAGATAATTCTCCTCAATCTTTACAGAAGTAAAGGATCTAGCACATGTGGCTTATAAAAAAGGGTATCACTTAATCTCGTTACAACATGAACTGTTCTTTTATCTAATGTAATTCTTCAAACAACTTTTCCACTTCTACGTGACCACCTAAGGTCGTACTTACTGATAATCTTGCAACGTACGAAAGGTTCAACTATTGTAACTTAAACCATAAGTGGGGTAAAATATCAAAACAACAAAGTTCTAAAGTAAAGTGCACGAAGTTGCTCAACACTTAACTCGTATTACAATTAGACACTCTAGTATGAATCTTACCAAACTGGTTGGTTATCAGTCTCCAAATTGATTCCACCGCGAACTTTACTTAACATAACATAATCCTCACCTATTACTAAACATGAAATGCTCTTTTCATTCATCATATGCGATCAAATCATTTTGTAACATGTCAAAACATACATCATGACTTGATTATTAAATTAACAACTCAAACCAATAACTCAGAACATAATACATGTTTCAAGTATATAGTCCAATCATATATACCACCTTTTAGCAAGTTACTGTAGTTAACTGTCATGATACTAATACACATATCATAATTGTTTAACAATAACATCTTTTATCCATTATAATAGCAAATTCTAATTACAACAATATGAGGATGATTTAGAATCATGAAGGGCAATGTCGAAGGTCACCAACATTTTTCAGCTATTTATTTACCATGTGACTAGATATGTTGAAAGTATAGAATTTATATCAAGATAAGATCACGAACTAACCTATGACTAAAGTAATGCATCATGTACATATATAACAATAGTATTAATAGCACTAATAGGGTAATAATAACAGCGATGATCAACAAAGATGACATTTTATGTATACATAAAAAAAAATGCAAGATGAAGAATAACTGATGAACACACCTCCATCACCACCATTTCCAATATTAATAGCAAAGCAGTCATCAATCATACAAGTTTGATGAAGTTGTGATACCAATACTAATTTCATAATATCTAATCTACAACATAACATTTCCATCACAACACTACCACTAACTAACTAGGTGAGGTTCGACGGGACCATCGTAAGGGGGGTATGAGCATACTTTGTCAATTGGGCGCCGGGTGGCCGATAACGCCCCTTGACCGAGGTATCACCATACGGGCCTTGAAAACCCCAATATGGTTGCCTCTCCACTGGATTGGTACGCCAGTGTTAGTTTCCCGAAGGTAGGACCCGAGAGGATCAGCTGGAGGGGGTATGAGCTCATACTTTGCCATAGGCGCCGGGTGGCCGATAACGCCCATGGTCGTGTCACTATGCCATGAAGTGAAGAAAAGATTTACTGATAGAATGTTACTTTTTGATAGAAAGTTTATTCATTCATCGAAAGCTTACACATTAATAGAACGTTTACTCATTGATTATTCATGATAGACTAGTTTATGCTAGTGAGAAGTGCGCTTAAGCTAACTTACCTCAAAGGAGTTACCAGTCCTAAGGATGGGCTATGAATACGCTTACTCTAAGATAAACAAGCTCTATAGGGTCACGTGTTAGATAGTCTGTAATGCCTTGTTTGAGTTGATACTAAGCGTGTTCTGCAAGAGTTTATGTTTTGAGAAGAGAAATGTGAAGACCTACATTCTATCCACGAAGCATAGGTGGGAAGTAAACGGTTACTACTTGTGCTTGTGTTCTATGAAATCATCTTATGTTGTTGCATAACATAATGTTATCTATTAGTTGGTCTTATTATATTTGATGTTAGTTGCTGACGTGTACGTGTTTGTGTTTATGTTTATTTGATTGATGACTTTCTATGATTGTCCTGCTATGACACATTGGCATGGTCTGATGTTGAGCAGGAGGAGGATCATTGGCAGTCGTAGCAGGTATTAGAGCTTCTTTTGCATTGCACTACATTGGGGGAGAGTGGCGAGGGCGAAGCATTACTTGCGTCATACCATTAATTTGTTTCTGTAGCTCTTATTTATCGTTTGTAAGCTTCGGTTGTATACGTTTTGTTATGAGGCTTCGTGTTCTTCTTTGTATATTTGTATCTCCGCTGCGTAGTTTATAAATTGTATGGTTTTAAAGAGTCTAGTCAGTTTAAAACGCAAGCGTTGACACCGGAACCACGATCCATGTTTGGCATGTTGATGTGAGAAGCCAACGATGAATCATTCCGCTGTGATATAGTTTTGAGAGGACGTTGATGCCTTTGCTTTACTAGATTTTAAACAACTATTGTTATTCTACAAAAGACGCACAGTTTTAGGGTACATGCTGCCGAAATTTTCTCTCACCTCTTTAAAGTTAACCTTTAACGATTATCTAAATTCTTTTCCTTTTCTTTTTATGTAACACCCGAATTTCCTTCCGTCCTTCACGATTTTGGTTTCGTTTAAGGGGTCGGAAATTCAGAGGTGTTACAATGATGCTATTTCTGCTTTTTGTGATTCTACCCCTTCTCCTAATGTTGAAGAAGAATTACCAGAAAATGTTCTTGAGTATTTTCTGAAGTCTCCATCTGATGTTAATCCTTCAACTCCATCTAAGATTAATGAAGACCAAGTTAATTTGGTTGTCCCTGACACTCCTGAGGAAGTTATTGCTTCAAGGGGTAAAAAAAAGCCTAAAAAACGTACATGAGTTTTGTAAGGTTTTTTTGGATTTCCTTTTAATTGTAAACTCATGATATGTGCTGGTAATGTTTGCTGTTGGACTTGTTTGATTTTGTGATGTTGGATTTCAGTTTTTATGATTTTCTATTGCTGTTGGATCTGATTGGTTTTGTGATGTTGGATTTCTGATGAATTATTGCTGTTGAACCTGTTTGATTTCGTCTTTTTTTTGAAGTCTGTTCATGAAAAATGTTCTTTAAACCCCTGTGATGTGTTTCTGCTGTTAATTGACTTAAAATCTGAAAAATTATCTATAATTACTTGGTTGAGTAGCAATGGTGTACAATCGACACATCATATGATTTTTATTTTCATGTACTATAATTTGCTTCATTTCTTATTGAAAATTAAAAAAACTGAGAGGTTCAAAGACCTCAATGATGAATCAGGGGGCAAAAAAACTAAAATGATCATAATATAATGAAGTAAATATATATGCATGAACTTAAATCACTGATTTGCTGTTGATTTCACAATTAGTTGCGCCTAAGTTTTATAGAAACAGTTTTGATGATGATTACTAATAAACTGAGGGGCTTTAATTTATAATCATCTTTGAGTTTGTTCTAGTATTTCTTGATTATGTTGCGCAGCATCTTCATTTTCTATTTGTGTGCCTTACTGATTTGTGCTTGGGTTAAGGAAACGTACAACTTCCCTAACCAATTGTGATGGTACTCGCACTTGTATCCGTAACCTTCCATTGTCTTCTTGAACTTTCTTCCCTAGCTGTAGCTGAACTTTCTTCCCTAAAAACATGGCTTTCGGAATGAATTTTGATGACTTTGCCGCCCTATATGGAATTTTTTCTTTGTGTGCTAGATAAACCCTTTGTGTCTTCTTGGTTAGGTAAAACCATTTTTCATCAATATGTATAAAGTCATACATAGCTTTATACATTGGATGTCTTTGAATTGTATCTTCTTGAATGAGACTAAAAATCCACTCAACCCTTCTTGCCTTGTTTGCATCCGTTAAAGAAGGGTGTAATGGATTTGAATGTGCCTTAATCTCCCCCCTTCTTATCAATCGTCAAACCGTTGTCGGTGCTAAGTGTAAACATGTTGCACCATCTCTTATGCATGCACTTTCACCCATTGGTTTTGATTCAAGTACGTTTGGTGGCACTTCAACTCTTTTTCTTCCACAATTTTTGTACTTTCAATCGACAACATAAGACTTGTTTTCTTCTTTGCTTTGAGTTGCACGTTTCCATAAGTTTTGAATTGTTTTTGGTGTGTAACCGTATTTATTTGCTATTCGTACGAATGTACCATGTGGGAGTGAGTCACTTACTTTAAGTGACAACATTTCATGTAAAATGAGATGCCTCAACTCGTTTGTAAGCCTTGGCTTACCTTGATCTTGCTGTTCTGGTTGTTGTGCATCAATTTCATGTGGTTCCTCCTTCGAATCTGAGTTGGACTGTGGATTGTATGCGTTTGATCCAAAATACCAAGCCCCCTGTTGTTCATCTTCATTATTTGAAGCCATTAGAGGCTAATGATGTTAATACGATTACTGTCTTGCTGATTTGTGAATTATGCTGAAATTTTTGTGAGGCTAATAATGCCACGATTCTGGGCTGAAGTATTTTTTGAGAAGCTGCTGTTCTGTTTGGAAAATCAGAACCTTGAGAAGTTGTTGTTCTGTTTATGTTAATGTTGCTGTAATTTTTATTTTCGATTTATGTTAAGCAATGAAATCAACATGTTTTATAAGCTGATCAGGAATTTGTAAGGGCATTTTTTCAGATTAAGGTTGTACTTATGATGATTAGTGATCCATGTACTTGTAATTTGGCCAATACAAGACCATTTTTGCTGTTTTTAGAACAATGCAAACTTTCCAAATGTAAACTTTTCCAATTTGGAAAGTTGCAATTTCCCTCCAGTTTTTTGGCTTTAATTCCCTCCTTTTTTTTTAGAATAAAAAAATGTAAACTTTCCCAATTTGTAAAGTTGGTTACTTTCCCTCCATGTAACTCTCTTTCCATAAGTATTTACAATCATTTTCTCTCTCATCATTCCAATACAATCATTACTTCCCACTACTATCTAATTAAAATAATACGCACTATCACTAAAGATTCCATTTTTCTTAATCTTTGTGAAAAACCCAAATAGGAACGGACGAAATATCTACTTAGTAAATAAAAATTTATTAAGATACAGAACTTATTACAATCATCACATCACATGTTCTTTAATCTTCTAAACATAGCTTTGGATAATCATTATCACTTCAAAAAAATTCATAACTATATACTTCCTCCGTTCCATTTTACTTGCAACACTTACCGTTTTTGGAAGTTTCATGTTACTTGCAACATTACTATTTTTGACAAAAATAATCTACTTATTTTATCCTCACTATATTTCTACCCCACTATCACCATCAGTCATACATCATACCATTAATTATTTAATAATACCCACAAGTCACAACCACTTTCTACTTATAATAATTTTTTTTATTTCTACCCCATTTATCACCATCAATCATACATCATCCCTATTTTTACTATACTGATTTGACGACCCTTAAAAAATGTGTCAAACCCAATGGTGCAACTAAAATGGAACAGAGGAAGTATAGTTTAATTGGCGTAATTAATATCGCAATAGTTGAAAGTATTTTCGCAAGAGTAATATTTACTCCTTAGGGGTCGCTTGGATTAAGAGTAAATATTTAAGGTAGTAAAAAAAGTCAAACTAATGTAACAAAGGTAATTAGATATGCAAATGAAGTTATTGAAATAATTGTGATAGAGGTAGAATAGGAGTAGATTAAAAATAAAGAATAGAAAAAGAGTTTGATTTCACTCATTTGGAGGTAAAGAATTCCTCCACCTCCCCCTAGGGTAAATTTATACCCAAAATAAGGGAACTTATTACTATTTTCTTTATTTTTTCACTACCTTCTAATTCATTCTTCCACCTCTCCTACAATCAAATTCCTTTAATCATCTACCTAACTAACCTTAAATTCCTACTTTGACTTTAATTACCCTTTAAATATTTACTTTCGATCCAAGCGACCCCTTAGAAGAAGAATTTGGTAAAGGGTAATGGACACTCCCAGATATCCCACATAACGTAGTGTCCGGGTGGGGTTTCTTCTTTTTCCTGAAAGATGCGGACAAATTATATCCGTTCCTCTAAGGAGGGAGTAAGTGAGATACGCGTAGTAAAGAAACCCCGAACTGATACCTGCACCCAATAGGAATCGAACCTCAAACCTTATGCTACACATGCAGATGTTCTATCCATTGAGCAACAAAAGTTTTTGGTTAGAAGAAGAATTTGGATTAATTGATAAAAAAAATCATTTACAATGAAGTAAATTAGTTTAATTTCGGTCAAATAAACTCATTTAATATCCTCTTTCTTGATAAAAAGAAATATACAAAATCGTTAAAAAAAACGGAATTAGTTAAAAAAACGGAATTATTTAAAACTACCATATGATATTTTTTTATGTATATAATATAATGTTTTTTATGAAACAATTTTTTTTATTTTACCAAATATTATTAGTGTGAAAGAGAATATAAACTTAATCGTCGTCATCATCATCATCATACCCAGTGTTTCCGCACATAGATAAATCTATGGTCAGGGTCTGGGAAAGGAGGGTCGACGACGTTTCATACCCATAATGAGAGGGCGGTCAAAAGAGTCCTTCAGCTCATATCGTGTAATTAGATACCGATTAAGATTGAATATCAATGGAATATCTTCAAATCAAATGAATATTAAACAATTCATGAACAAAAGATATTGTGATTAAAGCTTGTCGGGGCAAATAATGAATGAATTATTATAGTATCATGATTTATGTGCACATTTTAATTATTAATGATCTTCCGTAGACTTGTCCATTGCCAATAAAATAATTAACGTATTGTCTACAATAAGCTAGCTTTCTAATAGTTGCACGTTCTTCTATTTGATGACTCTTTTTGAGTAAAGGGACTCTTTGACCGCACTCTCTTATGTAAGCTGTCGTCTATCTTCCCTCCAAAGACTTGACCATAGATTCTCCATAAGCAGAATACACTAGATATGATGATAATTGTCATCTCTCTAAAATATTTTGTTTCAAAAAAAGTCTTGAATATATTTTTGATCCATGTGGGCCTAGTTATAGTCATCTCAAAGATGATGAATGTCATGATGTGGTGATCTAGAATGAATATGATTTCAAGAGAGCAAATTTAAAACATTACAGGTTTTTCATTAGTTGTAAAAAGTTTAGACCTTTGACTTACTCAATGGGAAAAATTCTATTCTTGAGTTATTATCTAATAATTAACTTTTACTTTGCAGTATGATTATACCCGTGTTATGCACGAATTTCTTTCACGAATTTCTTTCAAAATATAAATTTTTTTGACCGTTAAATTTGGAATAAAAAATATTTATTTAATTATTTAAATTTTTACTATTAAGCAATACTTATTAATTGACACACGCACGTCACCCTGTCCCATACCCATATCTTCCATTGATTTTCATGTATATATGACTTTAGCTATAATTTCAAACAAACCTTTTGATTCTTTGATCTCGGATTGTGTTTTAAATTGTAAACTCATTTTTGCATCAACAAATAAATATTGCTTTGTAATTTGAGTAATAATTTAAGTGGTATCGAATATTATCGAGTAATGAGTGTATATTTATAGTGGTATAATCATTCAATATTGTAACTCGTAATAATAATACTATATGTTAGTATCAATAATACTAAATGTTGATATGAATAAGAATTATATTGTTATAGTAATAATAATCACCATCATCAATGTAGTAATATTGCTAATGTAAATACTAAATGCTGATAAGATGTACATTAAGTAGGTGAAGAAGCATAATAATAATAATTCGCTACATGGAAAGGACGCATGTGTAGATGTCATTGGTGGATCGCCCTTTGCCGGCACAGGAGTCACCGCTTGGGTACCTGGTGCCTCTTTAGCTAATGCGGCAGAAAGAAAGAGGAAAAAATACGCTGCGACGTGTGAAGAGAATGGTTACAAATTTATCCCGTTCTCGTTTTCCACCTTTGGAGAGTTGGGTGAAGCTGCTCTTGAGATGCTAGCAAGGATTGGTTCGTTTTCCGTGAGTAACTCGGGCAACACTAAGTCTACGATATATATTTTTCAGAGATTAGCTTTTTGTATTCAGAAGGGTGTGGATGCTTAGCTTGTTGCTCGACTCCCCACCAACTTCTTGTAAAGTCCATTTTCTATGGAATGAAATGTAATAATAATAATAATAATAATAATAATAATAATAGTAATAGTAATAATAATAATAATAATAATAATAATAATAATAATAATAATAATAATAATAATAATAATAATAAAATAATGCAAGGTGAGGGATTGTTGTTGTTTGATTAAATGGAGGAGTTGGATTGTTTTAATTTAAATTGAAGAAATACTATAATTTCTAAAAATATATATATAATGAATTAATTTGTGAAGTGACAATTGGCAGAAATGAACTATGAAATGACAAATGGCAAAAAACTTATGAATAAGTCTATGATGATGATTTGTTCTCATCATATGAATCCACTTCTTAAATCGCCACAATTTGATTGTTCATCCCCAACATTAAGTATGCTGGAGCAAATACATATTAAAAATAAGATTAGAAAATAATCAAAATATAATATTATTTATAACGGATAAGTAAAATATCAAAATTTTTTGACTATTTTTCCAGCCAATTATATATTTTAATTTGATGGTGGGGTGTTTTATTTAATTTGCATTAGGAGGCAACATCAAATATACTCTAATGGAAATTGATTGTCAATGGTAAAGTTTGATAGAAGGTATGACATTCATTATTGGATTCTTTTCGGTTTGCAAGAAACCAAGCCATATTCCAGAATAAGGTTTTTGAGGAAAGTGATTTGATGATTATTATTAAACGTAAAGTTGGAGATTGTCAGATTGGGTAAAATGCTACAAAAAGGAGTATCAATATATAGCTCTTTCTTCTACCTCAAAAAAAACGGCTCTTTCTTCTTTCATAAAAATCTACAAGCGTGTTTAAGTTGGAAGAGAAGTAAGCAATGCTTAAGGGTGTAATTTTAGTTTCTTAAGATGTATTGAATATCGGAAACTCATTTTTTGTATCTTAGGCATTTGATTGCACAACACTTCTCATTTTCGATGGCTATTTTCTTACGGGGTTTTTTATGCCGCAAATTGTTTGATTTGTTTCATTGCCTTTTATTATTAACAAAATAAATATTTATAAAAAAAGGTCTAGTAGAAACTTGATAATGGTAATAAGCGTGATACAATTATTGGAATTTAGAGTATATAATGGTAATCGGAATGATTTAATTAAATATATTAAATAAATAATTTAATTAAATTAATTAATAATATCAAGTATGCTTGTTAAAGAAAAGGAAAAAACGGGATAGAACAAAGTGAGCGGCTAGGGGCATTTTGCGCGGCACGCAGATCAAGGCAGAAGGAAGTGCGCGCCCCGCGGAGATCTGTGCGGTCCTGTTACATCCCTGAATTTCCGACCCCCTATATGATACCTATACCGCAAGGTACAGGAGGAAATTCAAGTGTTAAAAAAAGAAAGAGATAAAGAATAAGAGGAATAAAGAAATAAATAAATGATTAGAAATTTCGGCAGCATCTACCCTAAAATTGGGCTCTCATGTAGAAAGACAAACAACATATATAAACAGAAAAGCGTAAAGGCACCAATGGTCTAACAAAATATATCACAGCGGATCGTCTCATCGCCGACTTCTCCAAACTATCTACAAAACATAGATTGTAGTTCCCATGTAACACTTGAGTTTTCAAAATAAGGAAACAGAAGACTATACAGCTAGAAAGTTTGCAGCGAAAATTAAGTTATACAAAAGAGAGGTCAAATGCCTCAAACTCCAAAACATAGCCAGACTAAAAGAAACGAAACTACATATCAAGTCCAAAAATATGTTCATTGCACAATCCAACACACGCGCTCATCGGCCCCCAAAATGCAATGCAAAATATCATCATCACCTGCTAGGTCTGCCTATGATCACCATGTTGTTCAACGTGAGACAGAGATATCAAACGTATCATCACAGGGCCACCATAGAAAGAGCCATATCAAACAAAACAAACATGTACACGTCAGTAACTAACATAATATCATAATAAGGCATAATTAGTATTAATAAAGCACATCACAATGTAAAGAAATTCCACAACACTCCAAGTGTTACTCTTGACCCCTAAACATCATCTCCTACTTCATGATATCGATCTTATCCTTTTTAATCCTTTTCGACTTCATAACTTCTCGGTATCACATGCACCAAAGCTTAACCATTTCCAAATTTATACATATATATATGTGTGTGTGTGTGTGTGTGTGTGTGTGTGTGGGGTGTGTGTGTGTGTGTGTGTGTGTGACTAGAGGCCACCATTTCGGGGTTTGCAAGACCCACATGGCAACACCTCGACCAAGGGCGGTGACGGGCCATACCGGCGCCCAATGGTAAAGTATGAACATACCCCCGTACAACGACCATATATAGATGATCCATACCTCCGGGAAATAAACCAACTGGGGTACCAAACCAGTGGAACCAACATACCTAACGCATGCGACTAGAGGCCACCATTTTGGGGTTTGCAAGACCCCCATGGCAACACCTCGACCAAGGGCGGTGGCGGGCCATACCGGCGCCTAATGGTAAAGTATGAACATACCCCCGTACAGCGACCATATATAGATGATCCATACCTCCGGGAACTAAACCAACTGGGGTACCCTAACCAGTGGAGCCACAATAATCGAACACATTTGCTATCTCATCAGTAAGGAACTCCTTCCCATTACAATCAACCAATTTCGTACTTCACATTCAAGAGGCGCATTTCCATTCCATCACATCTCATCCAATACTCTGATCACAAGACACACAATCTCATTCTCTACTACTACTACATAGACCATCTTGAACTTATCATAAACACAGTTGTTCAATGGAAACTCAAGGGCATGTAGAGCTTATATAACAATAATACTCAATGCGAACATAATATAAGATGCAAACAAGAATTAGTTACTGCGTGTGCGTACCTGCAACTCCACTGCACTCCTGAAACAAGTCAGATAAATCGCTAAGAAAGAAGTCTTATGCCCCCCTTATGAACCAGGCACCTATGCACGATTAAAGTAAGACTAATAAGCCTACTTGACATCATTTAAGAGGCACTGACTCCGTACAAACTACACTATTAACCAAACAGGTTTCGATTCAAGCTAATACGCACTCTAAACGTACTTATGCAATAAATTCAACCCATGTTCACACATGAACTACGCCATCAATTCCAATCAAACCATAACATTAGATTTCAGTCAAATTCTATATCAAAATGTGTTCAAGTGACAAGGACACAACCATACGCTTGCGCGTCCTAATCAAACTATCCATGGAAAAGCTTAAGACCACATGATATATGATGTTACCCTTAATATCAATCACATTACTCATAGTAGTAATGATTTGTTACCTTTCCAAGGTTTTAGAGTAAAACGATTAAGAATAAATCAAATTTGTAGCTTGACGAACTAATAACGATTCGAATAACTTGGGTCACAGTCACACAACTTAGCAACACAATTAAACATATCAATATAACAACCAAGCTCAATTATGTACAAGCAACTCACTACAATCATCGACAATGGTCGCAATCAAGCTCAAGACTAACAACCTCATCAAACAACTATAACCACGGCGATACTTTCATTAATGATAATTGCAACCTTAATCTTTCTTAGTAATTACCACTATCATTTAATTCACAACAATAGATATTAACAATACTAGTCATGTTATCATAATTAATGTCATATAAGCAATAACTAGCCACCATTCATCCACAATGTCACACACACAAGCTTATACAAGATTTTCAATTAATAAAACACCATCCAAGCCACAAAAGTAGTGCATACTGCTTTTAAATTCATCCAACCCTAACTTATTCAAGTTCAGTTCACACTTTCTAATACTTACTCACTTTAAATTCCATCAAGATATAACTTAATCTAAACTAAGATTCATGAATTTACCCAAAATACTACCTTTAAATTCATCACAATATAAACCCTAACTTATCTATTTTCAAATTACCATAATAATTAAACCTATAAGTAAAATCAAGACATCATGCTCAAATTTAACAAATAAGAACTCTAAATAATAAGAAATTAGATATCAAAACATACAAACTTAAATTGGGTAAGAGATTGCTCACAAAGAGCGAAAAATATGGCTTACAATGGTGGAATTAAAGAAGAAGATGAAGAGATGGTGGTGGAGGAATATGGGCAGCCTTGCTGCTGGCCAGCTGGAGTGCAAGCTCGGCCTTGCTACTGGCCGGTTGCACGTGGGAAGCAGGAGGGAGGTGCGGCTACTGCTGCTGGGTCTTGGCGGCGCCGCCAAGGCTGGTGGGGAAGGGAGATGGGGCGTGAGGCGGGAGAGTAAGGAGGAAGAAGAAGAACTAAGAATGGAGAAAGGAGTGTGACGGCTCACTCCTTCAAACAAATGGGTTTTATTCAAAATAAACCCTAACCCTCAAATACTTTGGGCTCTTCTACTCACGAGGCCCATTAATTTTAACCCAAAATATTAAAAGAGGAACTTCGTTTGGCTCGGGTTTAAGAACGAAACTATTATGACTATTATTAACTTTACTTAATTTTTATTTAAATAATAATTTCTCATTTAATTAAACGTATACATGAATTTCATTAAATATATCTATGGGTCAAAATGTTAAATTTCCGATGTTTAATAATAATGTATAAAAAAATTATTTTTAATCGCAATTTAAATTATAAATAAATTATCCTCACTTGAAACTAAGTACATGGTCGAAGATGCAACAAGTAAGAAGTTTCTTGTAAGTAATTTCATTAACTTTAAATTTGATGATGCTCGCCCTATTATAGAACAATTTCATGAGATTCAACGTATGTATGATAATCATAAAAGGCATGATATAAATATGGATGAACTCTTTGTTGTTTCAAGTATTATCGATAAATTACCACCATCATTGAAAGATGTTAGGAACACCCTAAAGCATAAAAAGGAGGAAATCGATCTTACCCAACTTGCCACCCATCTTCTCATAGAAGTTGGGATTCGTGAACAAGAGAAGGGTAAGGATCCATCCTCGGTTTCTACCATTAACATGGTAGGTAATACTTCAAACAAGTCCAAACTTGTGAAGAATAAGAAGAGGGGCTCCAATTCTTTCAGAAGCCTATGGTTGATGGGTGTTGGTTTTGTGGAAAACTGGGTCATCGAAAGAAGGATTGTTTTCTTTTCAAGAAAAAGAATGGTAACAAGGGTGAGGCTTCTACAAGCCAAGATCCCATGAATGAAGGTACTTCCTAACAATTAATTAAATTTAATTCCTATTTGGATTTAAATGGAACAAATAATAACATTTGTTGTGTGCAGGATGATTCATGGTACATGGATTCGGGTGCCTCTAGGCATGTTTGCATGGATAGGAGATGGTTTAAGACCTTTCACAAGAGTGATGGTGATGATTTTCTCTATATGGGAAATAATTCTACTATTCAAGTTCTTGGGAAAGGAACGATTGATTACATTTCACTTTGGGAAATCTTCTAACTTTGAAGGAAGTGATGTATGCTTCTAAGATTGCACGGAACCTAGTGGCGAGGCCAAACTTGAATTGCATGGGATATAAATTAGTATTTGAATCCGATCGATGTGTAATTAGTAGGGGTGGTGTATTTATTGGTAGATGTTATCTAAATTGTAATATTTTCAAGCTTTCTATTAAGACATGTATAGATAGTAGCATATTTCATGTTTATGATACAGATGTACATATGTATGAATTATGGCACAATAGATTATGTCATGTAAATTATGATAATATGATATACATGAGTAAATTAGATATTATTCCTATGTTTGTGGTTGATAAACAAAAGTGTAGTACTTGCATGTTGAATAAAATCACTATAAATCCTTTTAGGAAAGTAAAAAGATGTTCTAACATTCTTGATTTGATTCATAGTGATTTGTGTGATTTTCATAGTACTCCATCTTTAGGTAACAAAAGGTATATGATCAAATTTATCGATGATTATTGTAGATTTTGTTATGTGTTTTTATTGCATTCTAAAGATGAGGCTTTAAGTATGTTCCAAATATTTAAGAATGAAGTTGAAGTACAATTGGATTCTATGATCAAGCGACTTAAAGCGGATAATGGAGGGGAATATTACAACCCTTGTTATTTCCAAGAAATGGGAATTGTCCATGAAACTACGGCGAGTTATTCACCACAATCAAACGGTGTTGCCGAAAGGAAAAATCGGACTTTACAAGAAATGGTTAATTTCATGTTATCCTACTCGGGATTGAGTGAAGTATTTTGGGGGTGAAGCGATGTTGATCGCATGTCACATCCTTAACTGGGTTCCCACTAAATGGAAAAAGGCTATTCCTTATGAACTATGGTACAGGAGGAAACCAAACTTGAGTTATCTTCGAGTTTGGGGATGTAGGGCAATTGTAAGAGTGCCGAGTAATAAAAGAAAGAATCTTGGTGAAAGAGGTTTCGATTGCATCTTTGTTGGCTATGCACATCATAGTCATGCTTATGTTTTATGTAATAGAACCTAATGACTACATATCGATTAATTCGATTATTGAGTTTAGAAATGCTATTTTTGATGAAACTCGATTTTCATCAATTGGTAGGCCTAAAGACCTACAAGTTAGTACCAATGTTCAAGAAGTTGATGAAGATCAACTTGATTCTTAAGATGCTCCATCAAATGATGAACATGTAGAGATTTCTCTTAGAAAAAGTAAGAGAGGAAGGATTGCCAAATCTTTTGGTCCAGATTTTGAAGTCTACTTACTAGAGGGTACAAGAGATTCTCTTTGTACATCCACACTTTATTGTTTAAATGTGGAGGACAATCGATCTACTTAAGAAGAAGCAATGTCTTCTCGTGATAAGGCTTTTTGGGAAGAAGTCATCAATGATGAAATGGTTTCCATCATGGGGAATAACACTTGGGTCTTAACCGACCTACCTCCAAGTTGTACTCCGCTTGGAAGAAAATGGATTTTTACGGTTAAACGTAGACCGATGGGTCCGTGATTCGATTTAAAGCAAGATTAGTGGTGCAAGGCTTTAGACAAAAGAAGGGTATTGATTATTTCGATACTTATGCACCAGTTGCTAGAACTACGACTAATCGGCTCTTGATTGCCTTAGCTTTTATCCATAATTTGTTGATTCATCAAATGGATGTCAAAACAACATTCCTTTATGGTGATCTGGAGGAGGAAGAGTACATCAAACAACCCGAAGGGTTTGTTGTAAAAGGACAAGAAAAGAAGGTGTGTAAATTGGTTAAGTCTCTTTATGGACTTAAATAAGCACCAAAGCAGTGGCATCAAAAGTTTGATGACACCGTGTTGTCTTTTGGTTTTGTTGTCAATGAGGTCGATAAGTGTGTTTATAACAAGTTCGATAATAAAAGAAATGGGGTTATCATTTTCCTTTATGTCGATGACATGCTCATATTTGGTACAAGTATAGAGCAAGTGGAAATGACAAAAGAATTTTTATTAACGTCTTTCTCTATGAAAGATTTGGGGAGAGGCTGATGTTATATTAGGTATTGAGATATTATGTCATAATGGAGGTCTTATGTTAAACCAATCTCATTATATTGAGAAGATTCTCAAACGGTTTAATATGCTTGAGAAAGCTCCAGTTTCCACACCCATGGATTCATGCGAGAAATTATTACCTTATGATGGTGAAGCGATTTCTCAATTGGAATACTCAAAGATCATTGAATCTTTGATGTATGCAATGACCCGTACAAGGCCAGATATAGATTTTGCAGTGGGGCAATTAAGTAGGTTTACTCAAAAACCTGGTCCTACCCATTGGAGAGCTGTTAGAAGAGTACTTAGATAGATTATGGTTTGTATTATCGTGGAGATCCTCCTATTTTGGAAGGATATTCTGATGCGACTTGGGCATCCAATAAAGAAGATAATTCTTCTACAAGTGGATGGGTATTCATGTTTGGGGGAGGTGTCGTCTCATGGGCGTCTAAGAAACAAACATGTGTTGTAGATTCTACGATGTGTTCTGAGTTTATTGCTTTAGCTTCTGCTAGCAAGGAAGCAGAATGGTTAAGAGATCTCATGTATGAGATTCCTTTGTTGGTTAAGTCAATCTCACCGGTAGCTATCCATTGTGATAGTGATTCGGCTTTGAACAGAGCGTATAGTCAAACATATAATGGTAAGTCAAGACATATAGCACTAAGACATAGTCTAGTGCGTGCAATTATCAAGGGAAGGGTCATTTCTGTTGACTATGTTAATACTAAACTCAATATGGCGGATCAGTTTACTAAGCCATTGAGTAGGAATTCCTTTGATCTTATGGTTCAAGGAATTGGTTTATGCCCATCTTCAACACCATGAGCGAAACCTAATTCGACGCTAGAAGAAACATCTAGTCTTGAATTCAATGTGGATTGATCGCTCATCAGATGTTGGGAAGCAATTTTGAGACCCTTTAATTGCTTTGTTCGTGATGTTAAATAACGAGGTAGTAGAGTCGTCCCTCGAAGTCTCCATTTCTAGAGTTATGAAGATTTCTAGATTGAGTGCTTTATTCACGAAAGCATGGTAAATTAGGAGAAGCTACCTATATAAGTTCAAGATTTGGCCATCTCAAAGAAATCAAGGGGTATACTTAGGATTTCAATGAACTTATAGATATGGAGAAATGGCCTTTAACGTGTCAAGGACGTAAGATTAATGAATTATTTCATGTGTACTACTCCTTCAATTGGTTGGATATATCTGCTTAATTCAATCCGTAAGGACATTAGGGGATATGATCGATTGTAAAGATGCGTGGTACTAGTTGTCAATTCAATTCGTACGAACATTGTCATTGGTGCAACAAAATGGGTTGGTCATTATGGATCGCGAAAGAAGAAAATGATTATACACTCTAAAAGGGGGAGGATTGTTGGAATTTAGAGTATATAATGGCAATCAGAATGATTTAATTAAATATATTAAATAAATAATTTAATTAAATTAATTAATAATATCCCAAAGTATGCTTTTTAAAGAAAAGGAAAAAACGGGACAGAACGAAGTGCGCGGCTAGTGGCATTTTGCGCGGCATACGGATCGAGGCAAAGGAAAGTGCACGCCCCACGGAGATCTAGGCGGTCCGCGGACCTGCTGTTGCGTGCAGGCTTCGTTTCGTTCTTGCTCTATTTCGTTTTGTTGGTTAATCTATAACCACCAACGGTTATTATGGTTATTATAATCATGATTCTTGGGATATATGGGTTGAAAGCGACTTTGATTCATGAATTGATCTCGTGTTTCACGGATCAGCCTCGTGTTTCATGAAGCGACACTTTGCTTCATGAAGTAGTGTGAGCTATTCTATATATATAGAATGCTTGTGTGTTATTTTATACATACATTTTCTTGATTTTCTTCTCTTCTTGAGCATTCAAAATCAAGAACTTGTAATCCTTGATTGTAAATTTCCATATTTTCTTCCATTTAAGTTCTTCTTATGTCATTTTAATTTTCATGTGCTAGGAGATTAGTGTGATTCTTTGTATCAGAATGTATTTCCGGTTTGATCCCAAGCACCGTGGTAGGAAAGAGCATCTCGCCTAGAATTTATATCAAGTTCCACCAAAATCTTCTTGTTACTTGGTTCGTGTAGAAGATTGGTGTATCGGAGATCTCGGTGGTGTACATAAGTATTGTCCTTGGTCGTCATATGTAATTTGGTTTTCTATCACAAACTTGTATCTTTAATTTATTGTTAATTTATAATTAAAGTACATTTACTAACAGCAATTACCTTTTGTGTTATTTTCCTCACAAATTATACTATAAGACAAGAAACAATCTTCATGCTTAAAAAGTAGTCTAAATTATGATGTGTTTGAGAATTGAGATGAAGAATAAAATTAAAATTACTAGGGCAAGTAGCATGTTTTTTAGGATGATAAATATATAGAAGTTATTTGTGATTCAACTGGAAATTTTTGTCGGAAATGGCATACATTTATTTCCTAAGAATTGGCATAAACAATACATCACGTAAAGATATACAAACCAAGGGTAGTGAACAAGCGCGCTATGTGCAAGTTACTAATGAGCTTTTTTAGTGCAAGTGTCAAATTATTTATGTGTAGTGGATTACACAATGACTCAAGCACAGGCGTGTCATGTTGTGAGAAAAAATAACAATGTAAAGGAGTTGAGTGCATTGATGGTGGAGTTTCAAGAGAGCAACACATGGGGGTCTTCGGTATATTGTGATGATGGTACAACAAAGAACAAGAATATTGTCAAAAAGGGTTGCATTGGGTAAGGAAGGGGAAGTCTTGATCAATGCAAGAAGGTGCACTAAATGAGCCTTGGGACATGCCTTGAATAAGGCAAGGCACGGGGGATGGTTGCGTCGGACGAGGCAATCATAAAGAAAACAGTACCCAGGAAACAACAAGTAATTTTAGTAAGCAAGGGGCTCGTTCGAGCATTAGGAAGTGAACAAGTCGCGTTTCCGTTTTCGTTTTCGATGGGCATTGAAGGGCCTATGAGTTATGGTTGATTCTAGAATATTGTGCATTCCTTATTTTAAGTCTTAGGACTTCATTAGAATAATTATGTGAGAGGCTAATACAAAGAGAGAAACGAGGGTTTGAGTGACCGAGAGCGTTTTCTTCTTAATTGTATTAGAT